>CM034153.1:629141645-629744145 GCA_019776745.2 Taxus chinensis | reverse complement strand
AGCATTTTGGGAGATTCACATCCCTATTGCAATTCTTTCTAAATCACCATCGGTCAGGACACGGGTCTTATATTTAGTGTTTTTTCTAGGTAGAGAAACATATTTTCCACCTCAAGTGCCTTCACCGTCAGCAGAAATTCCATCACCATTGTTCTAAATTTTCCACTATTTTTTTCCCATAGCATTTTAACTTCATTAAAAAAATATACATATAATTGTGATTCTAACTTATATTTTTATTTTATTAAAATATATATATATATATATTGGTATAATAGTATTTTTAATATATGTATCGAATCAATAATATAGCCTACTATGCAATTATCTTGTATAAAATTATGTATAGTATATTTTATTCCCTAGGTAGTGATAACTATTTTCTATTTAAGATAAAACGTTTTTTACTGGGATCCTACCCAGGAACAAAAAAAATGCCAAAACCTAGATAAAACGATGAGTAGACTAGAGAAATAATGAAGCACACTTCCCAATAGTACCACAAACAACAAGAATAAAAACTGATATCTAGAAAAAACATAATGAAAAGGAACGACCAGATAACAGAAGAAGAGATAAAGCCTTTAGGTGGTGGAAGTAGATTTTTTGTTGTTCTAGGAATGATAATTATTATTTTGACTATTTGTTCACATTTTTGACATTACTCACTATATAGTTTAGCATAAATTATTTTTTTAAATTCATATGCTCCTTAGCAATTAACTAGTTTCTTGGAATTCAAGCCATAGTGATAAAATAGCCTTCTCAAAAATAAACATTACAAACCCTCTAAATACATTGACAAATTCAAATCATTTTTTTTTTCCATACTAGAAAAATAATATTCATCTTACATATATGCTTCATTTCACCATGCTCATTGTTTATATTAACCATTCATCATCCAATTAATAATACCTTGTTTTCATTTCTAGTTTAACATCAAAGTTTAATATCTAATTAAAGGTTAAAAATAGTTCAGCATGACTAGTCTTGTTATTTCTATAACCACTACCCAAACACCATACATACATTGATATGTGTATAACTACATTATATTTAATGATTATTGAACCATGAGAGTCTCTTTGATTTTCCTTAGAGAAAATATAGGCTTCCATGGTTCAATTCATATTACCTTTTTATGCTTTAATTCACATAGTGCCCATACTTTATAAATTAATCAGATTGTATAATATATTTATAAATCCTTTCAGTTGGTTATGATTTTATTCATACCTTGTCCTCTAAGGATTTTTATATTTGACTTGCTATGATTTCTACCACCACTTTTTGATTCTTTCCTCTTATGGTGAAATCATTGTACCCCTGATTGCTTGCAAGTGAAGGGTTGAGGTAGTTAGTGTGATTTGTAAAACACGGATTTATCCCATAGTGTGTTACTGTAGACACCCATAATTATGCCCGAGCAATTTAAATACTTAAATTGTGCTAATTATCTCCTTTCCCACAAATTGGCGACATATCGTCAAAAGAGCCTATTTTGTCTCCTATCATCATTGATTAATTACACTACACTAATTAATTAAGTCACCTATCCAACCAAATACCCTAATTAACAACCTTCCGTTAATAAATCCCCCTTCTATCTAGACTAATTAATTATTAATTAATTAGCTTCCCCTTTCATTTAACAATTCAATATTTAATTGATTTAATCCCCTTCTATAGTAAATCATGCTAATATTCCTAAAATAGCTTTTATAAGCTTGCACATCTATTAATTAAATCATCTTGATTAATTAATGAGCCCCCTTTATCCACATGAGGTCACTAAAGGACAAACAAACCCTCCTAAAGTTAACTCAACCTTATCTAAACCCCCCTTATCCATAACTAACTCAACATCTCTATTATCCCACATACAAAGGGATGTAGTGATTCCTTTATCCATTGGGCTATATAAAGAGCCCTCCTCCTACCTTTACACTTACACCTAAATTCTTTGAGAAGACAAAAGCAAAGCACATAGCAAATAGACTATAAGCTTCTTTGTCATTCTTGAAGAATTCACCATTTGAAGAGCTAAGGCCTCCTTTCTTGCATTGCATTCATCCAAGTTTTGAAGTCATATGGAGATATGTCAAATGGTCTTGTAGCCATGATTTGACAAGACTCCATTCTTGAAAACCTTGAGATTCAAACATATGATCAAACATTTTGATTGCTAAGAATCTAAATAGGTTCATTTCATTATTTTTAGCATTCAATAGAGATAGAAATTAATGGATTAACATGTTAGTTTGAATATGTTTTTTCATGTTCTAATGCAAGGATGTTAGTAGGTTAGTTTTTTGCTTAAGCTCTAAGCTTGATGGTGTTTTGAATTTGATTTAGCTTTGGTTATAGGACTACTAGGTGTTAGTTCTAACTTTCCTTAACCTTGCTAAAAAATACTTGTGCACACATTTGGCACACCCGGTGGGACGGATCCTTTGTCCCTTAGCATTTTTAGCTTGAATTCTATTGTTTTTTGGCTAACCCTTTGATATGCACATATAGTAATTAATGTTCAATTTCTTGGGATTTTTGCTAACATTATATGTGTAGGTTCTCACTTATAGCTATCATTTTAATGGGTTGTTGCTAATTTCAAGCTAACTTGTTAAAATTTGAAGTATTGTGAGCTTTTTTGTGTTTTTTGTCATACTTTGGTTGTACGAGTGGCGCATGCACACTAACAGGGGCACAAATACACTTATCTTGGTGCAGGCACCTCTCTGGTGGTGCAAGGTGCACTGTCGGAGCTTGAATTTCTGTTTGTTGACCCTAGCACACATACACTAACCCCGGCGCACATACCCTAACTAAGGGCACACATGCACTAATCCGGGCACAGACATCTATTTCATATTGTACCTTCACTACAATGCAAAACCTGTCAGACCAACACATACACACTAACCCAGGGTGTAGAAATTTCTTTGGTGGTGTAGGCACATTTCTGGTGGCGCAAGCATTCTGTCAGAATCTGATACTGTTTTAATCTTCAGTGGTGCACATGCTTTTCTGGTGGTGCAAGCACGTTTCTGGTAGTGCAAGTGCTCTATCATAATCTATACTATTGTTTTAATCTTTGGTGGCACACACGCCTTTCTGGGTGCGAACATGCCTTTTTGGTGGCACAGGTGCACTGTAAGTCTAGAAAAACACAGAGTGGCACATCCACCCTAACCCGCGTGCAAGATGCCAAAACAGGGGCATAGGTGTCTTTCTATTTTCTTGAGATTAAGGTGTTAAGGTGCTAACTTTCTTGCAAGTTTTATCTAATTAAATACTCATTTTTGCAGGGTGTTTTTACATGCTTTTACTTGATTAGATAAACTTTTCATGCTTGCTTATAAGAATAAGATCATATATGCTCTTCCCTCGCATCCCTTGGGGTGATCTTGGGAATCAGAAATGATTCTTAGGTCTTTTTGATGCTTTGAAATTGTTAGGAATATCTGAATTGGAATGGATTAACTTGGTGTGTTTGAATTAAAGTGTTTTTCCATTTGATATCTTCTTGGATTTTGGAAACATCACGTATGCTCTTCTCTTGCATCCTTGGATGATATTGAGAATCAGAAATGATGTTTACTCTTTTTATGGAAAACTACTAAACTTGTTGTGCAGGACCAAAACACACGCTTGTCAAAGAAAGGTGGAATCAAAACGAAGTCAAAAACTACTAATACAGTTGTCATACAGGTTGCCAAAAGGTGTTCAAGTAAACCACACCTAATTAAACAAGATAAAAAGAACAACATATTCAAAACACTGTATTGCAAGTTTCAGAAAAGGGTACGTCCCTATCCGCTCAACTAGAACATAACCCCTTTGGCATAACACCTTAAGCTACAACAATGGGGTGGTTCCAGGAACCCCAAAGTAGTCCACGCAAGAGGGAACCTTGTGGACAAAACGAGGAAGTGCTCTGCACTACCTACTTGACTAGTGATTCCTTGTGAGATAGCGTTACCAGTTGTCTGTATGGAAACCTCAGTGATAGTACATGTAGATGCACTAGTTTCCTACTATTTTTGAAGGGGGTAAAGTAAAGCTGAGATACTCCCAAGATAGTCGGGATTGTTTGGGTAAATCGACACTCGCTTAAGAAAACTTTGTAACACCTAGGGTGAGAGAACCACCTAGGAAGATATTCTTTGGCCAGGAGCCCACTTTGACCATTCAAAATAATGTTGAGTTGTGAGCCATATTTTCATCATGAAATGTGTGACGCGTTACTTTTGCTTAGTTTTTCACTTGCCTTAAGGCGAGGTGAAACTCTGCCAAAGTGAAGCCAACATTTTTCATCCCCATTTTGATCTACTTCCTTCACATTCTTTTGACACTTTGTTGATCAAAATAAGGGTGACTACCTTTGTGTTACCAATCGATTATTTCTGCCACTTTTTTGTCCCATTTACGCCCATCCATGTTTGTGGTTGGGTAAGTTAAATGTCTAAAGTGTGTGGAGGTGTATTCATATCATTGGTGGCCTTTGTGATCTTGATACCCATATCAAGATTGTCATTGTAGTTAGGCGTGGTTCATCATCTTGAACTTCCTTAGAAAGGTTACCTTGTTTGTATCGTATCACTACAATTTTGGTATTTACGTCTTGTTTCTTGTAAACTTGACCTAAATATCTATATTATAAGGTTACGCTACACACATTTTAACAATTCCTAGTTATACTTTAAGCTTTTAGTTTGACTCTATTATTACCTCGATTTTGAAGAGTGCTACATGTTACCACTTGTGTGTGTTATATCAATATCATCTTGATATCAATACCTTACTTTCTCGCAAAGTTTGGTTAACATATCTTGGTGACATTGTTGTGTCACTCACAAATTATAACTGGCACTTTTTGGGATATAGGTCTTAATTGAATTTGAGCTCACTTCTAGTATACCTTGTTAGGAGGTCACATTAACTTCTTGTATTTACTTACATCTTGTTCATTCTCTTAAACTTGGCATAAGTGAGAACATCTTGTTAATTATCTTGCGACACCAAACTACTTTTTGAAACATAGTCTAGGAAGTACTTCATTCATTTGATAGGCTTAGATACCAAACATTTGTGTCATTGTTGATTTATCACTCTATCACATTGGTATTCTCACATTGTTACTCATTCATATTCTTGACATTCATCTTGCATTTCACTTAGGTGTGGTCACAAATTTTTGAACACATTTACAACTTACCTTAGTGAAACTATCACAAATCATGGCTCCCAAAACATGATTAGGACTCAAGAAACAAACATACGAGGAAAAACAAGCACAAGCTTGGGAAGCCTCAAACAGACAAGGGTCAAACCCTTTTATTGGACATGATCTAGGGCCTCTATTTTCCACAGAAAAAGAGATAGAAGACATGGTCGATCATAGTGGTGATGAATTGGAGTCCCCACATGTAGAATTTGACTTTGACCCCACCTTATTAGACAAGTTCCTTTTTAGAAACAAGGATAGGGTGCTAGCACGGGTTGTAGAATTGGGGGCCAAAATGCCCACTACAAATGAAACAATCCCACCTACGAATAATGCTAATGAGGAGGAGCGACCTCTTATCAACATGGAGGACATTTTAACACACGGACATGCTTCTACCTCCAACATAGGAAATGATAATGTAGTGGGACATAGAATACCCTTTATCAAAGTGCCACGTAAAATCAGGTCAGGACACGAGAATGTTGAAGAACCTCCACAATATGAGGAAGAAGAGGAACCTTTAGGAGAAGAGATCACCATTCAACAAAAAATTAATAACCTTAGCCAAAAATTAGCCTTGCTAACCTCTCATGTACAAAAGGAAGCAAGAAAGAATGTCCAAAAACCAAGGCCTAAGGTCAAAATCAGTGAACTCCATAGAGAAAATCAAGGAGAAGACAATACAGATTATCATCATGTATATATCCCAGCTTCTCCTACTAAAGAACAATTGCTCACACAAGAAGTACAATCCATGAAGGAAACACTCACAAGCCTTCAAGAGAGCAATGTGGGGAGCATTAGAAAGTATCAATATGAAGAATTATGTCCCCATCCTTTTGACAAAGCTATGACACTTCAACCTTTCCCTAAAAAATTGACATGCCAAAATTTGAAAAATATAGAGGAAAGGGAGATCCACGAGATCATGTCAAATATTTCTATATGGCATGTCAAGAGGTGTCCTATAGTGATAATTATCTCATATGACTCTTTCCCAAGAGTCTAGGAGGTCAAGCCTTGGAGTGGTTTACTCATTTGCCTCGCGGGTCTATTTTTACCTGGCCAGAATTGGCAGAGAGGTTTGTGTGTCACTTCTCATACAACATAGAAAGTGATATCACCATGGAAGATTTATTGTGGCACCAAAAAACACCCTAATGAGACTTTTTTCAGCTTCCTACAATGGTGGAGAGGGATAGCCAGTCGCTTCCCTTGTGCTTTCCCTGAAAAATAGCTGGTAAGTATCTTTGTGCCCAATCTAAATCCAGACATTGCTTTCCACCTTCAAATGCATTATGTTCACACTTTTGAGGAGGTCATTGAAAAGGGTGTTCAAATAGAGAAATCCCTTATTACTAAAGGAAATCTTAAGTCACAATCTAAGGATAATCAAAATGTTAAACCTATGGAGAAGCCGAAAGATATTTAACAAAAACAAAAATGTGGTGGGAGACGGGATCACAAATTCCAAACATGTACAAACGGTCCAAACTAGGTCAACCTTTTAAACTGACCAAAGGACCTATTCAACCACCACCAAAATGAAGAATGTTCACCCCTCTTAATGATCCTTTGTTGGTTATATTAAAACAATTAGATGTGGCTCACATGGTGACATATCCTACGACACAACCATTTGATGACAATGCTCCAAAACCATCATGGTACAAGGAGCATGACTATTGTGAAATACATCATGTCAAGGGACCTAAAAAATAGAAAATGTCTGTGACTTCGTCACTATATCCAAGACCTCATCGACAATGGGGAGATAGAGGTGGAACAACCCAGAGAAAAATCAGACACCCAATGAAAATATGGGGATATATAAAGAGCCATTCCCCAAACATGATAAATTAGAAAAGTCAAAGCCGGATCGGGAGAGTCATCCCAGAGTTATAAAGCAGTGAATTACTTATATACCAAGAAAGACAACAATCATTATGATTCACTTATTGGATGTATTCACTCTCCTAATGACCATGTCAACACCATTCAAATCAAGGGAAAGGATTGCGCCGTGGTAACAAGGCATGCCTGCCTCGTGATTCCTAAACCTTCTCCATCAACCCCACAAAATGGTAGGTATAACCTCTTAGAGCAACTTGAGAAAATTTCTGCCAAGATTTTGATCTTGGATCTTCTTAAGATTTCAAATGTACACAAAGAAATTCTGTACCAAACTCTTCAGGGGTCAGGAGTGCCACTAGAGGTAGATCCTACACATCTTCAAGCCGCAGTAGCAAACATTGTGCCAACTGAACACATTTCCTTCAATCATAGGGAGATCCCTATTGAAAATCCAACACATAATCTTCCTTTGTATATTGAGGTAGTTGTTACCCGTAGGAAGATCAAATGGGTGCTTGTGGAAAATGGATCAGGGTTGAACATCTGCACTCTAAAGTTGGTTAAGTAGCTGGGACATACTGAAGCAGATCTTGAGTCAAACATCGTCACTATCACTGCTTACGACAATGCAGAAAGGGAGTTAGCAGGCACAATCACATGTTTCCCATGGAAGTGGGTCCCACTTGTCATCAAACAAAGTTCCATATCCTAGACTTGGAACTTCCATATAATATGCTTCTAGGCCGACCATGGATTCATGCCATGCAGGCTGTGCCATCAACATTCCATCAATGCATTAAACTGAAGCATGAGGGACACACTATTACAATACAAGGAGATTCAGAGCCCTTCACTCACTACAGAGCTCTCAATAGTTTTACATGTAAGGGTACATATGCATGTCCCTCCACCAATATAGTTGTCCCTCTCCAATATGAAGCCATTGAATCTTAGGTAGATTCAGATTCTCTCAGTTCTTGCACCCATGGTGCCTCTACGTCAACCTCTCCTTTTGATTCATGGGAGATGAAGGTTCTAGAATATGGCTGTGGAGAATATAATGTGCAACAAGCCCTCTTGGTTTCAGACCTCTCATTGTCACCTAAGACTAGAGGTCGACCCAACTATCACTTTAGAAGACCTAGAAATGAACACACTATTGGGTCATTCTTACCTGGAGGCTTGCTAGCTGAAGAAAAATTGTTGGATCCACCTACAACTTGGGTCCCAGAGGATACTCAACCAACCTTCTATCAAACCCCTAAATATGAGAAATCCAGAAAAATGATGTACTCCATGGGCTACAAGGGCCTAGGATGTGGAAGAAATGAGCAAGGACAATGAGAACCAGTGCTCTCCCACATTTTAAAATAGAAAGATATGGCATTGGAATTCACCCTTATGGGGCACACCCCAATGATCAAGATGCTACTTTTATCTGAACATGAGGATAGCTCTGACTATCTAGACAACGATACAGATTCCCATTGTAGCCAATATGAGGATCTTGCCTCCACAAACCTATTCATGAATACCGTTGTTCCTAACCATAACCCCTATGGAACCTACCATTGACCTTGTTTACCCTTCCCTTGTTGAATGGGACCAACAACATCATATGTCACTAGATCTATTTGAGAATGATGAAGCTATCACAGAGTTCATGGGCATTCGGGATACAATTCCCATTGGAGACCACAAAAAAGGGATTCTATATTGACTTGGATACCTGTGCCTACTTTGGTGAGGAGGCTGAGCTTCATGGTCAGCAAAACTTAAGAAAAAGTGAGGGAAAAAGTTCCAACATAAAGCCTTGGCAAAAATCAAATTCCAAGTCACACAGTGAAAACCTCTTTGAGGCACTGGCCAACAAACAGAGTGCAAAAATCAAAGGACAATAAAAGTGACCATGCCAAGGATGAAAATCTCATGGAGACATCCTTGGATGAAGATCTCAACCTTCCTCCCGATCCTACGTGTATGGATGGACTTGTCAGAAGTTTCTAGTAGAGAAAACTATCGATGGTGACATTGGTATAGAAGAGGACCCAAAAATAGTCAAATTGGGAGCATCACTCTCGGCACGGGAACAGAAAACATTCACCATGCTGCTACGGGAGTTTATAGATGTATTTGCATGGTCCTATAAGGATATGCTAGGCTTAGATCCAACTTTGGTCATGCACAACTTAGTTGTGCATGCAGATGCAAAGCCTATTAAACAAAAGCTCAGAAAGATGCACCCAAGGGTGGCCCTGCTGGTTAAAGAAGAATTAGAAATATTGCTTGTGGATAGGATTCATTCGGCCTATTGATTATTTTGAATGGATATCCAACATCGTCCCTGTCCAGAAAAATCTGTCGGGATCAGAATCTGCACGGATTTTAGAGACATTAATAAGGCTTTCCCTAAGGATGATTTTCCACTACCAAATATTGATATGATTGTGGATTCAACAACAGGATATGAGATGCTATCTCTTATGGATGGATTTTTCAGGATATAACCAAATCAAGATAGCTAATGAAGATCAACACAAGACAACTTTTACAACTCCTTGGGGTACCTTCTATGTTATCAGGTAATGCCATTTGGGCTTAAAAATACATGAGCTACTTATCAGAGGGAAATGATGGTAATTTTCCATGATATGATCCATGATATCATGGAAGACTATGTGGATGACATCCTCAGAAAATCTAAGACAAGAGAGGATCACCCTCTTATTTTGTGGTGTATCTTTGAGCGCCTACAGGAGTACAAAGGTCTAGCTAAACCCAAAGAAATGTGTGTTCGGCATGCTATCAGGAAAATTGTTGGGCTTCATTGTATCAAGAAGGGGAATTGAAGGTAGACCCTACTAAAGTGTCTGCTATTACTGAGATGCCTCCTCCTAAGAACATTAAGCAACTACACAGCTTGCAGGAAAAAATACAAGCTATTCGATCCGCTTCATCTCCCAGCTTGCTAGATAAGTGTCATTCATTCACCCACCTGCTTAAAAAGGACAGTCACCTTCATCTAGGGACCAGAGCAACAATAGGCCTTCACCTTACTTTAAAAATACTTGGCCAATCTACCTGTCCTCATGCCTCCAACACCTGGTGAGCCACTCCTGCTTTATATCTCTACTACTCAATTTTACTATTGGTGCGTTGCTCACCCAATACGACCTTGGTCACAAAGAAAAATAGGTGTATACTACCTTAGTCACACTCTCATCGCTTATGAGCTCAACTATCCCCAAATTGAAAAAGCTTGTTTGGCTGTCATTTTTATTTTCAAAAACTTCACCATTATCTATTGAATACCAAAACCAAGCTTATATCCAAAGTTGACCACTCAAGTATTTACTATCTAAACCCACCCTCACAGGTAGAATGGCTAATTGGATCATTCTACTAAGTGAATTTGACATAGAGTTTGTGCATCAGAATTTGGTTAAGGGACAAGTACTCGCTGACCAATTAGTAGAAGCACCTTTGCAAGGCACTGAACCTTTGAATCTAGATCTCCCAGATGCCTCATTGCTATACATTAAAGAATATATTGTATAACAGATACACTTTGACTGGGTCCTTTACTTTTCATGGTTCAGGCATAGGTGTGGTCCTCATTACTCCTTCTGGTGACCCCATACCATAGGTTTTTCGTCTGGGTTTTCCTTGCATGAACAAAATCTCAAAGTATGAGGCACTTATCATAGGGATGAAGCTCGCCATCAAATGAAACATTCACCATGTCAAGGTTGTGGGTGATTCTCAGTTAATTATCAAGCAAGTTAATGATGAATACAAGGTTAAGGATGAAAAACTCATACCTTACAAGAAGCTGGTAGAAACTCTGAAAGAGTATTTTGTGCGCATCTCATTGTGAACAAATTCCATGAGCGTAAAACAGATCTGTAGATGCTATGGCCACAGTGGGTTCTATGCTTTGTATTCCACTAGGAAATAATGCCATGTGATTCTTTGTGGAAAATTTATGCCAGCCTACATACGACATGCCAGAATCTTGTCTAGCTTGTGATGTTGTTGGTCCCAATTCCCCATGGTATGAGCCCATCTTTACCTATCTCAAGGACAACACATGCTCCCTCCTGACATCTCCCATTCATAGAAACAAAGCCTAATTCACCAAATAGCTCCTATTATACCCTTTTAGGAGGTACACTTTATCATCGTGGCTATGATGGGAATCTGTTACGTTGTCTCGATATGACAGAGTCAATCCAAATGATCAAATAAGTACATGAAGGGGTGTGTAGAGACACATACTAATGGAATGGTTTTGTCCAAGAAATTGTTGAGAGTAGGCTACTATTGGCCTACCATGGAAACTGACTATTGCAACAATGTCAGAAAGTGTGTACTTTGTCAGAAGTATGGAAATTTTATCCATGCTCCTTCACAGCCATTGCAACCCATCACCACCCCATGGCCATTTTCTAAATGGGGAATTGACTTGATAGGGAAGCTTACCCCTACTTCATCTGATGGCCATACCCACATCATCACGACTTACTGAATATTTTACCAAGTGGGTGGAAGTTGTCCCTTTAACCTATGTAATAGGAGCTCAGATTTCCAAATTCATCATGAATCATATCATTTGCTGGTATGGCATTCTCGCATCCATGGAAGTTCATTCAAGAATAGAAATATAAAGGGTCTCTATGAGCGGTTCCAAATAAGGTTAAAATGGTCTACACCATATTATCCACAAGGTAATGGATAGGATGAGGCCGCAAATAACACTTTGTTGCGAATAATAGAGAAAATGGTAAGTAAACGAGGTCATAATTGGTATTAGCAAATCCACCCAGCTCTTTGGGCTTACAGGACCTCCATTCACACTCCTACGGGTGCGATGCCATATTCTCTAGTATTTGGGACAAAATCTATCATCCCACTAGAAATTGAACTTCCTTCCCTGAGAATCTCTCTTAGGGATTATCTGGATAAAGATGAAGATTAGTGGGTGGCTAGACTAGCTGAGTTAGAGCTCCTACATGAGAATCGCATCTATGTCCTTAATCACCTCAAAGTGTTTTAGAACCGAGTCTCTAGAAATTACAACAAAAGAATCATAGCTCATCAATTTGAGGTTGGTGATTTGGTCATGAAGGAGAATTAGTTCAACACAAGGGTAAAACAAGAAAATAAATGAAAGTTTGAACCGCATTGGTTAGGAACCTATGTTATAGTGGCCAAATATGGCACAAGAGCATACAAAATCACTCACCCCAATGGTGATAAGCTCTGTGAGCCCATGAATGCCATGCACCTTAAGAGGTTATATGCTTAAACATGGTAAAATAATCAAAACACAAAAAAATCAAAAAAGAGAAAAAGAAAAAGAGGAAACAAGTCATCCATAAATGAAAACCATGTAATTCTTGCACTTTGGATGGGTCCTTGGGTGAAAACCAGTTTCCGGCACCTTGGGAGGGTTTTTTTGTTCACAAGCATCTTACATCTAGAGGGTATTTCTACTTAGCCTAGGGATAGTTCCACATCTACCTCTAAGCTTCCCTGTGAGCCCAATCCTGTCAAGCCTTGATCCAGATTTGTCTCCTTTTATTCATCTACGAGGGGCATGGTATTTGTTTATTCCCCATCATAGACTGGGGGTGTTTCTGTGACTTTACCTTCCTATTTATAAGAGTGTGACATCTACCCTTGTATATTCCCCATTTAACGCTAGGGGCATCCATAATTTCTTTGTTACCTATGCATAGCCCTATAAAACTATTAGAAAAATACAAAAACATTCCAAAATATTAAAAAACACAAAAATAATAGAAAATTGTTTCTCAAAAGCACAAAAACAATAGAAATTTGTTTCACAAAACCCTAAACATTAGAAATTTTTTTCACAAAACACATCTTGCAAAAACATTTACTTTAGTTTACTTGCATTGTCTTGTTTCTTGCTTTGCTTTCTTGCTTGTATATTTGCTCCGTGTTTGTACATTTGTGTTGTTTGTTTCTTGGGAATACTTTGTTTTCTTCTTTTCTTGCTTAGATTAGATTTATTCTTGCTTGTGCATATTGAGGTGTGTTTCTACATGCTAGTGAATCATGGTACATTGTTATATCAGTTCATTGTGTTTTTTTTAGCATTTGATTGTGTTTATTTATTGCTTCTGCATCATTTTTTTATCACTATCATCATATCTAACATCATCTATACCTTATATATCAAGAAAAAGCTAAGTATACATCATACGTGAATTCTAAGATAATCTTCACATATCGTTTCAACAAATGGGGGCAAGAGGGATTGCAAATATCAAAATCTATCCCCCCCACACCTATATCATCATATCATCCCATCCACTAAGTATGGCACATCACATAAGAAAATAAATTTGATATACTCTAACAAAATCTATCATATAGTAGTGAAAACACATGCGATACATCAACAAATCATGATACATATACATGTGAAATCAAATTATCTAACATCATAAGTGCATTTATCTATACATGTACTCCATCATAAATAACAAACAATGTCCATATAATATACATGTGTGGTATATCTTTGTCAAAAATGGATACACGTAATTGCAGTACATAAAAAAATGCCTTGATCTGAGGAATACAAAAAGATGATACATATGTCAAAGAATAATGGCCTTCATCAGAGCCATATATCACAACTGTTGAAATTTTTTGTACTTCTACAAAAATGGACAACTCAAAAATTTGTTACGATGGATAGCTTTGGTGAAGTATACCTAAGCCAAGGAAATTTATATCAGAATATTTTGTTATTGCTGATTTGTGAAAGAGATTACACGAAATCTACAACTATGTGTGTTGTTAAAAAATGTAACAACTCACATAGCCTGTAATTTAATGAATATCCTTAGCAAAATAACACAAGCCCTAAAGGACACCCATGTTATCTTGATGAAGACACTAGATTGCAGAGTATGTAAGGTGTATAGTTTTGGAACAACAGACATAGTGGTAGTTTTTAGATAATCAGATACACAGTTATTATCTTTTTGCTTATCAGATTTATTGCTCTGTGTTCATTAAAGTTATTGTGATTAATGAGTTTGTATTTATCTATGCTGCCATAAAATATTACAATTGACTCCTTTCCTACTACTTCCATCAAGAAAATATTGACAAATAAACAGTGACAATAATGTCCAAATGGGGATAGCAGGAAGGAGTCAAAATGAAGAACAAATGCCAAGGTAGTCAAACAACATATAAGGAGACATATCTCATTCAAAGGTTGCTTACTGAAGTTACAGGTATTCATTTTAGTTATCCCTTATGTTAATTCATTTTATTGAGATATTGAGTTGTCTACATCATGGTACAATCAAAGGAAAATTGAATGTAGAAAGAGATAATCAACTCATTATTTCAATTTAATGCTTTATTCATAAGAGATCCTAATTTTTCCCACACAAGCTGTAGGATATGACTAAGTTACTCATCATATACAAGGAAATGAGAATACTACATGTGCTAAAGAACAATAATAGAGGAGTAAAAAGGAACCCATCATTGCATTTCCATATTCTATCCCCACTCCACATCATCTCCATCGCCATCTCAACTCTCTCATCTTCCACTTCCATCTCCATCTCCTAATACCTGAAAAATCAAGAGACGTATCTATCAAATTAAGCTCAAGGTACAATGTTATTCCAATACTCATGTTCTAAAGAAAATACATAATCTAAGTTCAATGCATCTAATGGTACTTGAAGTAAAAAAATATAGAAACACATGGCATAGGATGAGAAAGAAATACATATGAGCTAGTAGCAAAAGAAGAGACAGATCACATAAAGTGAAATGAGTTGGAAGAGAGATCAAAGAAGCTAATGAGTGGGTTAGAAAGGTAGAATCTGAAGCATCTTCCAAAAGAAACAGATATGGAAAATGACACTTGAAAGAAGTTGGAAACAGTTTGCAAAAGAAGGAAAGAAGGAGAAATAAAACACATAGATACAAGAGAGGCCAAAAGCCTATTTATTTCTAACTCATTTCTGAATTTTGCAAGAACAGGTTGCAACATTAAATGAAAATTAGTTTAACTATTTAGGAAGGAAGCATCTACTAAATGAAGATAAATATAATTTTTAGATGGTTTACAGAAGAAAGAAGCATCAAAATGAGTCATGAAAGAGGTTTCTTTTCAAATCAAAATCAAAATCTAGAAGGGGAGAGAGAAAATAGGATTCTGGAGAAATTTTTCCTGAGTCTCCCCTTGTAAAATTTACTTTTGATTTAAAATAGAATTGAAAAACATGCTTTTAAGCTACTACATTGCTTTCTAAGCTATCTGAGCTTCAAAACAAATAAAAATAGTAAATAAAAGTACATGTTTCATCTAAGTTGATAACATGATCAAATGAAACATATAGGTATTCCATATTTTCATCATGCTACATCTATCAAAAGTTCCTTTTAATTTCCAAATTCAAGTGTGAATCAAAGGGCAACTACTTTACGGATTTTCAGAAGTTGTAATGAATAAAGTAAAACTAGCATAGACAACTCATTCAAGTAATCATACAAACATGAGAGATGTTTATATGTTTTCAGAAAGGTCAAATTATGAGAATCTGGAGAGAGAAGGATTATGGAAAAAATTTGCAAGAGTTTCCCCTTGCAAAATGGAATTTTCTAAAAAAACAGAATTGAGAAATAATATAAAAATTAAAATATAATTTCTACTATGACTTTTGGAAAGTGAAGAGCCATTACAGAAAAGGAAATTAAGTATTTTCTTTATTTTTCTACAAAAGGACCATCTATTTCATTATTCATGATGGAATGCAATCAAGTTGCGACAAAGAAACGACATACAACTTCCAAAGAGTCATTATTTTGAATGAAAATGCCAAGCTACAGAATTTACAAGATGGCATTCATCTTCCAACTAAAGGAATAAACTACAAAGCTCAGCAAGTGTTCAAACCAAAGCATGCCTTCCAGAAAACAAGATCAACAAGTCAAAGATGCATTAACAAAGCTCAAAAGAACACTAAGTATATATTTACAGAAAGAAGGAACTACATTTTTATGAAGGAATAAATTTATGCATATATGTCTTAAAAAGAAAACAAATAACATTTCCAAGTACCAAGCCAAGCTTATAAATAGCTCGTCAAAAAGAACAGAATGGAACTTAACAAATTTTGAATGATGAGTCAGAGTTTAAAAGTCCATTTCATAAAGGAGAAACACTTTGCATGCAAATAAGTTCATTCTAAATGAATATTTTAATCGAGTTCCAAGATTTAGAGTTGCAGAACGAAACTCGAGCTCAAAAGGAAAATAAAAACAGTGTTGGAACTCACCGTGCCCAATGATGAAATGAGCAGACAAGTAAAACAATGGTGGCATTCCCCTCTGCAGGCTTGAGCTGAGCTCAACAACTACCAAGAGCACGTAAACTAAAGAGAAAAAAAGATTTATCATTCCATGCAGAAGCCAACAAAGCAAAATGAAAGATCTAAATGATTTTTAGATCATATATGTAAGATAATTTGAGCTACAAAAAAAAATGAAAGAAATACCTATAGGTTCATGAAAAATGAAGAAACACTCAAGTAACTATGGTGTCGAAGGGTAAATAACAAGTTTGTAGGCTTAAATAAGTCCAGGTCTCCAAGTTCCCATGCCTTTCATCAAGAAAATGCAGAGCGAGCAAAAAATTTGCAAGGGATTCATCCGTAAAATGAAAACCAAATGAAATGACCAAGTGTGAGCTTGCAAGTCTTTTAACTTGCATTCGAAACTAGGGTTCCAAAACCCTAACCCACGATTAATGATCAATGACTCATCAAATTCCAAGTGCCAAATCGAATAGCCATAAAAAAAATGTAGATTACGAAGTGATAAGCCCAAATTAACTCCACTGACCATAATTAATGCATGGGAAAGACCCTAACCTGTGGTAACAACATCAACGGTGGCAAAGAAACCAAGGAAAAGATCAAGGACCAGAAGAGCACACAAGAAACCAAGCTAACTGAGCCCAATTAGGGTTTCCATCACCTACGACTAGAAGGGTCGAGTCATCATGGAGAGGGGCCAGCCCACGTGGACCAAATAATCATTCACCAAGACTTTACAAAGTCTAAAGTGTGCATGCCCACAAAATTAAAACATATTATATGCCATGATCACTGAAAAGGTGATAATTGTATTATGTGCCAAGGCTCAAAGGTGGCAGAACTAATGCATGGTGGGCTAGCCCAAGGGTGAGCCCCTTTAAATATTATATACATGCTAATGCCTAAGTCCACAATGTGGCAGCATCTAAAACCAGAGGTAGTTCCCACTTGGGGTTTAAGCAAAAATTTGCAAGTGTCACTCATGTGACCATCCAGAAAAGTTAAGAAAATCAGAACATGTGCACATAAGAGGTGGTCCCCACTTCGTCTTAATTTTCCAAATATGGCTAAGGTTGCATATTTTTTCCTACACATAGGAGATGATTTTTGTATACCTTCAAAATAGGACAGAATAGAGAAGATGACGAGCTTGCCTGTGTAAAGAGAGAAGACTTGCCTAACAAGCAATTTGTAATTTTAGCAAATTTTTCACCTTTCTTTCTTAAAAATAGAACAGTCAACTTCAGTTTGACTGAATTGTATCTAAGGCTGATAATGGCTATTTTTACCGCATGCTTTAGTTGTATTATTTTATTCCTTTATTTATTATTAAATAAAGTCCTATAAAATTAGGATACGTGGGCGAGTACAACCTTTAGGCTATTTTTAGGAAGGTGGTGAACTTTTGCTATATATTGTGTGCTCTTGCAAAGCACAATGGGGGGATTTTTCAAAGAAATTTCCTAGAGAACTTTTGATATGAGTCCTGAAGCAATTTTTGTGAGTTTTTCCCTCTGAGTGTGAATTATTCTTTGCCTTTCCAAGTTATTCTGTAATCTTGTGTATGCCAGTATTAGTCTTGTGAATCAATATTCCTTGATTAATGACTTTACCTTGCTGCAAATCTACTATTTTCTACTAAATTTCATTGTGCATGTTAGCTTACTAGTGTTGTTGTGAACTTCCCTCGATACAAAATAAGTACTTTGCCCTTATTTTCTATAGAAAGTACAAATTGGCTCGTGCACATATAGAATTCTTCACAAATCAGTTATGTATTCAACTCAAGTCAAGTTTTCATCTAAATTGGGTGTATCACCTTAGTATTTATTTCATTTTCAGTCACCTCTTAACCTAAAAACTCCAAAAAAAATAGTTTAATGAACACCAATAAGGAACCGACCTTTTAACCCCAGAGGTTCACCTCAAAACAGATATACCCACAAACCTAAGGTGTCCCCATTGTATCTATGAGAGAAAGAGAGATATTTGTAGACTTAGAGAACCTGCTGCCATCTCTCTACCGAGTGCACTTTCGAGTGATAACATTTTTGGCACACCTGGTGGGACAGCGAATCAGATCTGCACGCAAATCCCAGATTCTAGAGTAGATCAAAAGTAGATTTACAACAAATAAAATTTAATTTCGGGAGAAGAGCTACAAAAAATTAATTCTAAAGATTCTACGATGTTTTGGTGACTCTATAAAGCTAATTTTAGACCAATATTGCAGCATGTTGAATTCTAAAAGTGACTACAAGATCATCGGTAAGAGGAATTCGTCTTGATTTTGTTTCTTTACCTTTGAATTCTACTAGAAGGAGAAGGGTTAGTAATACATTACCTAATAACAGACCTGGTTTTGGAAATCCTCCTGATATTCCTTCACGACGTATAAATTTTTCAATCAATATCTGAGTTTTTCAAATGGCTATTCAACCACCCAGAATTTTTGTGGCCTTCACTAATGGCAGCCCATTAGTAATTCAAGTATACCATGATATTCTCAACACTGCTTTGAAAGATTTGCCATCATTTACCAGTGAAAATCAAGTTACACCTACTGAAAATATTAAAGATGTTGTAGCCATATGTGCAGTCCACAATATTACTCATGAAGAGGAAGCTTTAAGACTTTTAGCTGCATCTTTTAAAGGACAAGCCTTGCAATGGTATAGGAACCTAGAGATTGGAAGCATAAGAACTTGCGATGAATTAGGAGAGAAATTACTGGAACAGTTCCAAGACAATTCAAATCATTTGTCCTTGATAGAATAACTATCTACTATCAAGAGATCCCCTCATCAATATTTGTCTAGTTTCAACATTTGTTTTGCTAGAACTTGGGAAATAATCCTAGTAATTGTTAAGCCTCAAGCTGATCACACTTTCCTTTATTACCTCAGAGCATTGAATAATGATATTACAACTATGATCCAATCCATGGGAGCTTTAACTCTTCTAGGGGCCTATGAAACTACTATAAAAGCTAAAATCAACCTTATTCAGACTGAAAAATTAGCACCAAGGCCTATAATACCATTTTTGGCAGATTTAGCTCCTATCCCACAACCTATTACAATCGTAGAGCCTATTGTTGTAGCCCCATCCCTAGATATGTTTAAGGCCTTGCAAACCATGGAAAATAAGCTGACATCAATTGAAAATAAGCTTACATTGCCTAATAGGCCATATCAAGCTCCTTATCATCAAAACCAGCAGAATAGGCGGCCTTACCAGTAAAATCAGAATTACAGGTAGCCTTATCAGCAAAGGTAGTTTTATTCTAATGTTCCTAGTGTATATAACGCTTTGGTTCCAGTTAATATGGCTATAGAAGAGTTGTGCCAGCCTTGTAATCAACCTCATCAAACTACAAATTGCCCAAATGCATTCTTGAACTTGAATCTTGTTGTGCAACCTCAATCTGAAACATTGTTCATACCTCAAATGGAGGGTGGTTAGCAAGAAAGTCATGTTTAGAAAACACCTGAACAAAATTTGGTTAACTTTAATGAGGATTTCATTGCTGTTACCACTAGAGCTCAAGAAAAAGCTACCGAAAATAAAAAATAACAAAATAGACCTATGCTACCCACTATTACTGATATATCAACATCTACAACCTCAAAAATAACCAACAATCCTGTTGTCTCTCATAATACAACAAGTGTTACAGCTGGTAAAGAGCAACAAAAACAGCTTCAGCCTAATCAAAGAAGATTGTTTATCCCTCAGATATCCAAGGCTTCTGAAGTGGCATCAATTTTTGCTAAAGCTTATGCTAAAACGGTCGAGTCTATCTCTAAGACTGTTGCTTCTTTTAATATTGTTGATGTGATGAAGAAGCACAATGTTAACATCTCAATGTGGGATGCCTTAAGCATTCCAGAACAATAGGATTTACTCTCTCATAAACTAGCTAAACTGTAGATTTCTTCAAAAACAGTAGTAAAGGAAGTCCAAAATAAAGATATGGTCCTTGGAACACTTGATCAAGATTGTGTGAAGAATGTTAGATGGATGGTTTAAAAGGTCTTGAATGCTCATGACATAGAAAAGCTACCACCTTTTTATCTATCCCTAATTATTGGATAAAATTTAGTTCATAACTGCATGTGGATAGCGGTGCCAGTAGCACAATTATGCCAAAGCCAATTGCTGAAATATTAGGCCTGCAGTATGAGCCAATAGAAAAAAATGTTCTATATCTTGATGGGATGGCAACCAATATAGTTGGTATAATCAGAAATTTGGAGTTAGTGCTGCATGCTTGCCCAAATATTTCCATTTTGCAAGATGTTACTGTTGTGGATTTACCTTCATATTTTGCTTTTTGCCTATCTAGAGACTTTACGACTAAAATAGGAGGTTAGCTCTCTTTTAATTGGTCTTTCTTATTTTTCACTACACGTTATGGCACTAAAGTTACCATCAATTCAAATCCATTGGCTAGATTTCATATTGAGCCTCATTCACCATATTCTTTGGCAAATTATTCCACTCTAGATCAATCTAATTTTGATGATGTAGCTCAGATTAAAGCACTAGAGGGTGTGTCTAACATGTTTATGAATGAGAAAATAGTTGAAGAACATGCTCATGATCCTTTTAGAGAGGTTGAAGAACATATTTTCAGCATATATTACATGCATGAAGAAAATGCAGCAATTCCCTTACTGTCCAAAATAGAAAATTCAACAGAAGGGATTTGGAAGCTTCATTTCGATGGAGCTAAGAATAAGAAGGGGCAGGGAACAGGTCTGATGCTCACTTCCCCAACAAATGAAAGGTATTTTACAGCTCTGAGTCTTCAATTTTCATGCACTTGTAATTTAGCTGAGTACAAAGCGTTAATTCATGTCTTACGTTGGGCCAGAAAAAGAGCAATTAGCACGTTACAAGTCTTTGGTGATTTTGAGTTAGTAATGAATCAAGTAAAAAACTTCAATGTATGTAAGAATCCATTAATGAAGTCTTGCAAGCATAGAGTTTCAGACTTAATGGAAGATTTTGATGCCATTAATATTTAGTCTATTCCTAGAGCTGAAAATAAACATTCTGGTAGACTTGCAGTAGTTGGTGCTAGTTTCAAAGTGCTGGAACAAATGGAAAACAAGAAAGTCCAGCCTCATGTTAAGTTTATTGTTAGGCCTTATATACCTGATAATGAATCTAATTGTAGGTGTTTGAAAGTGATAATCAAATCTACAGGTTTTTGTAGCAAGAAACTAATTTTTTTGCAGTAAATCAGGATAAATTATAGCATCTATATGGTGACCAAATTGTTCAGTTAAAGACAAACAAGTTTCCTTGAGGACTTGTCACATTAGAAGAAATCTTCAACACTGATGACCAGTTAAGAAAGGACAAAGCTAAGATGTCTACTCATGCTGATAATTATGAAGAGGTTTCAGTTGATGAAGGAAAGAACTTATTTCTTGGAAAGGTATGTTCCTTATCTGAAAAATAGTCTTTTATTAAGCTTTGCACTGAATTTAAAGATGTTTTTGCTTGGAGATACCAATACTTGAAAGGGTTTGACCCTAGTCTAACACAACATATGATTGAATTACAACCAAATTTTAAACCAGTTAGGTAGAAACAAAGGCCTATAAATCTCATAATAAAACCTCTTATGAGGAAAGAATTATAAAAATTGATTGAATCAGGAATTATTTTCCCTGTTAAGCATTCAAGTTGGGTAGAAAATCTTGTTCCAATTAGGAAAAATAGTGGAGAAATCAAATTATGTGTGGATTTTAGAGATCTTAACAAAGCATCATTAAAAGATCATTATCCACTACCGAACATGGATCATATTTTGAGAATAGTTTTAGGATCAGAAAGACTATCTCTTGTAGATGGTTACAGTGGATATAATCATATTTTATTCTAAGGAGAAGATAGATATAAAACAACTTTTACCACCAAGTGGGGTACTTACGCTTATAAGAGAATGCCTTTTTGTCTTTCAAATGCCTGTGCAACGTTTCAATGTGCAATGGACATGGCTTTTCGTAGCCTACTAAATAAATGTATACTTGTTTATTTAGATGATGTCATTGTATTCTCAAAAAAATTTGATGAACATCTAATGCATTTGAGACATACCTTTGAGATCTGCAGGCAGTTTGGAATATCCTTGAATCCCAAAAAGTCTATCTTTTCAATACATGAAGGTAAGCTACTTGGCCATATTGTTTATAAATAGGGTTTAGCAATTGATCCTTTTAGAATTGAAGCCATATCACAGCTATCATTGCCTCATCACAAGAAGGCATTACAGAGATTTCTGGGAAAAATCAACTTTTTCATAAGATTTGTTCTAGATTTTGCAGCATTGGTTAAGCCATTGACAGCTATGCTAAAGAAAGAGAAAATATTCTCTTAGACCAGTGAAGGGAGAGAAGGTTTCAAAGCTATTAAAATAACTATTTCTTAGGCTCCTAATCTTGCAAATCCAAATTTTGATAAGGGTCTTACAATGTATGTACTTGTAGGAGCTAAAACAATCTCAGCTATTCTAACTCATGTCAATGATGAGAATATCAAACAACCAATTGGTTTCTTTGGACAGAGCTTGCATGATTATGAAACAAGGTACACATCCTTGAAAATAAAGTACTTTCCATAGTCAGAGGACTAAATAATTTTAAGTACATGCTTTCAAACAATAGAATTCATGTTCTTGTTTCTCATCCAAATGTGAAATCTTTCTTGCTGAAAAAAGAGTTGAATGAGAAAAGAGCAAGCTAGATAACAAAGGTTATGGAATATGATGTTGATATCCGAGTTGTCAAGACAGTTTGAGGTAAAGGTTTATGTGAGCATATAATTGCTGATATGGAGAATAAATAGGATGTAAAACCTGAAGTTTTAGAACACCATGCTGAAACCACGTATCAGTAATCAAACATTATGTTGCAACCAGAAAATTAGCAACGTAAACCTTCTCAAGAAATTTAGGAATCAAGATGGATGACTGATTTGGTTGACTATTTATAACATGAAACTTATCCAGAAGGTATGGATAAGAATAAATGAAGATATTTCAGGATATAGGCTTTTCCTTATCTCTTCGTTGATGGTGTATTGTTCAAAAGAGATATAAATGGAATCTTGTTTTGATGTATCGATTATGACAAGATTTAGAAGATATATCAGAATTCCATAAAGGACCTGTAGGAGGTCTCTTCTCAACACATACTACAACTTTGAAGATCATGAAAGTAGGTTACTATTGGCCTAGTATATTTAAGGACTGTTTTGAATGGATCAGAAAGTGCAAGAAATGTGCTTTCTTTGTCAGAGAAGAATGTTTAGCTTCATTGCCTTTGCAACCTATTTTAGTTGATCAGCCCTTTATGCGGTGGGGTCTTGACTTTATTGGAATGATTAACCCACCTTATTCACAAGGACACAAATGGATTCTAACTACTACAGATTACTTTACATGATGGAATGAAGCAGTAGCCTTGAAGGATGCTAACGAAGCTTCAATACTAGCTTTCTATGAAGGTATAGTATCTAGATTTGGTATTCCAGCAACTATCATATCAGATAATTCTTTAGCATTTCTCGGTGCTAAAATAATAGATTGGGTTGTTATCCATGGAGTCTACTTGAGCTCTTCATCTAATTATTACCCACAAGGTAATGGATTAGCTAAAAGCACTAAAAAGAATATGTTAAGAATCATCAGAAGAACACTCAAGGATAATCAAAGAGCTTGTCATCTAATGTTGAATTTAGCACTTTGGGTTGATAGGGTGACCCCTAAGAGATCAGTTGGAAACTCACCATACAAGCTTATGTATGGAAAATAAGTAAGGATGCCAATTTCAGTTGAGTTACCTACATTGGATTTACTGCATCAAATGGAATTACTTGAGAATGAACCATTGAAGGTCCGTTATGCAGAATTGATGGAGCTAAAAGAGCTAAGAGATCAAGCTCATTTAAATATGGAGAAGAATCAGAAACAGACGAAGAATACTTTTGACAAGAAATCCAAATTCAGAATCTTCAATGAAGGAGATATTGTGTTGAAATGGGATGGTGATCATGCTAAGCAAGGAAGACACTCAAATTTTGATACACTCTTGAGTGGTCTGTCGACACTAAAATTTTCCTCTGTAATTTCTATTTCATTAATGTATGTATTAGGAATAGGATGTTGTTAAGTGTAATTAGTAGTAGCGTCTGATAGAAGATAACGGCACCGTCAGTACGGTGCCGCCAATAATGCAGACTACGGTAATAGTCAAATTACAATAGGAATGTTGTAAAAAATAAATATTTGTCGTGAGTGGTCCGGTAATGTTAAAATGTCAAAGTTGGGATAAGTAGAGAAGTACGGTCTACATGATTAGGAATTAGAAATATTATATTTGTAATAAGGACAAAGAGTGATGTCATAAATATTTTGTGTATTTTATTTGTTGAAAAGTCTAAAAAGGTGGAACCCATGTGAGATGATAAGATTTATCTTATCTTAGAAGATAAGCCTACATGTAAAGGCAAGAGTTTAGGCATGAAATATGATTGGCCGGAAGATATTTCCTATCCTATCTTAGAGATAAGATGGATAAGCCTAAATTCCTATAAATAAAGAGGCCACCCCCCTCATTTAGGATAGAAGGAAGTAGTGAGAAATATTTTAAGTGTGTAAAGGAAGCCATCATTTTGAAGGTGTGTTAAAGAATCCATTAAGAAGTGTAATTATGAAGTTTCTCCCATAGTTATTGTTGGAAGGAAAGTGAAGTCAGTAACACTTGAAGTACCTCATGGGTGAGATTGTAACAATTTCATGTTGATATTATAATTTACACTTATATTTTATATTTATCGTCATTTCTTCTTATCATAATCTATGGTATTCTTGTGTTATGTTTGTTGTTGTGTTTCCAGATTCAATCCACTAAAATAAAAGTTGTGCATTAGTAAATAATCATAGCACGACGAGTTCTCGGTGAAGAATTATCATAGTACCGGATTGGTGATGACATTTTGGTTCTGTTGCTGGGACCATTCCTCGTTGGTGGATTTTCTGGAGAGATATTCCCACTTAGTCAGAAATCATTTGGAGAGTAACCTTGTTTTTACTGTGCATAGTAGTTACCATGGTAAAGTCACTTTTTACTGTGAATAGTATTTACCGTAGTAACTTCACTTTTTACCATGAATAGTATTTACCACAGTAACTTCACTTTTTACCGTGAATAGTGTTTACCACAATAAAGTCAGTTTTTACCGCAGTAAGTCAAGTTTTACCATAGTTTACCATGGTCATTTCTATTTTACTATATAAAAGTGTAAAGTCACTTTATGTTATAGTGATTCTAATTATTTGTGCACATAAGTCTTGCTGATTGTACTTGTGGGTTGGTATTTCGCTATGGTTACTTTTGAAAATGGGGAAGATTCCTGTATTTTCAGCTCAATCTAATGAAGATTCTTCCTCTTTCATTCAAGAGTTTAAACGATCTTGTATTTGTAATGGCCTTATAAGAGGGGAACAATGGACTGATTTTTTTCTACCTTTTTGGATGGTTCAGCACTTAGGTGGTTTGAAACTCTAGGTGAAAATGTAAAAAACTCATGGGATTTATTAACTGAAAGTTTTCTTGAAGAATTTGGTGAACAACAGAAATATGTAGATCTCATGATCGAGATCACAAAACTAGCCTGAGGAGAGAAGGAGAAGATAAGAGATTATCATGCTCATGTTCTAGAGCTAAGGAGGAAGCTCGATGCCCAGATCTGGAAGGAAGGATTAGCGGATGGGTTGATGAATGGCATGGATAATCTTCTCTGTAAGCACTTCATTCTAGGGATGAAGCCAGAGATCGGATAACAAGTGAATTATGAATGCCCAGCTACCATTCAACAAGCAAAGGATATTGCAAGAAGGCAAGAAGAAAGCATGGAAGAGGAGCCCAAAGAAATTGTTGCTAAAGTAGAGCCTACACCAGCACCTTTGGTTCAGAATCCATAACCACTCTCGGTAAGCAAAAATATTTCTCCTAGTACATCTACTGAGTATGATGATCTACTCAAGAAGATGGGACAGTTAACTATAAATCTTCTTCAAGTAAAAGAATTTAGTTCTCAGGGAGGAGATAGAGGTCCAAAAAGAAATATTTCTGAAGTTGTTTGTTATGGTTGTTATAAAAAGGGTCATTATAAGTATAATTGTCCAGATAGAGCTTCTACATCTGGTAAGGGAGATAATGATAAAGGAAAAGCACCTATGAATTCTTTTGATGTAGTAGATAAGAGCAGAAATAATGAAGTAGATGTGTTTGTAACAAAAATAAAGAAATAAAAAAGATAACCAAGATGGAAATGATCCTAAGAAGATGAAAGGAGAAACTAGTAAGAAACATAGGAGAAGAAAGTTGGGTGTGTAGGATTTTCTGATTTCACAGGGACAAGGACCATACTCCATCTTAGAAGATCTATCTAAAAGGCCTGCAAATATTACATATGGTCAACTCTTGGCTATGTCTTCTGAGAAGAGGCGGGAGCTGTGAAGTGGACTCAATGCTCGACAAAGGAAGGAGGTTGAGGTCCCTGTTTTGGAGGCAAAGGCGGATCCCTATGCTCCACAAGCTAAGGTACTATGTAATGGTATTTCAATTCATGATGTCTTAGTTGATGGAGGTGCTGCAGTTAATGTAATGACCGAGTCTGTAATGAATATGCTGGGTTTAAAAATTGATAACCCCTCAACACTTATGTTAAGGTCATTAAATAAGGGAAAAACTAAACCAGGACATGTAGTTTCAAATGTGGCAATATCTGTTATGGGTGTTGTATGTGTGGTAGACTTTCAGGTGATGAAAAATGGTAATGTTGCATATCCAATGTTGTTGGGAAGACCACGGCTAAGGAGAGTTCATGCAAAAAAATACTGGAATGAAGGCTTCATGACACTTGGACGTGGTAGAGAGAGGGTGAAAATAAATGTGATCCCTCGACATCATAAGGCAGAACCTATCGATTCAAGTGATGAAACTGATGATTGGACATTCTCTGATTACTCTAGTACCATTGAAGTTGACATAGAAGATGAAGAAAGTGAGGTTGATGTTTCGGTCATGGATATCCTTCTAGTCACACCGACTCATGACCCCATAAAATTATCTGAAGAAGAAATTGACGATCATCTCCAGAAAATAAAGATTGGTGATGCTATGATGGAGAGTGAGAAGGAATCCTACCTCCAGCTCTTTCAAAGGTACATACACATATTCACTTTTGATTACAAGGAACTCCATCAAGTAAGTTGGGTAGAACATTCTATTGAGCTGGTAGATGATGCTAAGTCCATAAAGCAAATGCCATATAGAATGAATCCTAATTTTTCCAAGACTGTAAAAGAAGAACTAGATAAGTTGCTTGATGCAAAATTCATATTTGTTGTGGAGAATTCAGGATGGGTTTCTCCCATTGTGATCTCAATAAAAAAGAATGGGAAGCTATACATTTGTGTTGACTACAGGAAGCACAATAAGGAAACAAAGAAGGATCATTACCCTCTTCCATTTTCAGATCAGATCTTGGACGAAGTAGCTGGCCAGGAGTGCTATAGTTTTGCTGATGGATATAGCGGCTACAACCAAGTTTGTATAGCAGAGAAAAAATCAGCTGAAGACCACCTTCACCACTCCTTGGGGAACGTTTTCTTATAGAGTTATGCCTTTTGGGTTGTGTAATGCTCCAACAACATTCCAGCGTTTGATGAATAGGGTGTTCAAACCCTACATTGGGACCTTCATCAGAGTATTTCTGGATGATTTTTGCATCTATGGGAGCAAGATGGACCACCTGCACCAGATGGAGACAACATTTCAAAGGTTAGATGAAGCAAAAGCCTCACTAAACCCTACAAAATGTGTCTTTGAATGTTCTAAAGGTGTTTTGTTAGGGCATGTTGTATCTAGAGATGGTATTGGTACTGATCCTGATAAAGTTTCAAAAATCAAAGAGTTACCATTTCCTATGAATAGAAGTAAGTTGAGATCATTTTTAGGCCATGTGGGTTACTATAGAAGGTTCATCAAGAATTTCTCAAAGATTACACAGCCACTAACCCAGTTCTTGAAGAAGGATGTTACTTATGAACCAGGAAATAAGGCACATGAAGCTTTTGAACAACTGAAGGAAGTCCTAGTGTCTTCACCTGTTTTAAAGAATCCAGATTGGAGCAAGCCATTCATTGTGTATACTGATGCTTCAGATGGAGCACTAGGAAGTACTCTGAGGCAAAATGATGAAAATGGGAATGATCATCCAGTTTACTTTGGGAGTAGACAAATGAGTAGTGCTGAGGTAAATTATACTGTAACTGAAAAAGAGGCTCTGGATATCATTTTTGCTATAAATAATTTTAGGAATTACTTGCTAGGGAAAAAATTCCTAGTTGTAATAGATCATCAGGCTCTAAAAAATATTGTAAATAAGCCTAACCCATCAGGGAGGATAGCAAGATGGATAATTTTACTACTAGAATTTGAATTTGATATTATAGATAGGCCAGGAAAGAAGCATGTCAATGCAGATGCACTCTCTCGAGCCTATGATGGTTTAGGTTCATCTTGTGATGATGATGATTTTCTAGATGCAGCATTGTTATCCCTTGACACAATCCCTAGTGAATACATAGATATTTGGAATTATCTGAATGAATTCAAGTTTCCTGATGGTTCCAATGAAAAGATTAAGAGGAAGATTACTCAAGCCAGTTGTCCATATTCTATTCTGCATGGAGTATTATTTCGAATAGGACCTGATGGATAGTACAAGAGGGCAGTTGGACGTGATCAAGGGAAGGAGTTGATAGAAAAATTCCACAATGGTACATGTGGAGGACACTTCTCTGGAAAACTTATAGCAAGAAGGATCTTGGATGTAGGTTATCACTGGCCCACTCTTTTTAGAGATTGTTATAATTATTGTAAGACATGTGATATTTGTCAAACACATGGTAACTGTAAGACTTCATCAGCTCCATTATGCCCTATTCTTCCACTTGGTCCCTTTGAAAAGTGGGGAATAGATATTGTAGGTCCACTTCCAACTACCCTATGCCAAAATAAGTATATTGTAGTTGCCACAGATTATTTAACTAAGTGAGTTGAAGCTAGGCCATTGAAAACAACTTCTATGGATGAAGTGGCAAGGTTCATATATGAATGCATTCTCACTAGATTTGGTTGCCCATTAGAAATTGTAACAGATCAAGAAAGCCACTTCATTAATGAGGTAGTAGAAGCCCTAGTCAATAAATTTTCTATTAAGCACAGGAAGGCAACAACATATAAGCAAAGCACAAATGGACAGGTGGAACAAACAAATTTTGTGTTGTGTCAAATTCTAGCAAAAAATGCAGCCTTACAGGTACATAAGTAGGATAAAAGGATTCATACAGCATTGTGGGCATATAGGGAAAAATCAAAGTCAGCAATAGTATACTCCCCATTTCAATTGGCCTATGGCATTGATCCAATTCTTCCTATTGAGTTTGATGTTCTCACTGTGAGAGTTATGAAAAATGAAAGGATGGATGAAAGTGATTCAGTAAAAGAAAGGTTGGTACATCTTCATTTGCTAGAGGAAATGAGGGAAATAGCAAAGGATATAAGCTATAAGAATAAAATGAAGCAGAATGAATACTTTGATCAAAAGATCCATTGGTCTCCATTTCATGTGAATGACTTGGTTCTAGTATATTATTCCAGATACAAAAAAAGAAGACAGAGAAAATTTCTTCCAAAATGGATGGGGCCCTATAAAATAGTAGTTGTGCATGAAAATGGTACGTACCCACTGGAGGAATTGGATGGCACTCCCATTACAAAATGGGTCAACCACAACAAGTTGAAGATTTTCCAAGCACCAGAATAGTTTACTCTGAGGAGGGAGTAGAAGCTAGGAAGGGGGAAGATGTCGACAGTAAAATTTTCCTCCGTAATTTCTATTTCATTAATGTATATATTAGGAATAGGATGTTGTTAAGTGTAATTAGTAGTAGCGTCTGATAGAAGATAACGGTGTTGCCAATAATGTAGAGTACGGTAACAATTAAAGTACAATAGGAATGTTGTAAAAAATAAATATTTGTCGTAAGTGGTCCGGTAATGTTAAAATGTCAAAGTTGGGATAAGTAGAGAAGTAGGGTCTACATGATTAGGAATTAGAAATATTATATTTGTAATAAGGACAAAGAGTGATGTCATAAATATTTTGTGTATTTTATTTGTGGAAAAGTCTAAAAAGGTGGAACCCATGTGAGATGATAAGGTTTATCTTATCTTAGAAGATAAGCCTACATGTAAAGGCAAGAGTTTAGGCATGAAATATGATTGGCCGGAAGAGATTTCCTATCCTATCTTAGAGATAAGATGGATAAGCCTAAATTCCTATAAATAAAAAGGCCACCCCCCTCATTTAGGATAGAAGGAAGTAGTGAGAAATATTGTAAGTGTGTAAAGGAAGCCATCATTTTGAAGGTGTGTTAAAGAATCCATTAAGAAGTGTAATTATGAAGTTTCTCCCATAGTTATTGTTGGAAGGAAAGTGAAGTCAGTAACACTTGAAGTACCTCATGGGTGAGATTATAACAATTTCATGTTGATATTACAATTTACACTTATATTTCAGATTTATCATCATTCCTTCTTATCATAGTCTATGGTATTCTTGTGTTATGTTTGTTGTTATGTTTCCAGATTCCATCCACAAAACTAAAATCTGTGCATTAGTAAATAATCATAGCACGAGGAGTTCCCGTTGAAGAATTATCATAGTGTCGGATTGGTGATGACAGGTCCTTACATGATTTCAGCTTTCTAAGTTGAATGGAGAGGAACTTCCCATTCCTATGAATGGTATGTTTCTCAAACACTGTTATTGAAAATACTACAGTGATTTTTTAGAGTAGGATATCCCATTTAATAAGTGCAGTTTCTACACATTGCATCATTCTTTATTTTCAATAAGTGCATTCGTGAACGTGGTCTGGTTTCCAAGATTTTTACAACTTTAGTTGTTTTGAAAAGGTTGGACCTTTTCGAAAAGGGTAGATTTTGGTCATGTATTTTGGACTCCATACCCAATGGACAAGAGTAAGACACTAGTCTATAAGCTAGAAGGTAGCTTTCCCTACAGGATCACTAGAAATGTTGACAATTTTCGCACTTCTACAAAAATGGGCAGCTAAAAAATTTGTTATGATGGATATCTTTGGTGAAGTATACCTAAGCCAAGGGAATTTATATCAGATTATTTTGTTATTGCTGATTTGTGAAAGAGATTAGGAAAAATTTGCAGCTATGTGTGCTGTTAAAAAATGTAACAACTCACATAGCCTGCAATTGCATGACTATCCTCAACAAAAGAACACAAGCCCCGAAGGACAACCATGTTATCTTGATGAAGACACTGGATTGCAGAGTATGTAAGATGTAAAGTTTTGGAACAATAGATATAGTGGCAGTTTTTAGATAATCCGATACACGGTTATTATCTTTGTGCTTATCAGATTTATTACACTATGTTCATTAAAGTTTATTGTGATTAATGAGTTTACATTTATCTATGCTTCCATAAAATATTACAATTGACTCCTTTCCTGCTACTTCCATTAAGAAAATATTGACAAACAAACATTGACATTAATGTCCAAATGGAGATAGTAGGAAGGATTCAAAATGAAGAACGGATGCCAAGGTAGCCAAACAACATACAAGGAGACATATCTCATTCAAAGGTTTCTTACTAAAGTTACAGGCATTCATTTTGGTTATCTCTTATGTTAATTTATTTTATTGAGATATTGAGTTGTCTACATCATGGTACAATCAAAGGAAAACTGAATGCGGAAAGAGATAATCAACTCATTATTTCAATTTAATGCTTTATTCATAAGAGATCATAAGTTTTCCCACACAAGCCTTGGGATATGACTAAGTGATTCATCATATACATTGAAATGAGAATACTGCATGTGCTAAAGAACAAGAGTAGAGGAGTAAAAAGGAACCCATCATTGCATTTCCATCTTCTATCCCCACTCCACATCATCTCCATCTCCATCTCAACTCTCTCATCTTCCGCTTCCATCTCCATCTCCTAATACCTGCAAAATCAAGAGAAGTATCTGTCAAATTGAGATCAAGTTACAATGTTATTCCAATACTCATGTTCTAAAGCACATACATATTCTAAGTTCAATGCATCTAAAGGTACTTGAAGGAAAGAAATACAGAAACACATGGCATACGATGAGAAATAAATATAGATGAGTTAGCAGTAAAAGAAGAGATAGAGCACATAAAGTGAAATGAGTAGCAAGAGAGATCAAAGAAGATAAGGATTGGGTTAGAAAGGAAGAATCTAAAGTAACTTGCAAAAGAATAAAATGTGGAAAATGACACTTGAAAGAAGTTGGAAACAATTTGAAGAAGAAGGAAAGAAGGAGAAATAAAACACATGGATACAAGAAAGGCCAAAAGCCTATTTATTTCTAACTCATTTCTAAATTTTGCAGGAACAGGTTGCAACATTAAATGAAAATTAGTTTAACTATTTTAGAAGGAAACATCTACTGAATTAAGATAAATATCATTTTTAGATGGTTTACAGAAGAAAGAAGCATCAAAATGAATCAAGAAAGAGGTTTCTTTGCAAATCAAAATCAAAATCTAGAAGGGGAGGGAGAAAAACAGGATTCTGGAGAAATTTTGCTAGAGTCTCCCCTTGTAAAATTGACATTTGATTTAAAATAGAATTGAAGCACATGCTTTTAAGATACTACATTGCTTTCTAAGCTATCTTAGCTTCAAAAGAAATAAAAAAACGTCAAGAAAAGTAAATGTTTCATCACTTCTAATTTGATAACATGATCAAATGAAACATATAGGTATGCCAGATTTTCATCATGCTACAGATATCAAAAGTTCCTTTTAATTTTTAAATTAAAGTGTGAATCAAAGGGCAACTACTTTATAAATTTTTAGAAGTTGTAATGAATCAAGTAAAACCAGCATGGACAGCTCATTCAAGTAATCAGACAAACATGAGACATGTTTATATGTTTTCAGAAAGGTCAAATCATAAGAATTTGGAGAGAGAAGGATAATGGAAATTTTTTGCAAGAGTTTCCCCTTGCAAAATGAACTTTTCCAAAAAAAAATTTGAGAAATAATGTAAAAATTAAAATATAATTGCTATTATGACTTCTGGAAAGTGAAGTGCCATTACAAAAAAGGAAATTAAGTATTTTCTTTATTTTTCTAGAAAAGGAGTATCTATTTCATTATTCAAGATGGAATGCAATTAGGTTGTGACAAATAAAAACATACAACTTCCAAAGAGTCATTATTCTGAATAAAAATGTCAAGCTATAGAATTTACAAGATGGCATTCAACTTCCAACTAAAGGAATAAACTCCAAAGCTCAGTAAGTGTTCAAACCAAAGCATGCCTTCTAGAAAACAAGATCAACAAGTCAAAGATGCATTCATAGAGCTCAAAAGAAAGTTAACTATAAATTTACAAAAAGAAGGAACTGCATTTGTATGAATGAAGAAATTTTGACATATATGTCTCAAAAAGAAAATAGTTAACATTTCCAAGTACCAAGCCAAGCTTATAAACAACTCGTCAAAAATCACAGAATGGAACTTAAAAATTTTTGAATGACGATTCAAAGTTTAAAAGTCCATTTCAGAAAGGAGAAACACTTCGCATGCAAATAAGTTCATTCCACATGAATATTTTAACTGAGTTCCAACATTCAGAGTTGCAGAACAAAAATCGAGCTCGAAAGGAAAATAAAAATAGTGTTGGAACTCACCATGCCCAATGATGATATGAGTAGACAAGTGAAACAATGGCAACATTCCCCTCTATAGGCTCGAGCCGAGATCAACAACTACCAAGAGCACGAAAACCAGAGAGAAACAAAGATTCATCATTCCATACAGAAGCCAACAGAGCAGAATGAAAGATCTAAATGATTTTTAGATCATATATGAAAGATAAGACAAGCTACAAAACCAAAAAAAATGAAATAAATACCTCCAGGTTCGTGAAAAATGAAGAAACAGTGAAGTAACTATGGCGTCAAAGGATCAATAACAAGTATGCAGGCTTAAAGAATTCCAGATCTCCAAGTTCCAATGCCTTTCATCAAAAAATGTAGAGCAAGGAAAAAATTTGCGAGGGCTTCACCCACAAAATGAAAACGAAATGAAATGACCAAGTGTGAGCTCACAAGTCTTTTAACTTGCATTTGAAACTAGGGTTCCAAAACCCTAACCAATAGTTAATGATCAATGACTCATTGAATTCCAAGTGCCAAATTGAACGACCATCAAAAAATGTAGATTACGAAGTGATAAGCCCAGATCAACTCCAACAATCATAATTAATGCCAAGGATAGACCCTAACCCATGGTAAAAAGATCAATGGAGGCAGAGAAACCAAGCCAAAGATCAAGGGCCAACAGAGCTTACAAGAAATCAAGCTAACAGCCCAGTTAGGGTTTCCACCACCTACGACCGAAAGGGTTGAGTCATCATGGAGAGGGCCTAGCCCACATGGAACAAATAATCATTTTCCAAGACATTAAAAAGTCTAAAGTGTGCATGCCCACAAAATTAAAACATATTATACACCACGATCACCGAAAGGTTGATAATTTTATTATGTGCCAAGGCTCAAAGGTGGCAGAACTAATGCATGGTGGGCTAGCCCAAGGGTGACCCCCTTTAAATATTATATACATGCTAATGCCTGAGTCCACAATGTGGCAGCATCTAAAACCAAAGGTGGTCCCCACTTGGGGTTTAAACCAAAATTTGCAAGTTTCACTCATGTGACCATCCAAAAAAGTTAAGAAAATTAGAACATGTGCACATAAGAGGTGGTCCCCACTTCATCTTAATTTTGTAATTATGGATAAGGTTGCATCTTTTTGCCTACACACAGGAGATGATTTTTGCATACCTTCAAAACATGATAGAATAGAGAAGATGATGAGCTTGCATGTGAAAAGAGAAAAGACTTTCCTAATATGCAATTTGTAGTTTTAGCAAATTTTTCACCTTTCTTTGTTAGAAATAGAACAGTAAACTTCAGTTTGATTGAATTGTATCTAAGCTAGATAATGCCTATTTTTACCACATGCTTTAGTTGTATTATTTTATTCCTTTATTTTTCATTAAATAAAGGATAAAATAAGGATGCATGGGTGAGTAAAGCCTTTAGGATATTTTTAGGAAGGGGGTGAACTTTTGCTATATATTGTGTGCTCTTGCAAAGCACAATAGGGGGATTTTTCAGAGAACTTTCCCATATTACTTTTGATATGAGTACTGAAGCAATTTCTGCCAGTTTTTCCCTCTGATTGTGAATTATTCTTTGCCTTTCCAAGTTACTCTACAGTCTTGTGTATGCCAGTATTATTCTTGTGAGTCAATTTTCCCTGATTAATGACTTTACCCTGCCACAAATCTACTATTTTTTGCTAAATTTTATTGTGCATGTTAGCTTACTAGTGCTGTTGTGAATTTCCCTCGGTAAAAAAAAGTAACTTACCCTTATTTTCTATAGAAAGTACAAATTGGTTAGTGCACATAAATAATTCTTCACAAATCAGTTGTGTATTCCACTCAAATCAAGTTTTCATCCAAATTTGGTATATCACCTTAGTATTTATTTCATTTTTCAGACATTTCTTAACCTTAAAACTCCTAAAAAAACAATTTAGTGAACACCAATAAGGAACCGACCTTTTAACCCCAGAGGTTTACCTCAAAATAGGTATACCTACAGACCTGAGGTGTCCCCATTGTATCTACGAGAGAGAGAGAGATCTTTCCAGACTTAGAGAACATGTTGCCATCTCTCTGCCAGGTGCACTTTCCAGAGATAACAAGAACTGCAGTACATCAAAAAAGCCTTCATCAAGAGGAATATATGTCAATACAATCAATGAAGACTAACTCGAGCCCTCATATGGGGTGGCTAGTCCATCTCACGATGATGGCATAACGAGTGCATCACTCGGTCTCCCTAACTGTCCCTATGGCTGCTCAACTGAGGCCTGATGCCTCTCTGATCTAGTCCCTCTACTAGACTACTGACTATAGGAAGGAACCCATTGCTTAGCTGGAACTGCCTCGAAATATAAAGATCTATAATAAGAGGCTCTGCCCTCTACTGTTGCTAGGTCTCTATGTGTCTGGGTCATCACCATTGTACCATTTTTGTGGCGATAGGACTTTATATCTGTTGAATCTTTGGCGAGCTCAGCCCGGCCCACCACATGCTCTGCTCTCATCCTATCTCTCTCTAGTATCACGGGCTGCAACTGGGCCTGTGTCTATTGATATAGGCCCGTCATCTAAGCCATCTATAAGGCCATCTGTTATATCTGTTGAATGTGTACAACATTATCACCTCCTTATCCAGCTTGGGCCTGAGCCTGATCTCGCTTTGCTAATACTATCAAATCCTAGGTTAGAGCTTGATCTCACTCAGCTATCGGTGTCACACTCAGAGCTAGGTCCTGGTCTCTCTTTGTTTTGGCATGGTGTTTGACAGCTAGAGCATGCTATAAATATTGTTGTATGGTGGTTGTTTGTAACACTAGTTGTGCCACCAGGGCAGGTCCCCGTGGTTCTTTAGATGACTGTCCCTACTCTAGTACTCTAGCTCTAGGAAGCTGTATAGGTTCCTGTTTGGGTCCCTGTGGCCTTGATCCCTATATCTGTGTGGCACTCTTCTCATCATGTGGTATCCTATCAAATGGATCCTCTAGGTCACAAGATACTATATCTGCTCTCTCGTCACCACCATGACGAAGCTCTTGAGGTGGTCTAGCACCTGCTACCAAGGCCTCCTCCGGGATAGTCAAGCGTTGGGGTAAAACAATAGTGTACCAAGTCAAGTATTCTGCAGTAGTGCCTGGATCTCTAATGTGTCATACTGGATCCCATACTTGTGGGACCACATCTAAGAAACTGGCCTTGGCTCGGGTCACCTTTATGCGTGGCCCCATGGTCAGCTTCTCAGCATCTCGATGCGCATACCATATATCTGGCTGCAGAGCCCCCTATACCATGCCTAGCTATCACTGACATCTTTCTACCCTGTAGAGATCAATAATGTAACTCCTACTGCCAATAAGGTAATCCTCCACTGTGTAGACACTGATTTCTGCGCCATCTTCTGGACACTGTATATTCTTGTAGGGTCTCCATATGATATCCTAGTCTTGTAGCTCATCAAACTCTTGGTGATACCTATATAAGTTTCCCAAGTGACCTCATACGTCATCACCTACTGAAACCCATGCCATGTAAGATGGCTCTTCTGGATTTCAAACATGTAGAGTGCCCACGAGACGACCGATAACAATATGGTCCCATGACCAAATCTGTAGTAGAGAGGTAGGCCCCACCATCTTCTGACGGTGATAGGTGATCAAGTGTAAATCTTAGTAAAGGTGCACTAGTATAAACTGTCCCTAGTAATAGTGCTCACCAATAAATATCCCTAGTACCAGTGTCATTAGCCCTCGCGGAAAATATGTTTGAGTCTTATGAGTGAGTAAAAACCAACTGATAAGTTCCATAACATATATGGACCCTCGATGCAGTGTAGGGTTAGTGATGCACTCGTGAAATGCAACCATCATATAGTCATGCAGTATATCATCTCGATCAAACAGGTCCCTAACAGCTGCTCTAATTTGTCCAACATTGGAGGTGTACTCAATCAGTGAACCCAAGATGGGAACATGGAGAATCTACCACACATCCTCTAAGGTAATAGTCATCTCATTGGTGGGGAGTCAGAAGCACTGACTCTTACTGTGCCACCGCTTGGCCAGTGTAGTAATAAAACCATGATCTAGCATGATAGAAGGCATCCGACACATGGGGCCTAGGCCCGCTGCCTCCAGAAGAATGGCTACTGCGCGTCGGTCTCATTGATGCATGCTCCCCTTTAGATCAGTGATCCATGAATGATGCTCCCACATCTGAAGCACTAGTAGGCATCTCTGTAAAAATCATTTCATTCATCAGTTACTAAAATTTCCTCTAAATTCTACCTATCAGTTTTAGGGTTCACCCAAAAATCCTAAATTTTCTTCTAAATGCCATCATTTTTGGCATTTTCTTGTTTATCCTCTATCTACCTAGTGCTCCTGCGCACCCTTTAGGGCATGTGTGCCACCGTTTCTATGCATGCACATGCACACAGCTATCTAAGGGTACTTACACCATCATTCAGGCACATGTGCTTGTGTGCATGCGAAGACCCTATATGTCTGTACTACTCTTTAGTGTGTGCGCGGCCACACACATGTGTAGCACATGCGCATGAGCATGTGTGTGTGTTTTAGTGTACTTGTGTATGCATGTATCCTCCCTAAGGTGCCTGCACCACCAATTGGATGCCTGCGCCACCTTTAGCGCACCTACGCCTACGCACGCATGTGCCTGTCACAACCCCTAACCCTAATTCCTAATTCTAGGGAATTAATTGTAAAAATTGATAGAGAGCATTCAAGTACTCACAAAGACGCCATCATCAACATGTTACTTGTACCCTCAGACTATGTTTTCCAATCTCAATCGATCTGATGTTATCACCATCATCCTCGTCACTGTCAGAGCCTCGCGGTAAAAACTCAATATTGGTCGGCAACAAATGAATTGGTCACAGTGATTTGCCCCCCTAGGTGGGGTATATCACAATGTTTTTCACCGTCAGCAGGGCCTAAAGGCTTGTTTTGACCAGTGTTTTCTCCTCTATTTTCCATTGGATAATTATTTTAATTAAATTATTATTTTTCTTTTCTTTTTCACTTGGTTGGGGAATGTTTTGCCATCTAGTACCCCTTTCTTCTCACTAGGATAATTTTTATTGCTCCTAGGCGATTTTTCTTCTTATCCACTCTAGTAAAGAATTTTTTTTTTCAATATATATATATATATATAGATATATATTTATAAATCACTTCAAAAATCTAAAAACAAGGCAATTTTTTTCAAAAAGTCCTAAAAAGTGAAAAAAAACCTGCAAAAGTAGGTAACTTGCTTATTATGGCTGAAAGTTGTGTCTTTTGCATGCTATTGTATCCATATCCTGCTTGTTTGTTTCACATCTTCCCCAAATAATATGACTCGCAGATCACCAAATTCACAACCATTCACAAACCTAGCTGCTTGCTTCATCTATACTCTGGGGCACATTTTGTTTCCTGGTGTTGTTTCATTGCGCATAAAGCTTTCAACTTGGACCCAGTGTCCATTATCATTTCCCCTTGCATGTATCATTGCTCGGGGCATCAATTTTAACTCTTTTCATTAATCACGAACATGTGGATCTCTTCAGCTTGATAACAAAACATTTTTACAACTGTCTTGACCATTGTTTGGTTGGATATGTGTGTTCGTACTTGTTTTCCCTATTAAGTGAGCTTGTTTCATTCTCATATTGCATTGCATTTTGTATGTTGAATGGAGTTGGTATTTTCAGTAATGGACAGTTATTCGTAGTATGGATTTTCATGTCATTCTAATTTTTTTGTATGCTTATATTTTTAATAAGGACCAATGACGTAGATCTTTTTGGCAATATGATGACATTGAAATTGTTCCAATACATAGGCTAGAGGCTAGTTCTTCTCTCCACTTCTCCATATTTCTTCGACATCAATTTCCTCTCACCACCCTTCTTTTGCTTAACCTGGGGCATCCTATCCCTGCCCATTCTTCTATCTGTTTCTCACCTTTTTTTCATCATCAATCATATTCCATCATCACCCCATTGACACTTCAGGGGTCATCTCTCCCTCCTACTAATTTTCCTTCTATCCCTTTCAAAATTTCATTTGTCTACTATGTTTGAAGTGGCGTCACTTACTCCAGCCAAAAGAGGGGCAAATGTAGACACCCATAATTATGACTGAGCAATTTAAATACTTAAATTGTGCTAATTATATCCTTTACCACAAATTGGCAACATATCGTCAAAAGTGCCCATTTTCTCTCATATCCTCATTGATTAATTACACTACGCTAATTAATTAAGTCACCTATCCAACCAATACCCTAATTACCGACCTTCCGTTAATAAATCCCCCCTTCAATCTAGACTAATTAATTATTATTAATTAATTAGCTTCCCCTTTCATTTAACCAATAAATCAATATTTAACTAATTTAATCCCCTTCTATAGTCTAAATCATGCTAATATTCCTCTAAAAGCTTCTATAAGCTTACACATCTATTAATTAAATCATCTTGATTAATTAATAGGCCCCCTTATCTGTATGAGTCACTAAAGGACAAACAAACCCTCCTAAAGTTAACTCAACCTTATCTAAACCCCCCTTATCCACAATTAACTCAACATCTCTATTGTCCCACATACAAAGGGATGCAGTGATTCCTTTATCCATTGGGCTATATAAAGAGCCCTCCTCCTACCTTTACGCTTACACCTAAATTCCTTGAGAAGACAAAAACAAAACACATAGTAAATAGACTATAAGCTTCTTTATCATTCTTGAAGAATTCACCATTGAAGAGCTAAACCTCCTTTCTTGCATTGCATTCATCCAAGTTTGGAAGTCATATGGAGATATGTCAAGTGGTCTTGTAGCCATGATTTTACTAGAATCCATTCTTGAAAACCTTGAGATTCAAACAGATGATCAAAAATTTTGTTATTAAGGATCTAAGTAGGTTCATTTCATTGTTTTTAGCATTCAATAGAGATAGAAATTAATGGATTAACATGTTAGTTTTAATATTTGTTCATTTTCTAATGCAAGGATGTTAGTAGGTTAGTTTTGCTCAAGCTTTAAGCATGATGGTGCATTGAATTTGATTTAGTTTGGTTATTGGACTACTAATTGTTAGTTCTAACTTTCTTAACCTTGCTAACAAATACTTGTACATAGGGACTTTGAAATCTGGATAACCCTCTGGAGAAGTCTGGCTTCCTTTCCTATCCTAGTTCCAACTACTCGAAAGTGTAGAGAGTGAAAGATCTAACACTAATATAATATTTATAAGGAGGCATAGATAGAGAAAATTCATGAAAATAAAACCTACTATAAGGGAAGGTGATTCACCAAGAAGGATGTTGAACATCCTCCGCAATAAACACAACACTAATAGAACCCTGCAGTGAAAAAAACAAAAATACACATTAACCTCGCATGCAATGAAAGATTAGAAAGATGCAATAGAACACCAAAGATGGTGTGAAACATCCATAGATTTGATTTTATTTGTCTTAAAGTTGATACAATAAATAAAATTTAGGGCCAAAGGCACAAATTTTACAGTATAATGTCTAGTAGGGAGGTTTTAAATCTCCACAAATCTCTTACTGGAATAAGGGAGGGGCATATACAAGGTGTCTAACCTTTTGAAATGAGCCCCTCATTACAATATATAGGATGAGTGAGAGATAAGGAGAGAAAAGGAATTCAAAATATTGCTTCAACCACCCTCAAATGCATTAAAATAACCTTCAACAATGATGGGTTCCACTGAAAAACCCATATCTCCATGTACCCTGTCTTATTGGGGAATAAAGGAAGCCCATACCTTCATCATTTTGGTAGGTTAGAAATATGGAAACATTCCTCTAAAGTCCAAATATGAGCTCCCATTCAAAATGCGAGTGGTTGATATGATTTTTTGGAGCTTTGACCCTGCATCGTACCCTCTGAAATCTAAAATTTCAGACTTTCAGGATTTAAAGCATTGGGTATGAGTACTTCGGGGATCATCATTACTATTCATCTAGCAAGCTGTCTCAAGGGTTCTGAAATGTCGAACCTTCAAAATCTAAATTTTGTACTTCAGAGTTTAGACTCAAAGATAATATTACGTGACACTATTCATTACCTAGGTTCATGAAACCTTTGAATCTTTGAAATCCTAAACTCTGAAATCCAGAGTTCAGGTTTCAGAATTTTGTGTATAAAATTTTTGCACTTGTTTCTGCCAAGTTCCAAAATTTCACCTCAGCTTACCTCTGAACGACCTAACCTCTGAAGTCCAAAATTCAGATTTCAGAGCTCCTTCTTTCCCCAAACTAGCTCAAACTCCTGAGATCCTTTGTAATGTTATCTTCCCACTTCAACTCACACTGCTCTAGCCCAAACTTTGTGCTCCAATGGCTGATTCGATCCACCTATTTTCTCTTAGCGAGGTCATGTTTGTCTGATTTCACCTGAGAAGAAAAATTTAATAATAATTCCCTCTACCATTTTTGATATCATATCTACCTCTTCCTCATTATTTGATAGACATATATGAATTAAAGGCATTTTCACAGGATGATATGAATGTGTTATCACCAAATCATAGCACCCTTGTGTTTATACAAGTGCATATACTTGAACTCACGGTGTGATTGGATAACATGGGTACTATCTCCAAGTTATGGGACTTGCTACTTGAGATAGACCTCCAGAGAAAGTTGGTTCTTGCTCCTAAACTACCTGCCACAATCTACTCTAATGCAGGGGAAACTAACTATTCTAATCTAAACTTCCAAGGGACCATGGAAAGAGAATGCATAAAATGAAAGCCTACACTAAAGCGGTGATACACCAGAAAAGGAGGGTGTTGAGAGTAGTTTCTAAATGTGTGGAATACAGAGAGCAAAGTGCACACTAGAAGAGGTGATGACAGTTCTCCATAATCTAGCAAAATGCATTCACAACACTATTTCAAACATACACAATGATAATGAGATTCCTACATGAACATAATAATAGACACAATATTCTTGTAAATAAGGTAAAAGAGGCAAGAAGAATGCAAGAAAACATAGCAGGGGAAGATACATCCACAAACTTGTATTTTATTGCTTCCTGAGCATGCACAGTTCAATCTATTACAAGATAAGGGCCTGGATCACCATGCAAGGAGTCCACTACAAGGGCTTGCAGCACATTGGCTTCACAAAAGAAATTTTTATAGAGCTTTTCTATCTGAAAGAACTACCTCTCCTTTTACAATGAGCCCAACACACTCCAATTTATAGAAAAAATGAGAAGGGGAAGAGAAGGGAAAATGGAAATCCTGAAATAATGTCCTTCAACCACATATAAGAGGCATTTAATTGACTGAAATGATTATATATTACTTGCAAAAGGCTCCCCATACTGTCCCATGTGCTGCAGCAGAGAAAGAATGATGATCATGCCTCTTAATTGCACTCTCCAGCTACGAAATAAAAACACTCTTCTGATCCCGGCCACGTTTTGTTAAAAAAATAAATCAATCTCCCATAAAATCCATGGAATTTATTGATTTCTATGCATTGGGCCTCGAAGCCACGATTTCCAACGGTACCAACTTTGTGCGATTTTGTTAAGAAATGCAAAAATTATGGCCTTCTGAGTGCGGGCAGCTATTTTGGGTCTGGCAGGCGTTTTTCTGTCATTTGATGGGAATGAGCATTGACTGAATGGAGCCGAATATGTTTCTCTTTGTTGGGGCATAGAGGATGTCGTGCTCATTCAAGAAATTCCAATTTTATGAAAATCAGAGCTCGGAGTCGAAAGTTATGGCCGTTTGAAGTTTCATGGACCAAACGTTGACTTTTCTTCTTCTGCCTTTGGCCGCTCCGACTTTTTCGCGTCCCACGCGTCCCTTAGGCCCGGATGTCCCAGTACGAAAGTACCTCTGTTTCGGCTGAACCAGCCAGTTCGCATGTCCACCGCATACTCTTGTCCCGCTTGTCCTGGACTGTTTGGGACAAATTCTTCCGATTCGCTTGGTTCGGCCGATTCTCGTACTCTTGTCCCAACTTGTCCCCGGTACTAAAGTTCTCATTTCGGCCGATCCGGCTGGTTCACGTACTTCACGTACCTTCAGCCCCAACTATTCTCAGGCTGCCTTAAGTCTTTTCAGCTGAGTTGTGTCCTCCGTGTACTAATTGCCCAGATGTCCCAGACTGCCTGTTTCAACAGTTAGTCAATTTTTTCCACTTTTCGGCTAGTTCAGATTTCCGCGTCCCTTTGGCATCCGGATGTCCCACTTGTTGCGCAGTACCACCTAGCAGGCCTTTTGGCTGGTTCATGCCCTGATGTCCCAACTTATGTCCAAGGACTGCCTGGACGAGGACTAGTTGACAAAATTAGCCCCCCCCAGGGTAAATTTCGATAACATGCATCAAAGTATTCCTGGCCCAGGCAGCTTGATTGATTCGGGGCCAAATTTCATGTTGCTACATTCCCCTCAAATACTTGCTTGGGTTTTCTGTCTGAGAGGACAAGAGCAGAGCTCTGAGAAAATGCCGAAAAAGGTTGCAGAAGGCAAGTAGGTTGATCCAGGAAAAAATCTTGAAAATTGGCTAAGTCCTAGTCCTAGGGGCAGTCGGGACATTTGGGACAAAAAGGCCCGAACCGGTCGGCTCGGCCGAAGTAAGCACAAACAGCCTGTTAAAGCAACAGGGACATCTGGGACAAAAGTACGCGGCGGGCGCGAAATGCCGGTTTGACCGAGAGGCTAACTGCTGAAATGCATTGGGACTCGGGCCAAAAAGGCGCGAACTGAACCGAAAAAGGGCCAGACACCTCTAGTATGGGACAATCGGGCCAAAAAGGCATGGAACCAGCCGAAAAGAGTCAAGTCAGTTTGAAGCAAAGTGGGACAAGAAAATACATTCCCGAACCGCCGTTTATCGGCCGAAATGAGTCCAGAGGGTCCAAAATCAAATGGGACGTCTGGGACAAATGGACGTGAAATGCCCGAACCGGCCGAAATGAGCACAAAGGGCCCAAAATCAAATGGGACATCCGGGACAAATGGAGGTGAAGTACGCGAAGTAGCCGAGCCGAGGACCAATCAGAAACTGCCACATGTCCTCACAAGAGAAAAAGTCAAAAGGTCAATGGGGCGAGTTTTCGAGCGCTGACCGAACCAATGAAATGGCACCACGTGTCCAAGTTTAAGTGGCCACAAGCAATGTGTGAAAGATGGAGGAGAGAGAATTTCATCCAATCAGCACGTGCCACGTGTCGTCTAGGCGGCGAAGGTGGGAAAATATTTCGAAATCTGTTTTGGTCTGCCTCCGTGCCCTAAATCTTCAGATCGCCATATCTTTTGATCCAGAGCTCGGATTTCCACGTTCTTTATATCAACGGAAAGCTGTTGAGATGCTCTACATGATTCTGGGATCAATCTCGAGTTTTGGTGTAGTATTAAGAGAGAAAATCAAGAAACGGCTCTGACGTGTGGTAATGGCCAGAAGCGACCTTTCAACAACCCGTTTTAATGCTAATGGGTCGCATTCTTCTTCTGCACGGCCAGAAGTTACATTTTAGCGGCCAAATTAATACAAATGGGTCGCATTCTCCTCCAAAATCGGTCAAGGATGGCAGGGTATGGGTTGGAAAGGTATCCCATGCCGTTTTAATGCATCTGCAGTCAATGAGGAATGGGCTTGCACGTTTTCCTACGTTTCTGTCCCCTGGGTTCGACCCATGCAATGTAAAAGCCAGTTTTGGCTCATTTTGAAGAGGTGGTTCATTCTTTCGGCTCTGCCCTCCCTTCTTTTCTTCTCTAGGGTTGAAAATGGAGTTCGAACCTCTTCCCTTGCTCTGTAATGGCGTTTTTGCCTTTTACTAATGGAATGATGTTCTGTGCAAACTTCTGGAGCAACAAAACGTGTTTTGTGATGCATCTGTCCATCCTTCCTCGTTTTTGCTTGTCCTCTTCTTGCTTCTCTTCATTGTAGGTATTTGTGCATGTTTGAATGTTCATTGCAGGTTTGGAGCTGTGTTCATGGAGTTTTGGGACATTTTCTGTGTGAAATCTATCCTTGGGCCTGTGATGCATCTGTCCATCCTTCCCATTGCTCACCTCTCTTTGTCCCATGGCAGTTTTGATAGATGTCCAACATTCTCCTTCTCTGGTGTATCACCGTTTTAGTGTAGGCTTTTGTTGTTTTTTTCCTTTCTCTCTCTCTCTCTGTCTCCTTGGCATGGTTAGATTAGGATTAGATTAGCTTGCCTACACTGGAATAGCTTGTGGCAGGTAGTTTAGGAGTAGGAACCAGCCTTCTCTGGAGATTCCTCTCTCGGTTTTACAAGTCCCACGCTTGGAGAGAGGTTTCCATGTTGTGCAATCACACTGGATGCCTGAACATCAACCTAGAAGCCTGATGTGCGTCCAGGGGTGCTGTGATTTTGCATCAACAGGACTTAGCCATTTTTTGTGATTTTTTCTAGACCAAGCTTGTTTTCTGCAACTTTTTCACATTTTTAAAACTTGCTGGGTTTTCTTCTTGGACAAGAGAGATAGAAAGAAGCCAAGGGGACCCCAGAGACACGATTTTTTGCCTTGAATCAATATAATTGCTTGGGACTAAAGAATTTGATGCATGTTATCAAAATTACCTTGGGGGTGAATTTTGGATAACAATTTTGGTGACTCAGCGGGGTCATCTACCTGCTAGATGAAGAACCACCAACTGCTTGTAGCAATCCATTGGGCATGGAGTCTGTTTGATAACCTTTCACCTGATCTCAGGTTTGAAAACTTGTTTCCTCGAGCCATTGAAACATTCGTTGAGCTGGTTTTCCTGTGGCTGCAATTATTTTCCAGGAGCTTGATGAACTGCCAACATGCACATACTAGAAGCAATAGGACATGTGCACAAGCACTTAGGGAAATAAAAACTACTCTAACAGCAGTACAATGTGCATAAGCACTTAGAGGAATGGAAATTCTAAATTAATATTTACAAGGGTGAAAATCTATCTTTCTAGTAGCAATGTTTGAGATAGATCCCATTGACCGGAATCTGTAATTCTTCACCATCCAACTTAGCCAGTCGGAAAGCATTGCTACCTTTGCATTCAATGATCATGTATGGGCCACTCCAGATGGCATCAAACTTGGAGTGCTTTCCCGGTTTTGCACGATCAGCATCCCACTTCAGTACCAAATCTCCAGTTTGTAATATCCTGGCCTTAGCTTTCTTGTCAAAACTCTTTTTGACCAAAGCTTTATCCTTTTCTATGGTCTGCATTGCGTGCTCTCTTGTCTCTTCTAATTCCATCATCTCTGCATACCTGATTTCCATAGGTTCAAACTCAGCTAGTTCCAACTATTTCATGAGCTCCAACGCTGGCAACTCAAGTGATATAGGTAGAACTACTTCTTTCCCGTACACAAGCTTGTATGGAGAGCTTCCTGTAGACCTCTTAGGTGTGATCCTGTCAGCCCATAGAGCTGATTTGAGCTTTGAGTGCCAAGTCCTTTGATTTTCATCCAGAGTCCTTCTGATGATTCTTAGTAGATTCTTGTTTGTAGACTCGGCTTGACCATTACCCTGAGGGTAATAGTTCGATGAAGTGCTGAGATACACACAATTCTTGACAGCCCATTCAGTGATCTTTGTGCCAAGAAATGCCAATGCATTGTCTGATATGATAGTGGCAGGGGCACCAAACCTCGTGACTATCCCTTCATAGAAATCTAAGATATTAGATTCATTTGCCTCCTTGAGTGCCACTGCTTCGGTCCACTTGGTGAAATAGTCTGTTGCTGTTAGTATCCACTTGTGGCCCTGACTTGAATTGGGATTGATAACCCCAATGAAGTCCAATCCCCATTGCATGAATGGATGATTTACTGAAATTAGACGAAGGGGCAGTGCTGCTAACCTTTCTTTCCCTGTGAAGAATGCACATTTCTTGCATTTCTTGACCCATGAGTAGCAATCATTGAACACAGTAGGCCAATAGTAACCAGCTTTCATGATTTTGAGAGCTGTCACTCGTGGAGCAAAGTGGCCTCCTGCTTCCCCATCATGGAACTCATGTAAGATCTTCTCAACTTGACCTGTTCCAATGCATCTCAATAGAACACCATTGATGTCTTTCTTGAACAAAACTACCATCAACAAGCACATATGGAATGGCTTGTAATCTAAAGTATCTCCTCTTTTCTTTGCTCACTTCTGGAGGGCACAAGCCTATTTGGAGGTAATGCACAAGGTCTTGAGTCCAACATGGGATGAGTGCATCATCAGCTGGTTGGTCTTGATCATTCTGTAGCAGTAGGAAAACATCTTCTTCTCCTTTTGACCCGTCTTGTTGTTTGGAAGCGAGCTACTCACACAAGCCTTTGCCATGAACTAGCTTGGTCACTTTGATTTCAATATCATATTCCATCACCTGAGTGATCCAACCTACTCTCTTCTCATTTAAATCCTTGTTTAGGAGGAAGTCCTTGACACCAGCATGAGACACCAGCAGTTGAATCTTATTGTTTGAAACCAAGTGTCTGAACTTCTTCAAACTTCTGATGATGGCAAGGACATGCTTTTCGATGAAAGAATACTTTATTTCGTAATCTTCCAAGGTTTGACTGAAGAATGCTATGGGCTGTTCTGAACCTTCTCTATTCAGCTGTGTCAAGATAGCTGAGATTGTATCTGATCCTCCAAATGCATACAACATGAAGTCCTTTGAGAAATTCTGGGTTGATAAGAGTTGGAGCTTGTGATATTGCATGCTTGATGTTTTCAAAACTCTCTTTGCCTTCTGCTGTCCATTTGAATGCCAGACTCTTCTTCAACATCATAGTTAGAGGCTTCACAAGAGTGGTAAAATTAGGCACAAATCTGCGGACAAAGTTTATCCTTCCTAAGAAGCTTTGGAGAGATTTCTTGTGGTGTGGCAATGGAAGCGTTCGGATGGCTTCAACCCTTTCAGGATCAATTGTTAGCCCTTCCCTAGAGACAATGTGGCCCAATAGTTTGCCTTCGTGTGCCAAGAATACACACTTCTTTGGATTCAATGACACTCCGAACCTTCTACACCTCTGAAACACTTGTCTGAGGTGAAAGAGATGGTCTGCTACATTCTTTGAGAAGACAGTGATATCATCTAGGTATACCAGCACTATCTTGTTGATCAAGCCTTTGAACGCCATATCCATAGCTCGCTGAAATGTTGCTCCAGCATTTGACAGTCCAAATGGCATCTTCTTGTAAGCATATGTGCCCCATTTTGTAGTGAAGGCCGTCTTGAATTGATCTTCTTCCTTTACCATTATCTGATTATAGCCTGAATATCCATCTAGCAATGAAAACCTTTCTGAACCAGCTACAACTTGCAATATTTGTTCCATTGATGGAAGCGGATAATGATCTTTGAGTGATGCTCTATTTAGATCTCTAAAGTCCACACACAATCTTATTTCTCCATTTCTCTTTCTTACCGGCACCAAGTTTGCAACCCAACTTGAGTGTTTGATGGGGAAGATGATACTGGCCTCAATAAGCTTGCTTAACTCTTTTCTCATGAGAGGTTCAATATGGATATTCACTGGCCTTTGCTTTTGCCTGACAGGCTTGGATTTCGGATCCATCTCAATAGTATGTTGTGCCAACTTTGGGTTGAAACCTCTTAAATCTTTGTAAGTCCAAGCAAAGACATCTGGGAATTCTTGACAAAGCTGAACAAAATCAGATTTCTCTTGTGAGAGTACTTACTTTGCCAATTTGCAATGTCTTGCCTTCATCTACTAAGATAAGTTCTGAATCTTCACCCTTTACTTGAATGTTTGCTTTCTCCTTCCGGAACTGATCATTTGGGTTGAAGATTGACTCTAAGGTTATGAGGCCTTTTGGTAGTTTGTTAGTCCTCAGCTGCACCACTTGGTCACCATACTGCTGCTCCAGCTTGTCTTGATTCCTGGTGGAGAGCTCAGCTTCTTCTTGTAGGAAATTAACAATTTGCTGATCATTCTCGAAGACTTTCCAACTTGTGTTGTTATCCAGAACAGCTGGTCTCACAACCATTTTGATATGAGGCTGAGTTTTCTCACTTTTGATACTTTCTACAACATCAAACGTAGCCCCAATTGCTGCCAGTCTGTCAATGGCTTCATTTTTTTTTCTTAGGATGGAATTGATGCTAAAAGCTTCAAAATCATCAATAAGATCCCATACCCGATTTTTGTAGTTCTTCAACAGATCATTTTTGGCAGCATTCTTTCCTTTGACTTGGTTTACAATCAGCTCACTATCACCAAATACTTGTAAATTCCTGATGCATTTCTTCTTTGCCCAGTGCAGTCCTTGAATTAAGGCTTTATACTCAACGGTGTTGTTTGAACAGGAAAAATGGAAACGGAAGGTTGAGTAATACCTTATACCTTGTGGTGAAATGAGCATAGCTCCTCCTCCTTCACCTTGTCTACTCCTTGACCCATCAAAGAACAATTGCCATACTTCATTCATGTCTTTATGATCTGGCTTGGTGATACTGGGGAGAGGTTGATTCTCTTCATGTAAACAATAAACTCCTAGCTCAGATTCTTCTATTTCTTGGTAAGGATCAAAAGCATGCACCTTGCTTGCCCATTCATCAAGAGTCAAATCTGGGATGTTTCCAACCTTGGTGTCAGCTTCATCAGTGCTTGGATAATCTTCTTGATCAAACGCTGAACAGTTGGTATTGATTTGGCTTGGAGTGTAAGGCTCAATGTGAAAGTTTGCAATAGGTTCAGACTTGATTGTGGCTTTGGTTCCATATCTTGTTCTGAACAACATGTGTGAGCAATCTGCCAAAAGATAGCCTCCAATTTTAGCAGTGAAGTCTCTTGACAAGCACAATGCAAAGAGTGGTGGTAGGTCTATGACTGACACATCTTGTAACACTATTACGTTGGGACATGCATGCAGTGTGAGGCTCAAACCTTTGATTACTCCAACCGTTGTCACTGTTGTCCCGTCTAATTGCACTACACCCTTGGAGATGACTTCATATTGAAGTCCTAGCTGATAAGCTATTTGCTTGGGCATTACTGAACTACTAGCCCCAGAGTCAATCATGCAATTATGTACCAACCTATCTCCTATGATCAATGAAACATAAAATGGAGGGGGCTTCAACATTTTACCTTGCTGTCCTCCATGATTTCCTTCAGGCTGGGCAGCATTTGTGAGTACCTTCTCTTGCATCTGGACCTGTTGATTTGAAGTTGACCAGTCTTTCATGGCAGCTTGTAGAAAATCTCTTTAGCCTAGGATGGATAGTGATTCCCACATTGATATGTTTACATTTGTCTTCTTCATCTGATCAATGATGTTGAATGGGGATGAAGCATCCCTCTGCTGTCCCTTAGTCTACACATTCATTCCTTGCACATGGGCAGTAGCAACTGGCATTTGAGTTGGCCTAGGAGCTGGTTTGGATGCTCCTTGCATGTTTGGATCTACAGTTTTTTGGCCAGCAGCTTGTGGAGTGGTAGAAGGTTGTGGATTACTCGAAGCCAATGGCTGTTCTTCACCCAAATTTCTCCTCTTTGACCTTGTGTTGGCTACAATACTTTGAGAGGGTATTTGATTCATACCACAAAAATCTTCAACCTGCCAATTGACAAGAGTAGTTTCATTCAAAGATGTTCCTTACTGAGGTGCCCCTTACTGCTGGTCTTCTTCGTGGCTGGACTGTTGTGACCCACCAATGGTTTGCACCATTAGAGCCTGATTTAATGCACCGTTAAAGCACATTGATTGGTTATGTGGTTGACTGAACAGGAAACATCAATCATATTCTTGGGCCATGTTATTTTGGACTGGCACCAAAGCTCTGGATGTAGATGTAGCATTGGGATTATAGGGTTGAAATGGTCTGTTGGTAGGAAGCTTTTCTTGATTCTGATTTGCAGCTGGATTGGGTGGTCTTTGAGGTTGATATGGCTGCTTGTTAGGCTGAGCTTGAGGCTGATACGGTCTAGCACTTTGTGGTTGCTGTCTTTTGATAGTAACCAGCTCGTTTCCCAAATTTTGCAATTGTTTCATGACCTCTTGGAGTTCATTTGAAGCACTAGAGGATGAAGTAGAAGCTTCGTTTGAACTTTGATTTCTAGGGGTGGGAATAGGAGCCAAAGTGGGTGCTTGACTAGTGCTTGGATTTTCTAGGTTTGGATACAAGGGCATGGGAGGCCTAGGAGCCAGTTTACTAGCTTGAATAAGACAGTTTTCGGCCCTAATGGCAATGCTATAAGCAGCAGGTAAGGTTGTGCCTCCCATAGATTGAATTAACATAGAAATATCAGAATTCCAAGCTTTAAGGTAATATAGAAAAGCACCTTCTACTGTTGGCCTGACTGCCACTGGAATCCTATCCCAAGACCTCTGAAATCTGAAGTTGAAGTCATTCAGCTACTCGTTGGGAGCTCTCTTGATAGTTGTCAATTGTTCTAGTAGAGACAAATTGTCTCCCTTTTCCCCAGACTGCTCATGGAGAACTATGCATAACTGATTCCAATTTGTGATAAAACCAGCTTCAAGGCTCCTAAACCATTGCAATGCCTTCCCTTTGAACGATGATGCCAACAATTTGACAGCCACATCCATTTCATTTATCTCATGGATTGCACAGATGTTAGCAATGTCTTTGACGTGATCACCAGGAGTGGTATGATTTTCTCCAGTGAAAAATGGAATGTTCTTCAATGCTGCAATTGGAACTGGATTATGTGCATTGAGGGCAAGTGGGTTGCTGCCAGTGAAATTGACAAATGGATTTAGTGGTTGCACCATTCTGATTGGCCTGAGAACCCTTGTTGATGCGAGAAAAGGTCTACCAGGTGGAGGCGTAGACAAAGCTCTATTAGGTGGAGATGTAGAGCTTTGAGCTCTTCTTCCCCTTCGTTCTCTGCCTGGAGATAAATCCAGATAAACAAACAATCCTTCCTCCCTAGTTCTTGACCTAGTCTGTATTCTTCTCATAAATTTGCCAGGCTTGGACTGCAGAAACCAGTGGATTATGCCTCTTTTGGAGTCGCCAGATGTGCGATTTTAAAGCTCCTTCAAAGCTGGAACTTACAACAAGTGCACATCAATCTTGTTGCAATGAAAGTAAAGACCTCTAAGGTCCCACCGGGCGTGCCAGAACTGTTATCACCAAATCACAACACCCTTGGGTTTATAAAAGTGCATATACTTGAACTCACGGTGTGATTGGATAACATGGGTACTATCTCCAAGTTGTGGGACTTGCTACTTGAGATAGACCTCCAGAGAAAGCTAGTTCTTGCTCCTAAACTACATGCCACAATCTACTCTAATGCAGGATAAGCTAACTGTTCTAATCTAAATTTCCAAGGGACCAGGGAGAGAGAATGCATAAAATGAAAGCCTACACTAAACGGTGATACACTAGAAAAGGAGGGTGCGAGAGTAGTCTCCAAATGTGTGAAATACAGAAGCAAAGTACACACTAGAAGAGGTGATGACAGTTCTCCATAATCTAGCAAAATACATTCACAAAAATATTCCAAGCATACAAAATGATAATGGATCCCTGCAAGAACATAATAATAAACACAATATTCTTGTAGAAATATTAAAGGGGCAAGAAGAATGCAAGAAAACACAGCAGGGGAAGATACATCCACAAATTGATATTTTATTGCTTCATGATATGCACAGTTCAGTCTATTACAAAATAAGGGTCTGGATCATCATGCAAGGATTTCAGTACAAGGGCCTGCAACACACTGGCTTCACAAAGCAATTTTTGTAGAGCTTTGCTACTAAAAAACTCTCTCCTTTACAATGAGCCCAACACTCCAATTTATAGAAAAATGAGAAGGAAAAGAGAAGGGAAAATGGAAATCCCGAAATCTATCCTTCAACCACCTATAATAGGTATTAAATGGAGTGAAATGATTGTACAATACTTGCAAAAGGCTCCCCATACTGTCCCATGTGCTGCAGCAGAGAAAGAATGATGACCATGCCTCTTAATTGCACTCTCAACTACCAAATAAAACACTGTTATGAACCCGGCCACATTTTCTTAAATATGTCAATCAATTTCTCATCAAATCCATAATTTCTTGACTTCTGTGAATTGGGCTCAGAGCCATGATTCCAACGGTACCAATTTTGTGTGATTTCATTGAGAAATGCAAAAGTTATGGCCTTCTAAGTGCGCGCAGCTATTTTGGGTCTGGCAGGCGTTTTCTGTCATTTGACAGGAATGAGCATTAACTGACTGGAGCCGAATATATTTCTCTTATTTAAATATATCTACCCTCATCAAAAATAAGAAATCGTGTTCGTTCCAGAAAGTCCAATTTTGTGAAAATCGGAGCTCGGAGTCAAAAGTTATGGCCGTTTGAAGTTTCATGGGTCAAACGTTGAATTTTGTTCTTTGCCTTCGACCGCTTCGACTTTTTCCATCCCTCGCGTCCCTTTGGCCCAGATGTCCCAATACGAAAGTCCTCTGTTTTGGCTGAACTGGCCGGTTTGCATCCGCCGCGTACTCTTGTCCCGCTTGTCCCAGACTGCTTGGGACAAATTCTTCCGATTCACCCGGTTCAGCCGGTTCGCGTACTTTTGTCCCAAATGTCCTGGTACGAAAGTTCGCATTTCAGCTGATCCGTCCGGTTCACATACTTCACGTACCTTCGGCCCAACTGTTCCGGGCTGCCTTAAGTCTTTTCGGCCGACTTGCGTCCTCCGCGTACTAACTACCCCGATGTCCCAGACTGCCTGTTTCAACAGTTAGTCAATTTTTTCCACTTTTCAGCCAGTTCAGATTTCCACGTCCCGCGTGTCTCGACGTCCCACTTGCTGCGCAGACCGTCTGGCGGCCTTTCGGCCGGTTCATGTCCTGACATCTTAACTGTCCCAAGGACCGCCTGGACTAGGACTTAGCCATTTTTCGTGATTTTTTCTGGCCCAAGCTTGTTTTCTGCAACTTTTTTACATTTTTAGAACTTGTTGGGTTTTCTTCTTGGACAGGAGAGTTAGAAAGAAGCCAAGGGGACCCTAGCGACATGATTTTTTGCCTTGAATCAATATAATTGCTTGGGACTAAAGAATTTGATGCATGTTATCAAAATTACCTTGGGGGTGAATTTTGGATAACAGTAACTTGGATTTTTTGCCTCTTAAGGATTAAAGTATCAAAATGGCCCGCAAGCCCGATAAAATGGAGGTCAAGGTTGGCTTTGAAAATTCAAAGGGGCAGGGAAGCGGACCATCAGAGGAAACTCATATTTTTTTCTTCTTGTTACCAAAAGGAGTAAAACATCGAAATGGCCCACAGACCCGACAAAAAATAGTTAAAACTTTTCCCTAGTCAATGGCGGAAGGGCGGAGCTGCAGGGGAAATTGAGAAAAAATTTCCTTTTCCAAATAAGAGGTGAAATAGTAGAATTTGGCAGCGGTTCCTTTGGGACCCACCTTAGGACATGTGTCAGGATCATTTCTCAAGAGTGGAGGTGCGGAGAAAAATGTGAAAAATTTACATTTTCCCAAAATTTGTAAAAGGAAAAACGGAACCCGCAGGCCCGCTCTAAATTAGATCTCCCACATGGACGGTCCAAATTAAAAATATAAATCAATGACAGTTGTGCCTCTGTAACTAATGTTTCCACCATTTTCACTCCAGATCTCCTGGGAATGTGTATTTTTATGGTTTTTATCATTTCTTGGAGTCTCCTACACACTAGTTAAAGAGGAGCATTAATCTGCAATCCTAGTTTGGTGGGGAAGGTCTGTAAACATCTCTCACCATTAATATGCAGTCTGAATTTCAGATTCAGCCTGATTTTTCTTTCATTGATACACAAAAGACCTATTGATATCTGGGTTTGGCGAGAAAAATCTGAGAACGTCTTTTACCATTAAGATGATACCTGACCTTTGGGGTCAATCTGACCTTCCATTTCTTCTTCTCGGGCATGCAAAGAACCAGATTGGATAGAATAGGGGTGGAAGTGGTTGACGAGTAAAGGAAAAAGTGATTCATGAGAGGAAGGAGTTGAATGTGGGAAATGTTTGAAGAGATCTGCCCCCTGAGCACCTTACAACCTTTCACAGATATGATTCTAGGAATCGCGATCGAGATCATGGCAAGCACTGTTGCATTCAATGTTTTGATTTTTTTGGGGTAAAATGCCCTGTTGTAATATTTTATAAATAGGCATGATTTTTCCATGAAAAGGGTTTGGAGTTTGTTAAGGTAGAAGTGTTAGGAGTCAGAAATTGATTTTCTAAGAGAAATGTTTAAAAAAGCCTATCTTTCTGAGAAACTATTTGAATAATGTTTTGTATCTCCTTTGTGTTAAACTTGATCATGTCAAGGTGGTTACGAGTGTACAACCATTAACAAGCTCTGAGATTGTTCGAGAAACTTTCCCCTGCTAATAAATTTAACCAAAGTTGAGTTAATCTGTGTTATTCTTGAACAAAATTTGTGTTTGCTTCATTTCCAAATGTCTACAAGTAGTTTTTCTTGTTCGCATTGCATTCTTAAATTGAAATCTATGTGAATCACATAATAAATTATCCTTGTGATAGTTTGGTGGAATTTACAATTTCATTTATCAGAAGAGATTTCATTTGATAGTGAAATAAACAAATTTAAAATCACTATGACTCCTAGCATGACTATAGGATTGTTTATCAGCCTTTGAGGGTATCTTAGGCATGATGAAACCGAGATTGATAATGTTCAGTTAATTTTTCCAATTTTGGCCTTCATTTTTCATCCTTGAAGTTTGTGTGAAAAGTGTTGATTTGGGCCTTAATTGGAGCACATATCCATGTTAAAGGAACACCCTAACTACTATGAAATAATTATACTATTTGAGCTTTCCATTTTTGTAAAAGTTCTCAAAGATTTGGTAGAATAAACTTTATCCTGCTTCACCTCCCAAAAAAATTCATTCAAAAAAAATTAATCATACCCATACTACCCTTGTTTGTCATGTATGTCTACAAATGCATAATTTTTACTACCAAAACATTCATAAAAAATCAGGTTTTCATTATCTTTAGTGGCCTAAACCTTGCTTAGGAAATATCTCCATTATCTAGAGTGACAACTCGTGAGACTTGGGTTTTGTTGTATTGATCATATTTTCTCCAAGGTCTTCTTAATACATCACAAGGAAGGACATCATCATCTCCTCCATAAAAAATAGGCTACAAAAGGGTCCTCTCACCCTGGTTGAAAGGCACAACCATAAAGTGGTGAGGATAGGTCAAATCCTCTTGAGGGTGGTACCCATTTCACCACATCTGAGTGACAAAGAGAAATATGCATTTCATCCCCGATTACAAAATGACACATTACATGCTCTGCTTTCCTCTAAGCTTCCTGCCAGACCTGTGATGCTGCTCCACTTCTGAGGGAGAATCAATTTGGGTACCAACACACCTCACAATAGAGAGACCCAAAAATCATGAGGTGTCTCAATTGTATTTGCAAAAGCTAGCGAGAATCAATGTTAGAAGATCTTCCAACCCTTAACAAGCATGAAATTTTTTCACATAATAGTTTTTTGCACACCTAGTGGGATGAAGAATAAAATTTGCAACAAAGAGCATCCATTATTAGGAGTAAATAGTTGCGGTCATCCATTGAAAATCAAAAGAAATTATTTGGTGACTCTATACGGTTTATTTTAGAGTTGTACTGCAGTATGTTCCAAGCCTTAAGTGACTACAAGATCATCGGTAAGAGGAATTCCTACGGATTTTGTTTCATTACCTTAAAATTATACCAGAAGAAGAAGATTTTGAAACACCTTACCCTATAACAGGCCCGATTATTACAACCCTCCTTCCGCTCAAGTGAATATTGTGATCCAAAACCCAATTATTCTAATGCCTTAGCAACTACCCAGAGCTTTTGTTCCTTTTACAAATGACAACCCCTTAGTAATTTTTGTTTATCATGAAATACATGTTGCTACCTTAAAAAGAACATCCATCATTTATGGGTGAGAATAAGATTACCCCTACTGAGCATATTAGAGATATTAAAGCCCTCTTTTCAATCAATAATATTACTCATGAGGATGTAGCTATAATATTATTTCCTACTTCATTCAAAGGACAAGCCCTTCAGTGGTATTGAAGTTTAGAAGTAGGTATAATAGGATCTTGGTATCAATTCAATGAGGCATTATGTAAACAATTTGAAGTTAAATCCAATCACCTATCTCTTATAGAAAAATTGTCCATAATTAAGCATGCTCCCCATGAGTTTATGAGAAATTTCAACTTAATATTTTCTATGACATGGGAAATAATTCCTCCTACTGTTAAGCCCCAAGATTATCACGCCTTTTGGTATCATCTTAGAGCCTTAAACAATGATATTGTAGCTATGATACAGTCCATGGGAGGTTGTACACTTCTAGAATCCTATGATGTTTCCATAAAAGATGAAAAAAGTCTTATCCATGTTGGAAAATTAGCCCCAAGGCCTTTCGTGTCCATTACTATAGATCCATCCCCTATTCCACCACCTATTCAAAGGGCACATCCTACTATAAAAACACATACAAATTACTTGATTGAGATAAATAAGACCTTGTAGATATTTTGAAATAAACTAACATCAATAGAGAACAAAATAGCTCAGCCTAGAACACCTTATCAAGTTCCTTATCAAGATAATATGCAACCTTATAGAAAAAATTAGAATTATAGAGATCCTTTCTAGCACAGAAAAAATTATTTTAAGGCTTCCCCCAGCACTTCTAATACTCTTGTATTGATTAATATGGCCTCAGAAGAATGGTGTACTACTTACAATCATCAACATCCTCCTTCTACTTGTCCAAATGCTCATTTGAATCTAAAACATCATTTATGCCTCAAATGGATGGTGGACAATAAGAAACCTATAGTCAAACACATCCAAAATAAACACTTATCAGTTTTGGAGAGGATGATTTTTGTGTAGTTATGAAAAGATCTCAGAAAAGAGCTCAAGATGAAGAAAATAAGCAGAAAGGTCTAGTTTTACCCACAATTTATGATAAAATAGTAGGAAATCCTATTTCCTCCCCTAAAGAGTAGCAAAATTAGGAGAAACAATGCCCTAAAAGATTATTCAAACCGCATATTTTAAAGGTTACAGAAGAAGAATCTATTTTTACTAAATCTTAATCTAATATTTTTACAACATCATTTAATATTGTTGAACGTATGAAAAATCATGACATACATGTTTCATTGTCATTTGTGTTGATTATTCCTACGAAACAAGAAATTCTTGGTAAGGAGCTTGCAAAATTACAAATTTCGTTAAAATTGGTTGATACAAAGTCACATAAAGCTTATATGGTACTTGGTATAGATGATCAAGAGAAAATGAAAGAGGTTAGGTGGATGGTTTAGAAAGTGGTAAATGCACATGATATAAGAAAACCACCTCCCTTTTATTTATCTCTCATTATTGGTGATAATTTAGTTCACAAATGCATATTGGACAATAGTGCAAGCAACACAGTAGTGCCTAAAGCTATTGCACATTAGCTGGGACTACAATATGAACCAACTTAAATGAGTGTTTTATAGCTTGCTGGGACAACAACTAACACACTGGATGTGATCAAAATTTTTGAGGTAACGCTACATTCTTATCCTAATGTCTCAATTCTTTAAGACATAATTGTTGTAGATCTACCTCCATATTTTTATTTCTTCTTGTCAGGGGAATTTACAACAAATATTGGTGGGTATATCTCTTCTAATTGGTCTTAGCTTTACTTCACCACAAGGTATGGAAATAAAGTAATAGTAAATTCAGAACCATTAGCTAAGTTCCATTTTGAACCTTATGTTTCAAGTTTTGCTGCAAATTATACAACCATAGATCATGTTAATTTTGACACTAATGCATAGATTTCTTCTTCGGATGTTTTTTTTAACTTGTTTATGGATTAAATAGCACAAGAGGAATATGCATATGATCCGTACAAGGAAGTAGAAGAGAGGTTACTGGGTGTGTATTTCCTTCAGGAGGAAAATATAACTATTCATTTGTTGTCCAAAATACAAAATACTAACAAAGGTATATGGTAACTACATTTTGATGAAGAATATAATAAGGAAGGACAAGGTGCAAGTTTGATGTTTACTTTCCCTTCAAAATAGAGGCTTTTTTGGATTTTAGTTTGCGGTTTTCCTTTACTATAATTTTTCTTAATACGAAGCATTGATTAATGTTTATAGGTTTTTGGTGTTTCTGAATTAGTCATAAACCAAGTGAAAGACTATAATGGTTATAAGAATTCACTAGTGAAGTCTTAAAAATAAATAGTTTGGGATTTAATTCACGATTTAAAATCTTTGAATATTCAGTCTATCCCAAGAGAAAAGAATAAGAATCCAGAAAAACATGAAATAGTTGGAGACAACTTTGAATTGTTAGAACAAGTTCCAATTTGTAAAATTTATCGACGCATCAAGCTAGTAATCAAAACTTTAGTGCTTGATGACGAAGATAATTAGAAAGTTTTTGAAGATGATAAACAAATCTACAGATTTTTGCAGAAAGAAGATGAGTTTTCATCAGTAAATCAGGCTGAATTACAAAACCAATATGGTGACCAAATTGTACATCTAAAATCCAATAAATTACCTCAAGGATTTGTCACTTTGGATGATATTTTCAGTTCAGGTGATCAGATTAGAAAATATAAAGGAAAGATTTCTATACATGCTGATTACTATGAAAACATATCAGTCGATGAGGGAAAAATAGTGTAGATTAGAAAGATATGTTCTGTTGTTGAAGAGAAAGATTTTGTTCACTTATACAAATATTTCATTGAAGTGTTTTCCTATATATACCAAGATCTGATAGGTTTTGATCCTATTTTATCTTATCATACCATTGAATTACAGCAAAAATCAAAACCTATAAGGCAGAAACAAAGGCCTTTAAATAAAAAAATTTAACCATTAATGAGGAATGAGATATCCAAGGAAATTTAATCAGGTATTATTTTACCCATGAAGCATTCAAGTTGGGTTGCCAACCATGTCCCTGTTTGAAAGTAAAATGGTGAAATTTGATTATGTTTGTATTTTTGAGATCTTAATAGAGAATCATTGAAAGATCATTATCTCATGCCCCATATGGATCAAATTCTAAGAATAGTTTCAGGTTCAGATAGATTTTCCATGTTATATGGTTACAACAGATACAATCACATTCATGTTCATGATGAAGAAAAAAACAAGTCATCCTTCACCACAAAGTTGGGCACTTATGCATACAAGAAAATTCCTTTTTTTCTTTCAAATGCTGGTGCAACATTTCAATGTGTAATGGACATGCCTTTTTATATCCTTTTGAATAAATTCATACTTGTTTACTTAGATGATGTGACTTTTTTTTCAATAAATTATCATGATCATTTAATGCATCTGAGGCAAACATTTGAAATTTTTAAGTAGTTTGGGATAACTTTGAATCTGAAAAAAATCTATTTTTTGAGTGCATGAAGGAAATTTGCTTGGTCTGATTTTTTCTAAGAAAATTGTAACTATTGATCCTTTAAGAGTTGATTTTATTATGTAGATGTCCTTACCACATCATAAGAAATATCTTCAAAGTTTTTTGGGAAAGATCAATTTTTTGAGAAGATTCGTACCATATTTTGTAGCCTTGGTCAAACCATTGACCTCCATGCTAAAGAAAGGAAAAACGTTCTCTTGGACTAGTAAAGGAAGAAAAGGGTTTGAAGCCTTTAAGTTATGTATTTCATAGGCCACTACATTGGTAAATCCTAATTTTGATAAAGACTTAATAATGTATGCACTTGGAGGAGCTGAAACCATTTCAGCCATATTGAATTAGGTCAATGATGAAAATATAGAACGACCCATTGCTTTCTTCGGGAAAAGCCTTTGTGATTATAAAACAAGGTACAATTTTCTTCAAAAACAATTACTTGTAGTAGTTATAGGTTTGAATAAATTCAAGTACATGATTTCCAATAATAAGATTCATGTTTTAGTTTCTCATCCAAGTGTTAAGGCATTCTTGTTGAATAAGGAAATGAATGACAAAAGAGTTGGTTGGATTAACAAGGTAAAGGAGTATGATTTCGGCATCCATGTTGCTAAAACAATATGAGGGAAAGGTCATTGTGAACTTCTAATTGCTGATATAGAATCACAGCATGGTTCAATTTTATCACATCCTAAAAATCAACAACGCAAATTCAATCCGAAAGCTCCAGGTTCTAGATGGATGACTGATTTAATTAACTATTTATAGTATGGTATTTATCCGGAAGGCATGGAAAAGAATAAAATATGATATTTCCAGTTACAGGTTGTACCTTTTGCATTCATTAATGGTGTTCTCTTTATAAAGAACATAAATGAAATTTTACTACATTGTGTTGGTTTTGATATTGTACAACAATTGCATTTAGAATTCCTTGAAGGATCCACAGGTAATCACTTCTTAGCATGTACAACAACCCTCAAGATCATGAACGATGGTTACTATTTTCATAACATATTCAAGGACTATTATGAGTGAGTTAAAAAGTGTAGAAAGTGTGCATTATTTGTTAGAAAAGAAATATTATCTTCACTTCCCCTGCAGCTTATTTTCGTGGACCATCTATTTATGCAGCGGGGCCTTGAATTCATTGGCATGATTAACCCCCCTTAATATCAAGGGAACAAGTATATTTTTACTTATATATACTTTTTTACTCACTGGACCAAAGCAATGGCCTTGAAGGAAGCTAATGAGACCTCGATTTTGACGTTTTACAAAGGTATAGTTTGAAAGTTTGGTGTTCCAACCACAATAATTTTTGATAATGCTTTAGATTTTCTTGGTGTAAAAATAAAAGGCTGGGATGTTAAATATGGTATTTATCTGAGTACTTCATCCAATTATCACCCTTAAGGTAATGGATTTGTTGAAAGTACTGATAAAAATATGTTAAGAATCGTTAGGATAACACTCAAAGAAAACCAGAGAGCCTGACATACAATGTAAAATGTAACACTTTGGGTTGATAGAGTGACTTCCAAGAGATCCATTGGTAACTCGTCGTACAAGCTTGTTTATCGACATGAGACAAGAATCCTTATTTCACTTGAGATTCCCACATTGGATTTCCTACATCAGATGGAGTTAATTGAAAGTGAAGCAATATAGTTTGAAAGTTTGGTGTTCCAACCACAATAATTTTTGATAATGCTTTAGATTTTCTTGGTGTAAAAATAAAAGGCTGGGATGTTAAATATGGTATTTATCTGAGTACTTCATCCAATTATCACCCTTAAGGTAATGGATTTGTTGAAAGTACTGATAAAAATATGTTAAGAATCGTTAGGATAACACTCAAAGAAAACCAGAGAGCCTGACATACAATGTAAAATGTAACACTTTGGGTTGATAGAGTGACTTCCAAGAGATCCATTGGTAACTCGTCGTACAAGCTTGTTTATCGACATGAGACAAGAATCCTTATTTCACTTGAGATTCCCACATTGGATTTCCTACATCAGATGGAGTTAATTGAAAGTGAAGCAATGTAGGTTTGTTATGTAGAAGTCATGGAATTGTAAGAACTGAGATATTAAGATCATTTGAAAATGGAAAAGAATCAAAAATAGCTTAATATTACTTTTGATAAGAAATATAAGTTTAGATTTTTCAATGAAGGAGATATTGTGCTGAAGTGGGATGTAGATAGAGTAAATCCAGGAAGCCATGCAAAGTTTGATACCATCTAGAGTGGTCCTTATATGATTTCAGCTTGTAAGCACCACAATTGATTTAATCCTTCAAGGCTTAGTTGAGAGGAATTTCCCATTCCTGTGAATGGTATGTTTCTATAGCATTGTTATTGAAAATATTACAATGTTGGTTAGAGTAGGGCAGGTAGAATTTTCATTTCAATAAGTGCATTCACACACTTGTTTTTTTCAATTCAATAAGTGCATTTCATGCACATGATTTTATTTACTAGATCTTTTCCTTACTTTAGTTTTGTTTTTAGAAAGGTCAGTTTTGAGAAAAGGAAAAATTTATGGTGTTAAGCTTTGACTCTTTGCCCAATGGACAAGATAAAGGCATTAGTCTTAAAGATAACATGCAACTTTATCCCAAAGGATCGCTAGAAATGTTAATTTTTTTTTCACCCATGCAAAAGGTCAACTCAAAACTTCATTTCAGATGGAAAGGATTGTTGCCATGGACCTAACTAAGGAAAAGAAAGATAAGTGAACCGTCACTTTACCAGTTTCAAGATATATATATTTTTCTTAGCTATTATTTTCAAATATATCTCTATCATGATCATGCACTGAACCAGTCCAAGATCTTGAAACAAACGAGAAAGACTGGATAAGGATAAGATGGAAAACCCAAACCTAGCAGTGGGACAATCCACTTCAAGTTAATATTCCTAATGTTACGAGTTGTAGTAAATTGAAAAGCAATGTAAATATGTATCTATGTAAACTGTTGTAGAATGAAACACCTCCCATATGCAGCTATTCCAAGTTCATCTTCAGAAATGTTATGCAAAATCCCTAAAGGACTAATACACATCCTTGGTTAGGCAGGAATAATAATAGCTGTGAGGAATTGGACTCCAGAACAACAAAAACAATTGTTGTTTACATGGCTAAAGGTACAATTTTAGTTACACGTACTTTAATTTCTTGTTATTTATTTATGTTTTAATAATATTTATTATGTGTTGAGTTGTTTAGTTCATTCTACTATCATCATCTATAATATTTAAATGAAAAAGGAAATAGAAAACTCAATTATATGTTTTCATTTTATTTATTCGTAAAGAAATAATGTTTCCCACACAAGCCATGGGATGTGATTCATATTTACTGAAAAATAAAAGATTCACAGACATAAAGCTATAAAAAAATTGAGAGAGAGAAGAAACCCATCATTTCCTGATTGGGTTGGTTCTCTCATGCTCCTCATGCTGCTTCATCTTTAGTTACATCATCTTTTGAATCCTTAATGGACCTATTTGAATACATCAAACATGTTGTTACATCTTCAGACATGATCTCTATTCATGTGTTTAAGGTTTAGGGAAGATGAATATCTTAAAATAAGAACATATAAGATATATCCAAAGGATCTAGAAACAATTTTAGAAATTTCATCTCAAAAGGTCATTCAGAAGTACAAGTATCATTTTTTAGAATCGTAAAAGAGAATGAAGAATCACTACATGCTGCAAAAAAGGCTATTTTCTTTATTTTTCTAACTATTTTATGAAGTGTGCATGTACATGTAATATAATACAACTTTCAATAGAAGATTTGATTTATGTTTCAGAGATGGAATCTACAAGTACATAATGGATTTATTACCAACATAAATAATCTTTTGTACAGAAGAAGTGCAAGAATATTCTGTACATTATTTACATATTCCTTTCAGATAAGTGAACTAGAAGATGATGAATAATAATACAATTGAATTCTACTGGAAATGAATGGCCATAGTTCGAGAATAAAAACGTGCTAGAATACCGACTTTTGGATCAGTGAAAGTGAGTCTCTTGCACATAATGAATAAGAGGCAATACCATACAATGAACAACTCACATAAGAGTATATAAACATAGCTTCATATTTTTTCCAGGTTTCCTAAACTACTAGATATCATTAGATTAATGAAATAAAAAATTTCAAAGAAAATAAAAACATATCTTCAGTCACAAGTGTTTCCTCCAATCCATTATCACAAGTACATATTTTTCAAGGTTGCTTGTAATAAAGATAGCTATGCTCTTTCAAAGTAGTTTTCAGATGTAAGGTTTATGACTAGCTACAACAACAAAAAAATGTAGAAAAAATTTAGATTTTAGTCACATAACTTCACACTAAAAGTGAAGAAAAGAAATAATTATAGAGAACATCAACGTTCAAAATACTGGACGAATGAAAATCATGTAGTGAAAGAAAGGAAAACTCTCCATTCTCCTCAATTTTCAAGACAATCATACAAAGTATATCCATCAAAACATACTTCAAATAGTTGTTCAGTGTATACTAGAACAAGTTCATCTTGCAAACTTACAAAAAAATATGCAAATTTTCAGAAAACAGATTTTTAGATGAGGAGTAACATTTTCAAGTTGAAGAGTACAAATTTACAAGAATAGTTTATTGTCTGAAGCATGAGCAATCAAATATCATGGAGTTACCTTTAAAAATTGGCATGAGAACACAAATTCTATTAAAATAAAGTTCAAATATTCAAGTTCAAGAAAATATTTCCAGATGCAAAGTTGGTGCTCATTAAAGTAGAGCTCAAAATACCATCAGAGTTACTAATTTACTCACAGCAAAAAGGCTTCATCAATTTTTGGGATTACCTTCATTAAGGAAAGATACATAATTTCAAGAGAGAAATTTGTAGTTTATTAAAATACCCAAGTAAATTCAAATTTTCAAGGTAACTTTCCATCATGTGTCAGCTTTAAAAAATTGGAATACATAATTCTACAGTATCATAAGAGACAAATATCAATTTCAGAAAGAGGCTTTAAGCTACACCTTTGAACAGGCAAGGTGGGTTTAGAGAAAATTATATTATTATCCATATCTACATCTCAAAGAGGGATTGAAATAAACTTTAAATGCTCTTTTCAAATAGCTAAAACGATGAAGATGATCCAACACTTTAGAGCCACACAGTATATGGTTTCAATTTATTCACTGAAGATTAAAGTACAAAGATGGATAATAAATTTACAAATTTATTTGAAAAAGATGGATTAAATCAATATTTTGAGTTAATTGCCATAGGAAGGAAAATAAATGAAGGAATTCTAGGTCATAATCATCAAAACAGTGAGTAAAAATTTAATACAGAGACCCAAATGCCAAGAAAAAGACTAAGCCAAGCCATGCCAATGACAAACTAGTGAGAATGTTCAAATCCTGACAAAACATCAAAACCAGCATCGACAAAGCTGCCAAAAAGTAGTTGTAGGTGCTTTAGCTACTCTTGTATGTTTTTCTGCTATTTTTTTGCGGTCTCTTTGTTGCTTTTATGCAGAGTTTTTGTTGTATTGTCTTGATGGGGTAGATGTTTTTTGGCTACTTTGGGCTTCATTGTCACACTTGGATTCTGATCCTTCTTTTTTTTCTGGTTTTCATTCCTATTCTGGCTCCTTGGCCCTCTTTTGTACACAAGGGTATAGTACCTTTCAAAAAACTATTTGCCAATAATAAAAAAAATGACAAACTAGTGAGAAGAAATCATGGTCAAGCTCAATAAAAGAAAATCTTAGAGTTCCATTATTGAGCAGACCCTTTAATAAACTAAACAAACTTATATTTGGACATAAATGTTTTAAAACACTCAAATAAGACAAACCCATCTCTTACATGGGAGTCTCTAGATCCGAGTGACCTAGAATAACAGTAAATGATGTTTCAAGGCAAAAGAATGTAGAATGGATAATGGAGAAAACACAAAACAAACAAGCCTAAAAAATAGCTTGAGTAAAAAAAAAATGGTGGCCAATAGGGTTTGGAGCCAGGAACCTAGAAAAATGAGTTAAAAATCAAATACCCAGTTCAAAGAAAGTTGAGATCTGAAATTTATGCACTAAATATAGATTAATATAGAGCTCAAACACCTAAAATGGAGGCTCCTTAGAGTGTAAAGTAGAGTGTAGGAAAGGGAAAAACAAACTCATACAATGACAATTGTTAAAGTCAGAGGAAAGAAAATGTACCAGAGCTCTAAAAACCCTAGGCCGAGTTAAAGAGAAAGTAAAACCCTGCACATATTTGGGTATTTAAACAAACTACTAGGAAATATTCTACAAATACCCACAAAAAACATTCAGATCTAGAAATGAAGGTAGGAAAATAAATTAATTACCGAACTATATATGAAACATACAATTGAGTTTATAAATTTACTTGCAATGAACATATTATCATATGACCCAGATCATAAAATCATAAAATTCATTCATGAACGAATATAGAGTGAAAAAATATGTCTTAGCTCTATATTTGAAGAATAGCTCGATCCAGAAAACATAGCCCATCTCACGGGTCAATGAATAATGCAAGTTAGAAATAGAACCATAGCTCATAAACCTCATTCATAGTAGTGAGGGAAAAAATTTCTAGGGCTTTGCCAACACCAAATGGAGCCAAAGTGAAATGTAAATGAATAGGGTTAGAACCCTTTTTTGCTTTCCAACTTGTAATGAATTATCTAAACTCAACCTTGGAGTTAGAATGCACACATTGAAGCTGTTTAGAAAATCCTAATTCAACCTGGCTTAAATCATTAGGACCGGAAAGCATAATGGGTCTTCCCTTGTGGGATTGGGGAGAAGATAATACCGAACGTGATCATAGGTCTTTGACCTTATATTTTTGCAAATTATTAAGGTCCTAGGACTAAGAAAGATACTAACCATGTAAATGTGGTAATCATAAGGAGCCCATGAGGATATAAAACATGTACCCTTTTCCTTTTTAAAAATTATTATGCTTTCCTAAAGTTCAAACCATTCATTATTGTCGAAGGAAAGAAAGTAAAAGAATAATCATTATTTTATGCATATCGTCAATAGTACACATGAACACAAAAGGAGACAAATATCACATCAAAGTAAAAAAAAATTCCATGCATGTGAACAAGACTTGTGGAGCAAGAAAAGTTTAAAATAACATTTAATTATTATTCCAAAATCACCTTAATCTATCTAAACTAGGCCATAATTTCCATGCACTAAATTTGAAAGAGTCAAATCAGTTTGATTAGTAGTCCAAGTGGAATATCAAAGGTTATTATTACATTATAATAGACTTGTACATGTTTATTTTTATCTCCATTTATTATTTATTCATGATAAGGGATAATAAATCATGCAAACACCTTTTAAATTGCAGTCTATGTCTAGGGGGTTGGGTGAATAAATTTTTATATATATTGAGTGCCTTTGCAAATCACAAGGAGGACTTTTTAATGTACTGAGTCTTGAAACCATTGTTGTTAGAGGTTTCCTTATATGATAATTATTTTATTTCCTTTCAAATAATTTGAAGTGGTGTGTATTATAGTACTAATTCTTGTGAATTTTATCACCTGAATTGTTTAAGCTTGCTTATGCTATTTACCTTGATGCAAATTTGTAGTTTATTAAAACACCCAGGGAAATTCAAATTTTCAAGGTACTTTCCATCATGTATAAGCTTTAAAAATTTGGTATACATAATTCTACAGTATCATAAGAGATAGATATAAATTTGAGAAAGAAGTTTTAAGCTACAACTTTGAACAGGAAAGGTGGATTTATAGCAACTTATATTATTATCCATATCTACATCTTAAAGAGGAATTGAAATAAAATGCAAATTCTCTTCTCAAATAGATAAAACGATGAAGATGATCCAACACTATAGAGTCCCACAGTATATGGTTTTTATTTGTTCTCTGAATATTAAAGTACAAAGATGGATAATAAATTTGTAAATTTTTTTGAAAAAGATGGATCAAAGAAAGATTTTGAGTTAATTGTCATAGGAAGGAAAACAAATGAAGGAATTCTAGGTCATAATCATCATAAATGTGAGCTACAAGCTACTACAGAGAACCAGATGCCAAGGAAAATACTAAGCCAAGCCATGCTAATGACGAACTAGTAAGAAACAATCATGGTCAAGCTCGATAAAAGAAAAGCTCAGAGTTCCATTATCAAGCAGGCACTTTAATAAAGTAAACAAACTTATATTTGGACATAAATGTTTTAAAACACTCAAAACAGATAAACCCATCTCTTGTACATGAGTCTCTAGATCCGAGTGACCTAGAATAACAATAAACGACGTTTCAAGAAAAAATAATGTAGAATGGGTAACAGAGATAATAAAATGAAAACACGTCTAAAACATAGCTCAAGTAACAAAAATTGTGGCCATTAGGGTTTGGAGCATGAAACCCAAAAAAATGAGTTATAAATGAAATACCCAGTTCAGAGATAGTTAAAATCTGAAATGTATGCACTAAATATAAATTAATACAGATCTCAAACACCTGAAAACTGAGGCTTCTTAGAGTGTAAAGCAGAGTGTAGGAAAGGGAAAACCAAACTCATACAATGACAGTTATTAAAGTAAGAGGAAAGAAAATGTACTAGAGCTCTAAGAACCCTAGGGCGAGTTAAAGAGAAAGTAAAACCTTGTATAGATTTGGGTACTTGAAAAAAATACGAAGAAATATTCTACAAATACCCACAAAAAAACATTTAAATTTAGAATCGAAGGCAAAAAAATAAATCAATTGCCAAACTACAGATGAAACATATAATTGAGTTTATAAATTTACTTGCAATAAACATATTATCATATGAACCTAATCATAAAATCATTCCATGGTTATTTGAGAAGAAAAAATTCATTCATGAACCAATACAGAGTGAAAAACTATTTCTTAACTCTAGATATGCAGCATAGCTCGATCCAGATAACACATCCTAGCTCGCGGGTAAATGAATATTGTAAGCTAGAAATAGAACCAGAGCTTATAAAACTCATTCATGACAGTGAGGGAAAATATTTCAAGGGCTTTGGCAGTGCTAAATTGATCCAAAATGAAATGCAAATGATTAGGTTTAGAACCCTTTTCTCGTCCCAACTTGTAATGAATTATCTAAACTCAACTTTGGAGTTAGAATGCACACGTAGAAACTGTTTAGAAAACCCTAATTCAACCTGTCTTAAATCATAAGCACCAAAAAGCATCATGGGTCTGCCCTTGTGGTCTTGGGGAGAAGATAATACAAAATGTAATCATTGGTCTTTGACCTTATATTTTTGGAAATTATTAAGGTCCTAGGGCTAAGAAAGATAGTAACTATGTAAAGGTGGTAATCATAATGATCCCACGAGGATATAAAACATGTAACCTTTTCCTTCTAAAAAATCATTATTATTTCCTAAAGTTCAAACCATTCATTATTGTCCAAGGAAAGAAAGGAAAAGAATAATCATTCTTTTATGCATATGGTCAATAGTGCACATGAACACAAAAGGAGACAATTGTGACATCAAAGAAAAAAGACAAATCTCATGCATGTGAACAAGAATTGCAGATCAAGAATGGTTTAAAATAGCAACTGATTATTAGTCCAAAATCACCTTAATCTATCCAAACTGGGCCATACTTTCCATGCAGCAAGTTTGAAAGATTCAAATAAGTTTGATTAGTAGTCCAAATGGAAGATCAAAGGTTATTTTTACATTATAATAGAATAACATGTTTATTTTTATCCCCCTTTATTATTTATTCATGATAAGGGTTAATAATATCATGAAAGCATATTCTAAGATGTAGTCTATTTTTAGGGGTTTGGGTGAATAATTGTTTCTATATATTGTGTGCCTTTGCAAAGCAAAAGGAGTAATTTTTTATGTACTAAGTGTTGAAACCGTTGTTGCTAGAGTTGCCCTTATATGAGAATCAGTTTATTGCCTTTCCAATAATTTGTAGTGGTGTGTATTATAGTAGTGATTATTGTGAATGTGATTCCGTGGATTTCTTAAGCTTTCTTATGTTATTTAACTTGTTGCAAATAGGTATTTATGTTGATTTTAGTGTACAATTATTTACCTTGTTACTGTGATAAATCCCTTAACATAATAGAGTTTTCCTTGAGATTATCTTAAAAACTATTTTACCGTGTATGTTGAATTTGTTATCAGTATATTGGGCACGTTTCTCAGTCAAGCCCTGGTTAATTTTTGTGTATCACCCCATTTATTATAGTTTAGCCATATTTTCATGCTTAAAACCCCACAAATTTACTTTAGGGATACTCCAAAGAAGGAACCAACCTTATAATCCCGGAGATTCACCTCATAATAGGGAGACCCAAAAATCATGAGGTATCTCAATTATATCTGCAAAAGTGAGGGAGAAGCAAAGTTAGAAGATTCACAAACCCTCAATAAGGGTGCACTTTTCTCAAAAATAACTGTAACACCAAAAAGGGGTTGCATATTATATATGGAGCTTTATCCCTCATATTCTTTTTCTAGCTAATTTAGATGGAAAATGGTAGCAATGTATATTGGCTTATTTAAACCATATGAAGTGTTGGAGTTATTCATAGCTATAGTCCCTTTGTTGCAAAGTGTAATCTCTCTCCACAAGCCATGATAAATATATTTATTAAGTAACCAAGTGAATAATTTGAAATTCACTCATGACCATTCAATGAAGAGGATAATTCTAGATCCAAAGCATCAAAGTATCTCTTAGAGGATGTTAGGAAGGGTTTGGACGCATGGAACTTGACTAGTGACTGTTCCTTGATTGGAGCTAGTGATTTGTAGGTAAGTTCAAACGTTGAACCAAAATTTATTGTAGGGGATCAATCAAGTAATACATTTGATGTTGAACGTGGCCCCAACATTGAGTTCCACGGTGACTCGCTAGAGGAAATTCGGTGCCCCCAATTTGTTTCACCAAAAGAAGACTGAATCATTGCTATCGATTTGGATGGTGGTGGGGATTTAGGATCCATGGTTTGTGTGAGTGGTGAGTAGGGATAGACTATGGTCTATCCCAAAAAATATGTTTATGATAGAAAAATGACACGTAGTAGTTTCCGTGAGGCTAGTGGAGGAGCTGTTTGATTGGCTCGGTGTTCGGTCTTCAAGTCCAGTCTCTCTATGGCCTTTACGACATTTCTTATTGTATTTCTTTCAGTTTTCTTCATGTCGCAGATAGTAGAGGTGGTCTCTTGGTGCCTTTATTGTAATATCTTCTCTCCTTTTACTGTTGGGTTTTGTGCTCCCCTGAAAACCATACTTTTACCTTATCTAAAATAATTATAATTTGAAATTAAATAAATGAATTTTTTTAATTAATTCTAATAAAAAATAATATATTGGTTTAATGAGCCAACACATGATTGTGTAGGGAAATGCCTTCCTGTCAGGCACACAGCTAGAAGAGTTTCTCTTTCACTTGGTCCATGTCCTTCGGGACTGGGGAGATTAGCCGCGAGGCCTCCTTAAGGCTGGGTGGAATCAATACAGTGTTCACCAGGAGAATTCCCTAGAGACTTCTACCTACATGGTGGGGTCGATATCACTAATTGCATACAACAGATAATGTATGTTACTCAGCAGGGAGGTAACAGAGATCATGTTTCATTGTTTTGTGCAAGATCAGAGTTGTAATCTAAAGTTGAGGGGTGATTCCCAAAGACTGCGCTTGCCCCTGACCATCCTGAGCAAGGAGCTCTTCCAGTTCAGGAAAATTAGGAAAATCTTGATGGATCCATCTGCAAACCCAAATCATGAATGTTTGAAACATATCATTTTAACTAAGAATGTGATGCTGACAAATATCTTACCAAGGAAGGGGGCGGTAACCGTCAGGGCATGCAAGGTGGAAAGGGCTCTAAAAAATTTGTGGCTCCATTGAATCCCATCTAGAGGAAATAGGAGAAAAAATTTAGATATGGAAAACATTGCATTGTTTATGCCCTCCTGAAGGGTGATATACGATGCAACTAGGTGAAACAGTGATGCAAGACAAATGGGCAAGGTTTTAGAGGATCTACTAACACCTTCATTTCTGTTGTCTCAAAAGATTTAAAGGATAACACAAAGATTGTAGACAAGAATTTAAAACCCTCACAGAAGACTTTGGTGCTTAAGATGGAGGAGGTATTTTTCCAAAAGTTTGTCAAGGAGGAGGAGAATCTCTCCCAGCTTGGCCTCATCTGCATATTTCAAAAGTTCTAGCTTAAGCTATCTCAACTCCATGAATCAATTACTCTAAGATGGAGGGAAAAGATTAAGGGTCAGATTGACCTTTAACCCTATACTAAAGTTTATTTCATTATTGTATTTGAAACCCCAATAGATAGGGATTTACTTTTCGACCAATATTGGGTTTAGGGTGAACATTGGCTCATGTTCAAGCCATGGTATTCATATTTTCATCATCTTAAAAGATCCTTTATACATACCCTATTTGGGTTTTCTTGTATGTGCTCCCACTACAACTCTATAATAAATTGTGCCTTATTTCTATAGGTGATAATTTAGGATCCTTTTTGAAGGTAGACAATAAAACATCTATTCAGACCCATACAATTTTTTCTATAATCCTAATAGATCTTGATACATCTCAAGCCCTTCTAGTAGAAATTAATTAGCAAATGGGTGAAAGACACTGGGTGAAGAGGATAGACTATGAGGGTTTAGATTTCAGATTTCGGTAATGCTTTCAAATAGACCATCATTTAGAGGACTGCAAGCATTCAAGATGTGATGTAAAGTCACCATGGTGTAAGGAATCTCTTTGATAACATCTCATAATTAGTCCCTAATCAGAACTTGTTGAGGAATCATTAAGGCCCTCAATGATAGACACTCCCTCTGCCAAGTAAGGACTTTCAAACCCTCTAGAGAAGGAACCACATAACTCTAATCCTCTCATCTCTATTGGGGCAAGCCAAGATTCTTTTACCCAAGTGGACATTGTGGAATCTACAATGGATTGTACCCTATTGCCTCTCGCTAAGGGTCACATTCCTATTAAGACACTTAATTTGTTTCTTCCAATCTTTGCGGAATAAGGTAAAAGGGATTAGATGGTGGTGGACAAGAGAAAGAAAAGGCTCGTCAAACCTAAATCCACCATCATTTGGGACAAGGTATGAGTCTTGTCCTATTTTTTATTTATTTCTTTAGCTAGGTTAAAGGCTTGTTGTTTCAGGAATTTGTTTCTACTCTGATCTAGCCACTGGTTGCCTGCAGGTTTTTTGTGGGCCTAGTATGGTTTTGTTTGTTTTTGTTGGGAATTTCGGTTGCTATTATTTTAGGTCCTACGTTGCTTATGTAGGTTTTTAGACCTTCCTTCTGCACTTTGTTGTTGGATCTGGATTATGACCCTTTTGATGTACTGGGGTATGGTCCCATCAAAAAACCATTTACCAATAATAAAAAGAAATTGTAATTAGTTCAATGTTTTCATTAATTTCATCCTACTACAAATATTATTATAAATTTCAACATTTTTGTATGTTTTACAAGTTGTAGGAAGCTCCTAGAATTCACCTTTTTTGGTAAGAGATCTATAAATATGAAGAATTTGTATTTATCACGATAGAATAGAAAAGAATAAAATTTATAGCAAAATTTATTTAGATGTATGAAGTAGTGGCCTACCATCCCTATACACGTGCTTTGGGTATAAAACTAATTACGCTGAAGGTGTTTCTGTTTGATACTCAACCTCCTTCCACTAATACCCAAGTCAACATCAATGGCGTAAATTTGAATTCATGCATGCCTTGAAATCTAAATGGAATATAGTGCTCCATATCGATGCAACGAAAGAAATATTTTTGTCAGGATAGGGCAAGACCAGTCTGCAACAGTCTGGAAGGAGACATCTCCTAGTAGAAAACAATTATTGCAGCGTACAAAAGACTTGGGTTCCCTCTTGAGAAATTCACACAGTTTAATCGTATCTAACAAAAAGTTCTCCAACACCATTAGTTTACATTTTCCAGTGCACTCCTGGTCTCTACCAAAATACGAGTTAGGTATATAGATTTATCTGCATGTGCAGGTCTCATTTAGCCCTTAATAAATGAGAGCTCGGTATAGCACGTTCCCCCCTAACGACATACACATCACATAAAATTTTCCTACAAAAATCCTTTTATGGAGCCAAAAATATTCAAAAATGGCAATGTATTGGCAGATCTATAACCCTACAAACCCTTAAAACCATGAGGGAAGAGGGTTTTCTTTAATTATAGGGTATTGGAATGATATGAGGCGGGGTGTTTCATCTACGACTACTCTCGGAAAAGGTTCAATTCACCAACACCTCTGTTTGAATTTGGAGGATGATATATGGATGGCGATCCCTAGATTGTTCAATATATTTGACCATATTAGTGTTGGTATGTCGGCCTTGCTTTGGAACTTTCTATTCGTATTGATGTCTTTAGTGTTGAAGGATTTTTTTATTAATATTAATCGTGGAATAACCATTCAATCTTCTGGCTTATGATTTCCACCATTCATATACTCTTTAGATTTACACCATTCAAATATTGTTTACCGGAGTGTGTAGTAGAGTGATAGCTAGGTAAATGTTTTATTCTTTGATCATCTGTAACTTAAAGGTGAAGTTTTTTCTTCTTTTTCTTTTTTTTCTTTTTATTGTGGGGTAATGATAAGATTGTGTAGAGTTTGAGGGGGAATGCATTTTTGTAGGGACCATGGCGATCAAAGTGATGCATATTGTTTTATTGTTTTGTGCATTTTTGGGAAGTAGCGAGGAAAGAAGTAGGGGAAACCATGGGACGGAGTAGAACTTACTGCAGGAGGCATCATCTTTCGAGATGTTTGTGGATGACCTTTTGGACATGCAGAGGCTCAAAGCATTTGTCCAACAAGGTAGAGATTTCAAGCTTGCGGAAATTCACATTGGCATGTTCAAGAAAAAATGGGTACTTAATGCAAATTTTATGCATGTTAAAAACCTTGTTTCATATATTCATTTGATGGGAATGCTCAAAATAATGGGTTTTTATTTATGTTTGACAAAATTTCACAAAGCTAGATGTTTCTCTTTATGTTTGAAAAAAATTCACTAAACTAGCTTTATTTGTTTATATATGACAAAAATTTCACAGAGACCGTCCAGCGACAACCATGTTCGTGTTTGGAATATCTAAATTTGGAGCCACGGTGCCATCTCCTATGATCAAAGCCTTGCAAGGTGTAGAAACGTTTGTAACGTGGGAAAAACATCTTTCTTCTCGACATATTCTTCCATGGGATCCTTCGATTTTGACTGCCATTCCTAAACATGGTGGAATTCCGACAATGGTGCATGTCCACAGTGGAATACACGAGCCTCAGAGCGACATACCATTACCATTACAATAATATGCAACATCTGGGTAACATGTCGTACCATGACCATGCCCTGGGTCTAACAAGAGTTATCATATTAGAGAGCCTCTGTGGTGCTTATGTTCTGTCCAATCCCTAAGTAGAGAAGCAGATCATGCCGCCCTCTGGTCGTGCATATGACCACCATCTTGTCCTCTTTGACGTCATTCCCCTTCCTTTTTTTGCAACACTCACACTTCTCAACACTCTAACCCCTCTTTTTCACCCATCTTCCCATCCCTTGATTTCTCTACCTCTAATTTGACTCCTTTAAAAGATCCCCTTCGACATTTCCATCATACATTTTAAGTAAGATTGCTAGTTATATAAAAAGTCAATTTGTAGCCGCCTATCAAAAAACAAAAACCATTTAAATAGAAACAAATATTTTGTTTTAACCAAACGTTTTTAAACTATGATTATCTGCCTGCCATGCCCGTTACCCTTTGTAAGGGGAAGCGCCGCACCTTTTGTAGATTGCGAGGAAATGATTAATGCATAAGAAGGGATGGACAACACAATCAATTCATCCTTCGTCATTTGAAAACGTGCTGGTTTCATTTGTGCAGACAAATCTGTTTGTAGAAGATTTACGGAAAAATAAAGCTGAGATGGAAGAATTTGTATTGGAGAGCATGAACTACCTCAAGAATCGTTATAATGCTTCAGTTGAGGAAATCAGTGAGCTTCGGCATGTGAGCGATGTTAACTATACTCGTGCTCGCCTACCTGAGCTGTGTAGACGCGATTTATTATTTGACGAGGAACATTTGTACCTGATATGCCACGAGTTAATATCTTCGCTTCCTTTAAATAGCCGTTACAGGGCTGAAATAGTCACCCTTAAGACGACTATTCTTAATTTAAGCCTCACGTTCATGCATAAATTGGATGAAACATATGCGCAGCTTCATGGGAATGAAATTGGAGAAGGAATTCAACTGCAAAATGTAAATGATAACGATAACGAAAGCGAATCCCTTCTGATCCAAATCCAAAACAGTTATGCTGCGTTACAAAAGGAACTACAAGCTTTAGCCCAACGACACGAAGATCTGCTTCCTGAAACCGTGCGCGATCAACTGGCAGAGCTCACCCGACGTGAAGATGAATTAATTTCATTGTTCGACAAGTTACGAAGCCAAGTGCGAAATTTGCGTCACCCGGATGCATTCCGTTTTCAAATCCAGCAGCTACACGACTTCCGCTTCAATTTCTTTACAATCCGGTCACCAATCGTACGTAGTCTGATTGTTCAGCTTCCAAGGATGGAGTATACAGGCTCTTCCGATCCATCTGAGGGAATCTCGAGTAATCCCACCCATATGGATGTTTTAGAGGCCCTGCCTACATTTCCTATCGCCGAGGACCATCTGAGCTTACAATCTGCGTGTGTCATCTGTGCGGAGGAATTCAAATTGGGAGAAGATGCAATGGAGTTGCCATGTGATAAACACCACATATTCCACTCAAAATGCATCAGGCCGTGGTTGGACGGACACGATACTTGTCCCCTCTGCGTCTTCAAGCTACCAGCTTCCCCTCTAACACTCAAATCCTCATGATGATATTTATATCAGTAAAATACTAATGTATGTCAGATATTTGGAAGTTAATAACTCTTTAATCTCATTCTTCCGAAGTTGTCAACCCGCTACTCCTTCTTTTTCTCAAACTTAAAGAGACTATATTAATGTATTACATATGCTTGATATTCTCCTATTAAATTTGTAGTGTTTATGCTTCGAATTCCATTATATTTTGAATGGGTATTCGAAGCCCAGAATTTATACTGGATACGTACATGTAAAACAGTCATCGATGTTAAACATGGATTGGATTTCTTACCACAGTCTTCCTCGCATTTGGAGTATATTGATTGAACAATGAAAAAGGTCCTGAAATATTTTAGAAATAAGGATTGGTAAAGAAATTATTAAATATTTTACAAAATTAATATGAAATTTTTATTTCATCTTAATAATCCCCAATCCAAAATAAATACAAATACTTCCTATTCTAATTGAGTGATTAAAATAATAATAATAATAATAATTCTTATCCTAATTGACTAATTGAAAAAAAAAATATTGGTTTTTGGTTGTAGATTATATCGTTCAAATTTTACTACCTACAAAATTTATCTCTTGAGAATATTTTAGCATGTGTATGCCATGAATAATAGACATTAAGACCAAAGGCTAAAAAAAGTACTTGTTAATGAAATAGTTTCTACAAAATGTGAGGCATGGGACCTGATATGCAAAGCGTATGAAATGTTGAAAATATCATCAAAATATGATAAATTTAATTTACTAGAGGAAATAATAGGAAATATCTACATTTAAAGCCTTCAATTTTATTTCCATTTATATTTGACTAAATTATGAAGAAGCATAATGTTATTGAATTATGAAAACATGTGGTATCAAATAAAAATATATGGTTACATGCTAATAGGTTAAATACCCCTCTCTGTTCTAGGTTTTACTTGTTGGCAGTGCAAACAGTTTTGTGGAGGCTACTTTTTTGGGGGGTTGTGGATCTGGTGCGAAACTAGTTCAAGGAAAAATCAAAATCTTCCTATATGTGGCTAAATCCTCTACTCACCTACCTTCCAGGCTCATGACACATTCCAAGTCATCCATCATAGTGAGTTTTAGAGAAGATTTCTTGAAATCAGAATCATATTTCAAGGAAAATGACATTATCTGTAGATTTAACAATATTTTCCTAGGTGTGTCTGCACTCCATGATTAGATCTCTTCTTTTTGGAAGCCATTAATGGAAGGTAAAGTAGATATTTACCCAACAATTAGAAGTTTTTTCATTGTTTTCTTTGATAATACATCTGATAGAGATTTGATTTTTGATAGATTGTGGTATTATCAATCCAAGTTTCTCTTTATAAACCCATGGTTCCCTCTTTTCAATCTTATTACTTAAAATTTCCAATTCAATCTTGTTTGGATTCGTTTTCCATATCTTCCTCCCTAGTTTTGGGATGAAAAATGTTTAATCTCCATTTGCGAGTCTCTCGGTAAAATGCTAGCTATTGACATAAAAGCGACCTTATATGAGTATACTACGTATGATCACATCTTGGTCGAGATGAACACTTCAATGGAGTTTCTTACTTGTATTGATCTTAAGGTTGAGGAAAAAATATGGACTCAACTTAGACTATGAAATTTTCCTGTTTAGATGTCAGACATGCTTTTCCCTTAGTAACTTAGCTATGGAATGCATGTATGGGAAAAAAGCATGCTAGTAGCAGTACTTCTTGGTGGAAGAATGCTTATCCTCGTGATTTGGTTTTTGACACTCACTCAGATAATGAGTCTGAAGATGGATTTGTGAATGATGAAGATGTGGTATTAGTGAATAAGGTGGGCATCCCTTCGTCTACCCCTATAAAGAAGGCTCCTGCCCCTACCTCTTAGATTGGGACTTTTTCCCTTCCTCTTTATTACCTGAAGATCCTAAATCAGGAGGATAATAATAATATTGAAATTCGCATATCGGTCCACACAAAATAAAATGTAAATCCGAACACTGGTGATGTTCGGTCTATTATGAACAGAAGGTTGAAAGGTAAAAGTAATGAATCCCTTAATATTTATCTTACATCCAATTGGAAGGGGTCATAGGGATGAGTTCTTCATGTTTAGATGTGTTTCTCTTTTTGTTGTAATGCTGGTTTTGGATGTATTTTTTCTTTCTCTTTTGTGCCGCTCATAGAGGAAACTTCTTTTGTTCCTCATCGCTATATTTTTTTCTCAATTTATTTTACTTGGAAGGGTCTCCTTAACCCTCTTTTACCCATAATAACAAAATTTAAACACCAAGCTTACTTGGTTGGGGTATGTGCAAAGATAACTGACTACTTCAAATAGTTTTAGATCATCCTCAAAATAGTCTCATTTTTGCATACCTTATAACTAGGGAATACTATGAAACCACATCCCTTTATTTAATTTTTTGAATAGTTCACATACATTTATCATAATCCATGAGACTAGATCTCATCAAAAAAATTATCGATTAATTTATATTTTTATACTATGGTCTAATGGATGTGTATAAACCATTTTGAAGCTTACATATGATTTATTTTTCAAATTGATAATATGCTTTGTGTATGATTCAATTTTTACATACATATATACTATTACACATGAAACTAAATATTAAAAACTCAACTTTTGATTATGATCTGATGTATGTCCATGCCCTATTCTAAATCTCCCATTTTGATACAGGTTAAAAAGAAATTGGTAATACTCTTCAATTGAATTTGGTGGAAAGTTTCTAAGGCCTTATCAACAAAATATTTGGCTCATGGTTTTGACCATTTCTAATTCATTCTAACGCCATTTTCATCTATTCATAAAAACTTACAAGGATAGATACGAAGGTTTTAATCATTTATAGGAGTAAATAGATAAAAACATTTAAATTGTCAATAATGTTAAACATAGATTAGAGTTGTGACTAAAGAGTCTCCCTCACTTTTTGAAACATTCAATTATAAATCTGAAATTTCATGATATCTCACACCAATCAGGATTTGGTAGAAACATATATAAATTTCAATAAAAAATATAACATAAATGAATTTCATCTTAATAAATCCCAATCCATAAACATTGCAAATACTTGCTATTATCAATGACTAATTAAAATAACAATATTTCAAAACATTTGACAACTTCAAACATTAATGTTAATAATTAACAATGAATAATTGTTTATAAGGTAACCATAGATAGAAATTCTTGGGCATGCGAGTCACATTATCTTGTCAAGAAACCCTAGTTCCCATTTTTAACCCAATAGTTGAATATTTTTGTTGTAAACTGGCCAGTATTAGACCACCTCATTTACCTTTGCAATTTTTGGTCCATGAATGTCTTATCTCTTTTGGAAATGTTTTGGGAAATATTTCAATCATTGAGTACTTAATGACTAATTTTACACAGACAACCTATACTAAAATTTTAGTTGAGCTTGACTCCTCTAAAAACCTTCCCTAAAAAATTAAGCTTAAAGTTCAAAACAATAATTGGACAAAACCTTTAAACTATGAAGTTTTATTGTTTAGATGTAGAAGGTGTTTCTCTCTAGGACATATTATTGTTGACTATAGGATGGAAAAGAGGAATAATGAGAGAGCCAATTAATAGAAGAATTACCCACATAACATTTGGTATTGATACTAACAAGGATTTAGAATCAAAGGAAGATTCAGAGGAAGTGGTCAAAATGGTCACAAAAACTCTTATTAGTGAAATTCCAGTTGATGAAAACAAGGTAAAATTAAATGGTGAAATACAGAAAAAGATAAAAGATGAACTAAATTTTTGTAAAACGGCCAAGGAAAATGTCCTTAATCTTGTTCCTTTCGGAAAAAATAACATACCTACCAATATATGATCTTGAAGTTATTCTTCTCATCAAGGAGGTTTCAAAATGGTGGAAAACGATACAAAAGAAAGAGAAAATCCATTGACAAGAAAATTGTTTCCCCACATAGTTTTATCTTTCATTACTGGGAAGCTGCTTCATTTTTTTATCTTGGTTTGTTCATGTCTATATCTTGTATTTAAGGCCTTATTTTCACTTGGGTAGGGACCAAGTAAAAAAACCTTTATCCTCAATAAAAATTAATATCCGATTTAATTTCAAAATTCTATAAAACTACATCAACATATAGTGTACTTTGAGTAGAGAGGAAAACATGTAAGAGGCTCTTTCTATATATTAATCTCGAAGCTTTATCACCATAATATAATTTTATATACACTGGTGAAAATATATTTTTTGATGACTTTAATGGATAACGAGGTTTCCTTTACTAGATCATATCATTTAATTTCCAATGCTTGTTGGTGGAATATTTTCTTCAAATTTTAGTACATACTTAATATTTATCTTGAGAAAATTTTAAAATTTTCATGTAATGATTAAGGAAATTTAATGCCAAAATATTAAAAAACTACTCATTAATAAAATGGTGATAGTGAAATGAGAGGCATAAAACTTAGCACTCAAATCCTAAGTAATTTTGAGAATCTCAATAAAAGTATAAAAATTTTATTCAATAAAATAAACAAGATGAAATATGAAGTTCCAACTAAATAAACCAAATAAAATATTAAAAAAAAATGGGAAGTGATGGTTATGAGAACGTGGGGTGCGTGGAGTTGGATATGAAGGGAGTAGGTGACTCCCCCATGTGAAGGCACATGGGCATATTTATGTCCTATCAAACTTATCTTCTCCCATTGCATAATGAAACTATAACTTTTTAGATCTAGAGACTCCACCCTCGCAAACCCCGGCTCACATTGAAATTTAGCACTTTGGATAGTGTAGCAATGGAAGAATGTAGGGGGGCATAGGTTTTCCTCTCAAGACAGTCACACTAGTTCATATGTGCAACAAACAGGTCTCAAACCTAATCCATCTACCTTGCCACGCATTCCCATCCTGTGACTACATATAAGCTAGGAATAGGGTGTGATCATCTAGCAAAGCATAAAGGTTAAAGGAGTTTTGTCAGATTTCATAGTTACAAGTTCCTGGTAGTAATGTACGTAAAATGGGGAATCTTACATAAGGAAAGTCAACTATTCAGAAAAATGAATCAAAGAGATGTGGTATAGTGGAACATACCCTGACCATGTAAGCTTCATTTTTGTTTTACTTCAAATGAAAGCTTGTAGGTTTAGTGCAAAATGGGTTATAAATACTTCAATGGCATAAGTGATGCTTATATATTTCCACCTAGAATCAAATATTATGTCTTCTCAGTTGACATTCCCTAATGTGTTTTTTATCTTGAGGAAACTATAAAATTTATCATCAACACACCAATTAATCCTGTGGTGGTTGTGTGGATGTGTTTGTTTGATAACCCTATAGTTCACATAAGAATACAGAGTTACAATAATTTACAACAACTCTTCTTTTGAGCTAGATCATCAATATGTTGTAACTTATGTCTTTCTGTCAAACATCTATGCATAAGTGAACATGTCATGTGAGGTTAAAATGGTAAGGAAATCAATCAGGAATAAAGGAATTATTCCTCTCCTTCCCTAGTGAGAACTTGGAAATTGTATTTGGATTATTAAGTAATGCCCTGGGACAGCCAATGGAGTTTCCAAGAACCTCTATCTATGTGTTGAGTGCCATACTGTAACAAAATTTATCTCTTAGATTACCTTTAATACTATAAATTACATCTTCCTACTTGTTAAGTCCTAAATTATTAAGATATCTTAATGTGGATCATGGTGTGCAAGATGGGTCTGTTTAGAAGGTATTCAAAGCTTTCAATCAAATTCCATTAGAAGGTTGAAAGAGAGACTCAACATCCTTTGCCAGCACACTCTCTTCTTATATATGCCATTCGAATATATGCCTTGAAGATACGTGATGTGGATTGTGTTTGTGGCAAGACGCACCCAAAGTGGAGTTTTGAAAAGAAATGGGAATCCAGAGTCAAAGTGCATCTAGCAAGTGTTCCACCAAACTCTTTGGCGTCAAATGCTAATATTGTTTCCAGGCATGGTTGATCTCTCCATATATTTCATAATTCTTGTTCTTTAGTTTTCATTTACAATGAAATAAATCTAAAACCTTGGAATATGTCACCTTCGATTATTTTTATATAAACTTGTTTTGTAAAACAATAAAGTGAAATATGAAACGTAGGTAACCCCAAATAGCTCTTAGTAGCTAAGCATAAACTTAAACACGTCCTTTGGGCACAATTTGGAAAACTTTGGAACCAAACTATTACCATGAAATAACAAAAATTCTCCTTATGTTTTACTTTACCGAATTGTCCTTCGGGAAACGTTGAGAATCTCAATAAAATTATAAATGTTTTATTCAAGCAAAGAAACAAGATGAAATATCTATATTTAAATCTTTCTCATTTATTTGCATTTATATTTAATTAAACCATGTATAATCATAATGCTATTGAATTATGTAAACAAACCTCATCCCATAAAACACCATGGTTACATACTAATAAAATGAGAATTAACCTTACATGGTAAAGGTAAATACAAAAATAATTCACTACTTCGAACACTTTAAAATAATCCATGCAATGGTGTTACTTTTGTATACCATGAAACCACATTTGTTGAACATTTCACATGTACATTTATTATAGTCCATGAGTCTAGATTTCATCAACATATTTTATCAAAAGGTTTATCTTTCCATTTTATTTATATTTAAAACAAATTATGTGATTTGTGCATGATTCTTTTTTTACATACATATCTACCATGACATATGTTATAACAAAAAAAATCTTTCCATTATTATCTTATGCATTTCCGTACCCTATTTTAAAGCTCCCATTTTTATATAGGTTTGAAGGATGCTGATAAAATTCTCTAGTTGTATTTGGCGTAAATTTTACAAGGCCATATAAAAAAACATATTTTTTACAAATCCAGCAGTCATTCTAGTGCACGAGCCTACATTTATCACATTTTTTTGAATAGTTTAACATTGTTCATGCATGTGTACAAATTTGTAGGGTAGAATATTTTTAAATTGCTTAAGTTTTTTTTTTTCCTTAGTTACTATATATTACTTCTACTTTAATTAGGCCACATTACTTAGATACTTATAATTATGTTATACATCCTTCTAATTTATGTTCTAGTGGAGAAATAACTCATTTTTGTTCAAAAAATATCGCATAGTTCACGAAATATCTAGCTAGAGCATCTATGTTTTATCTTCATTTTTTATGTTTCCATTTTATCAATTAAAAAATAAATATCCTTAATTTCATCATAATTTTACTCCACACCCATATCCTTGTGTGACTAGATAGGTGTAGTAAACGATACACATGTTGGTGAATGTGATCACTTGGCATCTTCTTCTAGGATTAATTATTTATTTTAATAATAAGTATTAAATAATATAATTTTATGTGATATATCTATATTATTGAGAGAGTAATTTGTTCATGTTAATAAATATATTACACCATATCATTAATATTTATGTTTTGATCTATTTCGAATCTGGTTTAGCATTATTATAGCACTCCACCCATCCAGATATTTTGTAATTGATATGTTGGATGAAATTATATTTATTTAGGAATAAATTTCCATCTACTTCATTTTCCATGGTTGGAGAATTGGAATCATGATACCATATTGTACACGAGGAATGTGAGGGTGCTAATATCATTGTATTATAACCCATCCCCAATACTATCTCTACCCATCTCTCGAAAGATTCTTTACATTTTCTCCATGAAACCTTCCTCAAAATTAAACAATAATAACTAGAAAATTCATTAGGAACTGTCGCCCATATAATGGTCATTGGAAAAATGATGGTTCTTGGAAATTTCTCACTCTTCGACATAAAAAGAAAAAATCACCAAAGACCATTTCGCCTATATTTTATAAAAAAAAATTCTTGAAAATGTACGAGGGTCACAAATTGGCGTGGTAGAACTAACATAAAATTTAATATGACTTATTAAGATACTCCTCAACATATCAAAAAATAGACACAATACAACGTTATTCTTAATATTAGTACTATTTTTATGAGGTTAACTCATGTTACTCAATATTTGTTTCATCACATCTACAAACTATGCCTGTAAAATTCTCATTGATTTCTCCTCGATATTGAAAATATTTTAATCATAACTTATTTATTTTTATCAAACAAATTTTTCACCTGTCAAAATTTAAAAAAAACATAAATTCCACAACAACCTATCATATTTATTCTAAAAATTATGATCGAAAAATAAAATCTACATATTGTCATATGGCCACCCATTGGAGGGGCTAATTTATCACTAATTGTTCACACATCACCAGTTTTTTCTACAATTAGTCAATCTTAAAACATTAAAGGAGGATACAAAGTGGTAGAAGATCCTAACATTACATTTTTATTTCAAACCATGAAATAATTAGATTTTTTATTCATTTTGGACCATTTGAATTCCAAATTGCACTCACATGAATAATTCATGTGAGATAATGAGAATAATTTTAAGCACTGTAGTAAATATAATTTGGGTAGAAATAATTTAAGTTATGGAATAGGTATGGGAATTGTATGTATTTAATTCATATAGTTTGTAAATGTACATTTCAATGTTGGGGTGTAAAGATCCCATATGTGAATATTTTTAAATAACTAGTCAGCCACCATTCAATAATAGAAATAAATCCAAAAATTCTAAATCCTCCACTACACTAAAAAAAGAAAAATGTAAACAATGATATTATCACTTATATACATGGAAAATAAATTATAGCTATAAATTATCCATAAACAATAATACTCAATATTGGTTTTAGAATTTTTAATCTTACAAATTAATTATCCTTACGATAATTTTTTATAACTAGATTAATGTAAGAAAATACTAGCAATTAATGAATTGAATTATAATATTCAAAATAATGTGGTCCTTCTTTATAACATTTGATCATCTAGAATATAGGAGGACCTATGCACATATAAAAAATAACTTGCCTCCTTTTTTAATATTTCAAATATTAATTTCTCATATTAAAATTTCCAAATGAGAGTCTTGGCTAGTTTAACAAGCCTGCATCGAGGCCCGATTGAAATATGCATGAAATTGGTGACATAAGGAGCTCTAAATGTGTAGTTTTCGTATCTAATATTTGTATACGTAAATAGTTATATATATTCATATTTCTCATGGAAGTATTCATCATCAATTCCTTGATAGTTAAAATATAGTCAAATTATGTTTCCTTTATGAATGAAACACCACAAACCCTTTATCTTTCAAATGATTGTAAAACATGGTACCTAGTTAATATGTGCATAATTGTAAGAAAGAAGATTTTTAAATGTTTTGGATATTCCAGAAACTCATTATAAAAGTTACAATGTCAAGTTATTATGTTGATGTTGAATGAAATATGATGTGATAAGGATTATTTCTTAGTGGAAACCTTGATTACTTATTTAACAAAAATATTATTTGTAAAACTATAAATACTCGAGAGTCATGTATGATAAATAAAAGATGAAGCACATATATGACACAAGAAATAATCTATTGAAAATTAAAACCCTAAGTGCAAGAGAGGGAATATAAGAATTATTTGATTTCACGATAAATCTTGAAGTGTTATGGATTGGAAAATTGGAAGAAAATAATGGAACTATAAAATGAGCCAGGACTAAGGAACCTAGGAAAAGAATAGGGCACCTATGACTACATAAAGATCTTAGAATCTAGGTTTTCTTGTGTCACAAGGTCACTGCTATCCTTGACTATTGGTCTTCTGTATATCATTAGATGATCACAGAATTTAGATGTATCCTATAAAACAAATGATATCCTTCAAAACACCAAACTACATAAAATCCTAAAAAAACGTAATATATAAATCGGGAATCGCTTTGACCCTAGTTGTCAGAGGACAATGTGAAATTATGATTTAGAACTACACTAAATCTCACAATCAAAGTAGTTCTTGTGTGTGTGGGTATAAATCATTCAATTAGAAGATATTGTGCAGGATGCACTTGATCGTGTGCGATAGCTAGTTGTAGTAATGTAAATAGATGTGTGGATGGAAAAAGAAACTTCCCCTCATGTGAGATGGATGCCATTGAATGAGTGCTAGATGGTCGCAAAACAAGTAGTCCCTTATCCCTTGAATGAGTGTTAGATGGATGCCATTGATACTCTTAAAATTCCTTCGAATGTAACCTTAGGTGATGAATACCTTGTTTGAATTTTGTAATTGACAAATAGAAGGCCCCATAAGAAAACATGAGGCCGAAAATATAAAGGAGGCCCAAAAGAGGTGAGTAAGATATAAAGATTTTTGGGGTGCCTTAAGGTGAGGAGGGCACATGGGTGTTGACATCATTGATGGTAATTTGTGTTCAAAGTTAAGGCAGAAAAATAAATGAACATAATACTGGGTTGTGGGGTATGCAATACAAATGAAGAAGAAAAAGTGGTAGAAAACAGGACAAAGATATACATTAATTACTATGTTTCTAGCCTAAGAATTAAATGGATAGTAATATGTGATTAATTCCTACAAATGTACCCAAGTTTTTTATCTTGTGTCTATGTTTTCCCAAATGTTTTGTTGTTGTGTGAATACTAGACAATGGAAGATAAGAGATGCATACAATTTGTTCCTTATAGATCAATGTTGAAAGCATGCTCAAGTGACAAAAAAATGTGAAGTGATAAAAATGAAGCTTAGAAGCGAAGGAGGAAGTGAACCTAGCGGTAAATCATACGTCTTGTACTGTCTTTTTGTGCTCAAATTAGTATCACCCCGTTTGTCATTAAAATCACTCAGTTTTCAACCTCTGTCATGTTTTCTATCTCCCCATGTTGGTGCTTGAAGACTCTTTCCTCCATTTGGATGCAACGGCCACTCCATTCCTTGTTTGAGGATCACTTAAAGGTCTGGAATTTTTTTTTCATTTCTCTGTCCATCTAAAGGAGTCTATAAATTTGGCGTAAAACTCAGGTTGCTCGTTTCTTTCCATTTTCCACAATCACGTATTGTTGTCCCTTTCATTTTTGTACCAAATACTTGAGGAAACGCGATTGGATGTATCTTCAAGGATCATGTTTGAAACTTATAACATCTCTAAATTCTCTATCCTTGAAGAAAAATTCATCTCCAACCTCAAATGGTGGTTTTCCTGCATTTTTATGGTTTGACAGATGTGTTTTTCCCGTCAAATTTACATCTCTACATGAGTGGAAACATGTCCCTTTTTGGTTGGATGCAGCTCAGTGGGGCACTCTAAAAACTCTATGTCTCACTTGAACCTAAAACATTGTCCACGTGGAGGAACAAATCTTGTTTGAAAATTCACCTTTTGGTTTGGCCTTCGAGTTTCACCGTGGGGACACATAGAGGATTTTGCTACTTTTCTCGGAATTAGAAAAAAATTTCATGTAGCCGGTATAGTTTTTGGTGGGCCATGGACATGTGGTGGACTGGTTCTCATTTTAGGATCTGCCTCATGGTCACACCTTAACAATTACGACAGGGAGACGTGTGGAGGCTTCCGTCAGCTCCGCTTTGTACTTAAACTTTTCAAAGAAATTTTCTAAATCCTGGGACACATGGAGGCTTCCACCAGACCTTCACTTAGAATTTTCAAGAAGGGCCTGGGAAATGTTGAGGGACCGTACATGTTTGGGGACTAGCCCTTGAGTTTAATTTTGAAGAAGTGCCAGGAGGAAACTTGGAGGCTTCCACTCACTCTACCTTTTTTCTTGGAATTTTCAATGACCAAAGGATACTGTCTTGAAACTTAGACACATGATGTCTTCCGCTAAACCTTCAAATTTTTAACAGACTCTGCCGGAATGAGACACATGTTGAGCCCATGCTTTTTTGGGTTCTCTACTTTTGGGGACCATCTCAAAATGTGCCATTGAGACACGTGGAAGATCCTTCTGGCTCCTTTTTTCACTGAGACTTTTCAAAGGTGAAAAGGCATTTTTCTTGGGCCCAAGGTATGTGGAAGGCTCACACTTGTTTGAGACTTGCCTCTGTGCATCTCCTTTGTAGTTGTTCTAAGGAAACATGTGGATGGCTAGGATATAAAGTTAAAAAAGGGTAGGATCAATGGTTTCTGTGAATTTCACCTATTTTTCCACCTTTTTTTCTCCAACACTCTTGGAGACATGAATACGTACTATTTTTCATTGTTCTTTGATGAAATTATTTGTCATTTATTTCAGTAAGGTGCCATTGAATGGATTCAAAACTTAAATTGTGAGTCCAAGGATTGTTACGGCTAATATTTTGAAAGTGGGAATTACTTAGACACTCAAAAAAGTGGGAATTACTAGAGGAAAAGGATGCGGGGCAGAAATGGTAGAGGAAAAAGAGGGAAATAGGATGAAATGATGAAAGTGTAGGTTCAAAATGTGAAAAAAGCATTTCCTCGAAAGGAAAAAGGGATGACCTGTCAAAACCAGATATGAAAAGGCTCTGAAAAATGATTAAAAAGGGGATTTCTTACATGAAAAAATCAAAATGATTAAAAGGACTTCTGAAAAGTTGTGGCATGGCATCCTAGTCATTATTCAAGAGCCCAAGAAATGTGATCAGTTCATAATTGGTCAGCCTAGCAAATTTCAGATTTAAATTTGTTAAACATTGCTTTCTGAGATAAATTCATATTCTTATCTTTTAGGGGGGATATTTTGTTAGCAAAGTGTATAAATGCAACGAGAGTACTCTTGCAAATGGTCTAAGTTTGAATCCTTGAGAAACAATTTGAGAAATTCCTCTTCCCGAGAGACCAAAGAAGAGATTTTATATCATGTCAAGTTGGTTGCAGATGTATAACCATTGATAAGTACTAAGATTTCTCTAGAATATTTCCCCTACTGATGAATCTAAGCATTTTTGGAATTAATTTGTGTCTAATCTCCAACAATTTTGTGTCTTCTTTATTTTCAAAATGTTTATAAATAGTTTCTTTCATTCCTATTGCAATCTTAAACTGAATTTTTTGTGAAATCACATGGGATCTCATCCCTGTGATAGTCCAATGGTATTTGTAATTTCATTTCAAGAAAATCCTTTATCTTGGATGTGATAAAAAAAATTAAAATGAGTTCACTGTCATTTGTTGATAAAGATTGTCTCTAAGTCTTTGGGTGTACCTTACGCATGATTAATCAGAAACTTTAGTGTTTAATTTAGTCTTTCAATTCAAGCCTTCCTGTTGGAGTATCAAATATTATGTGAAAACATGCTGATTTGGACCTCCATTAAAGCATACCTTCTGGTTAAAGGAATGTCTTGACTGTTATGAAGCTTTATGCTATGAAGTTGTTCATTGTTGTGTAGTCCCTTCGAAGATCGGGTATAATCAACTTTATCTTGCTTCATATCCCACCAAAATCATTTTTTAAAAAAATTATACACCCTGAACTACCCCTTTTTTTCCTTGTGTATCAACAAAGAAAAAAAATCTACTTGCAAAAATATGCAGAAAAATCAGTATTTCTTCATGTCTTCAGTAACCTTAGTCTTGTGTGAAAATATCTCCATCCTTTAGAAGTGACAACTCTTAAGAAATAAATCATGGAGCATTGACTATATTTTCCAAAGGTTCTTTTCATGGAATTTTTGCAAAAGAAGGATATCTCCATCTCCTTCATTAGAGAGATGTTACATTAAGGGTCCTCTCACCTTGGCCAAAGAGGCATGACCTAAAGCAGTGAGGAAAGGTCAAATCCTCTTAAAGGTGATATCCATATCTCCACAAATTTTAGTAGCTAAGGGCCAGTTAGATCTCATCCTTGGCTACAAAACGACACACATTATGATCTATCTACCTCTATGCTCCATGTCAAATCTGTGTTGATGCTTGGCCTTAAAAGGAGAACAATTTTGGATACCAACACTCGTGGTGCCATTATTGGGGACTCTTTGAAGTATTAAACAAATGTGTACGCGTATAGACCTTGGTAATAGGTTTTATAGATTTTAAAGTGCAAATACATTGTTGAAATATCACTATTTGTTCAGATCTATAAGAATTATTCAAAGTTGTGAGTTCTGAGTGTAATATTTCCATCTTATATAGTTATTGCACTAATATTTGTATCATCATTGATAAATTTGGGTAAGAGAAGAGCATATCTAGTAATCTTTGTAGATCTGGTAAGCTTTGTCAATGGATAAAAATATGGTATTGACAGACATTTCATAGGTCTTTCATAGTGCATTTTCACATACTAAGGTGAAAATCCTTAGTGGCAACTCCATGTTGTTTAATTTCTTTATAAATACCCATGTCTTAAACATATATCAAGTTAGATTTGTCACTAATATCTTAAAATCTAGAAGGAAGAAGATATTTCTTTGCAAAGGACCCTAGTAGAAGGTTGTTTCAAGAGTTGGGAAAGTCTAATTCAGAAGGTAGAAGAATTTGGAAGGTTGTTGCAGATCAAGCATACAAAAAAGATATCTCCATTGGTGAAATTGATCAGCATGTGATTGAAGATTGCATTACTTCCTCAAGTTCTTCTAAATTAGGTAGGATCTTTGTTGAATTAAATTATCTATCTAGAGAGGGTCCATCATTTGTATTTGAAACATTTTCTTCTAAATCTACTCCTGTATTTTGAAGATCTAATAGATTTTTCTAAGAGACAAAGCCTTTAGAGGGCAGTCATTCTGAAAATTGTATCCCTGTACCACACAAACCCCTCACTCCTCATCACTTTGTTTCTCCTATAAGATAACCCCCTAATAATAATATGGCTGAGCCTCCACCTGGATCTCCATTAATCATTAATATTTTTGGTCCCATCAGTTTTAGAGGTATGGTTGGCTATCCAAATGTTGTGCCATAGGATGTAAGAAATATATTTCCTAAGTTTCAAGGAAATACTACAACAACTGGTGATTGGAACTTGAAACTCTTTGTCAATATGATGGAGGATTTTGAAATAGAGTTTGAAGATGTATACAATAACTTATTTATTCATACTCTAGAAGAAGATGCAAGGTACTGGTATAAATATCTACTAGATAATTCTGTTGACTCATGGACAGATATGAAGGATGCCTTTAGAATGAAGTACTATGATAAAACAGACCCTAGGTTTCTTTTATCAGAGTTTGAAAATATAAAAAAGAATCCTAACAAATCACTGCATGATTTCAACACTAGATTTAGCAAAACCTTGAGAAGACTACCTATTAATTTGAGGCCATGTGATGAATCATGTCTGATAAAGTATTTAGATGCATTTGATTATAAAGTTGCTTACTATTAGAGGGATAAGAACCCTCGGATTTTGAGGTAGGCCTTTACCATGGCTCTGCAAATTGAGAAAAAAATCAAATCAATTAGAAAACCTCCTAAGAGGGAGGGTATTAAACTAATCAAACCTGAGAAGCCTCAATCAAGTAAGGTTGTGGATCTTGAAGAAGTTGTAAGGACTTTGGTCGGGGTTATCAAAGAAATCTCTTACAAGATGGCTAGGGAAGAAAAGGGAGTTGGACAAGGTCCTCAGGGTCAACATAGGCAACAAGGACAAGATAGACTTACAAATCATCCTATAAATTATCAGAGGTGTGATGACAGAGATAAAGGACACATGGGAGCTAGACTACCCCAAACTAGGGAGAATAGAGTAGTGCCTGATACTCTAAATGTAAGAGTTTTTATTGTTGAGAAGACAAATCAAATGGATTGGTTTGACAAATATTTATCACCCCACCTACCATGTGAAGTAGATCATAAAGTTTAAGAAGATAATGATGATACAAACATTGATGATGATGCATGCATGGTGGATTTCTTTACAAGATCACAAAGAGAAACTTCAACTAAGGTAATAAGTGCAAGAACTATTGAATATTTTTGGGACTGCATTCACTGGGTACCTCTTCTTCCTCCCTCTCATGCTTTATAAATAGATATGGTACAAGGACGTGAACTTCCTAATAATTATTTTGAGTACCTAAGAGCTCTAATGATTAAGAAGTACGATGGAGGAATCTTATCAAAAGATCATAGACAACTACTAATGAATGTTGTTGTGGCCCAAGAAAAGGAGTATAACACAAGACGTAAAGTTGTCAAAGGGGGAGGGCCTCAAGCCAAACCAAAGACCCCAGTTCTCACCAACATCCCAAAAAACACCCCAAAGAAATATGCACCTGGAAAAGGACCTATTTTCTCAAGTAGAATTTATGTGCCCACCCATGCCCAATATGTTAAAGACCTTGTGCCATCTGATGAGTTTGTCAACCTTTCTCCAAATTTTTCTTTTCCCAAGTATATTCCCTATGACATTGCCCAAGTCTTCAGTCAGATAAAGATTTATGTCCCAATTGTGGAACTGCTTAGGATTCTTGAGCATAAGAAGAGGGCTTTTGAGTATTTTGGATTGGGGGGATATAGGAGTACCCAAGGCAAAAATATAAATGATGTAAACACTCCTCCTTCAACCATTATAGACCTAGAAAAACTGCCAGCATTAGAGGAGATAGGCAAACCACCTAAAGTTTACTTGGGGACATATTTAGTTGAGTCTCAGTTAAATGTTGATCCATTTTTTAAAACACAGATTATTAAGGACAGACTGTTGCACAATTGTATGTTTGACTCTGAAACATCATGCAATGTTATGACTTTGGAAGTTATGAATGAGTTGAACATTAAAGTGACAAAAACTTATGGCAAGTGTACTACAATGGATTCTAGAGAGGTCCCAATTCTAGGGTGTTTGAAGTGTTTGGTGGTACAATGTGTGGCTTATCCAGGTAAGAACCTGAAACTTGATGTTTTCATTGTTGATTGCCCTACCAAATGGGGCATGTTGTTATTAATAAAGTGGGTTGCCAGTGTTCAGATGGATATGTATTTTTCCACCATTCCAATTGAAGGTAGCCTTGTAAAGCTGTATGGAGAGGAGAAAATTTTGCACCTCATTGAAGATCCAAATAATGTTTCTTATGAAGTGTTATATACTAATGTAGATGTAAATAAATTTGTGGGGTTTTCTGATGGAAAGGAGAACAAGATTGATCGGTGAAAATGTCATGAACAATTAGGTTTACCTTGGACCTTGTTATTTGATGGAGCCTGTTCCAAGTTTGGAAATGGTGCTGGCATTACTCTAATCTCCCCAAGCCAAGAAGATTTTGTCTTTTCTTTCAAACTTAACTTTGAATACACTAACACAATTTTTGAGTATGAAATTTTTTTATTAGGCCTAAGAATTGCATGGAAATATGGTATAAAGGATGTCATTGTCAAAGGGGATTTAGAATTGATTGTCAAGAAGAATAGGAAACTTTATGCTACTAATAATCAGAGAATGAAACAATACAAGCATGTAGTTTGGGATCTGATTGAAATATTTGACTATTTAATGTTGTTGCAGACAAGTTAGTAGTGCTAGGATCCAGATTTAGGAATGCTACAATGTCTCCATTTTGTGAGTATGATGTTGAAATACAAACAAGGCCATCTATCCCTGATAATGTTAAAAATTGGCAAGTTTTTTATGATGATGCCCAGGTGAAATGGTTTCTACAGAGCCAAGGTGAATTTTCTAACCAGAATATAGATTGGGAACCAATGGTGTGTGTTGCTGAAGGAAAAGAAAAATTATTTGGAAAATAAATCATCCAGTTCAAGACAAACATGATTCCCAGAGGTTTTGTGGCTCTTGAGTCAAACTTTGATAATGTTGATTGCATTATTAAAAGGAGTATGTCAGTTTCAAGAGATGTGGAAGAACACGACCTGGGAACAAAGGAAAAGCCACATAAAATCTAGTTAGGAAGTAGTCTCAGCAAGGAAGAGAAGCGGTCCTATATTCAATTGCTGAAGAAATATCATGACTACCTATCTTGGTCTTACTATGAGTTGAAGGCATACAGGGAAGATTTATTCCAACATGAGATTCCTCTTAAGTCTAATGCCAATATTTTCACGCAAAAATAGAGGCCCATTAATACACTTCTTTCTTTGAAAATGCAAGAAGAATTGAAGAAGTTGAGGTATGGAGAGATCATTCAACCCACAAGGTACTCTTCTTAGGTTGTAAACCTAGTGCCTATCAGAAAAAAGAATGGTGACATAAGGCTATGCGTAGACTTCAAAAACCTAAATAGATCATCATTAAAATATAATTACCCTTTTCCGAACATGGAGAATATGCTACAATTGGTAACTGGTTCTGAATTGTTATCTACTCTGGATGGTTTTTCTAGTTATAATCAAGTTTTTGTGAAGGAATTAGAAAGAATAAAGAGTGCCTTTACTACTCCTTGGGGAACTTATGTCTATGTCAGGATGCCTTTTGGCTTAATGAATGTAGGATCAAATTTCTAAAGAGAAATGGACGTAGCATTTTCTAGTTATATCAATGATTTCATTGTTGTTTATCAAGATGATGTATCTATGTTTTCTAGAAATAGAAATGATCAGATGTAATACTTGGAGAAGATGTTGATAAGGTGTAGGGAGTATACCATATCATTGAATCCCAATAATTTCCACTTTAGTGTGTAAACGGAAAAGTTGCTTGGTCACATTTTATCAAAAGAGGGGGTCATGATATATCCAGAGAGAGTGGAAGCCATCAACAAGGTTCCAATTTGAAGAAATAAGAAGGGAATTCAATCCTTTTTTGGATAAATAAACTTTATCAGAAGGTTTGTGTCTAACTTTGCTAAGTTGACCATCCCCATTACTAGCATGTTGAAGAAGGACCAAGTTATCAAATGGGAAGAATTTTCCATTCAAAATTTCAACAAGATCAAAGAAGCACTAAAACGTGCCCCTGTTTTGGCAGCCCCAAACTGCAAGAAGCCTTTTGAAGTGTTTTATTTTTCTTCAGAAAACACTATTGCATCTGTTTTTTTACAAAAGGATGATGAAGGGGCTGAGAGACCAATTGATTTTTTCAGTAAGGCATTGCAGGGAGCTGAGTTGAAATACACCATCATGGAGAAGAAATCATTTTCCTTGGTGAAATAAACAAAGGTTTTCAGACCCTACATCTTGAGTTCTAAGGTTGTTTCTTATGTTCCCCACACCATGGTGAAAGACATCTTATTAGAGATGGAGGTCTCAAGAAAAAGACGCATATGGGTGAAAAAGTTATAGGAGTATGAAATGGATATCCAAACCAAGAAATTAGTAAGAGGTTTGGGCCTAGCTAAGATTATGGCTGAGAGAAACCTGCAAACTATTGAGGTGAATGAAGTAGAAGGAGAAAGGGTGGATGTCCTTGAAAAGATGGTGAAGTCTGAATGGTATAAAGATATAATATTTTATCTCAGACATCTATGCTGCCTTAAATATCTGAGTAAAAATTAAAAAATATCTCTTAAGTTATCCTCTCAAAAGTATGTCATTAATGATTTTAGGTTATCTTGGAATAAACCTGAGGGAGTGCTCTTGAGATGCATTACTAGAAATGAGGCCCCCAAAATAATTGTTGACCTCCATGGAGAGGTCTGTGGGGGAAATTTTGCTGGAAGAGTTACATCACATAAAATCTTGATGACTGGTCATTGGTGGCCAACTCTCTTCAAGGATACAACTATATTGGTGAGGAAATGTGAAATTTGCCACCATTTTTTTGGAAGAATGAAAGCTTCAGGCTCCCTTCCTTTACAGCCTATGTCAGTTGAAGGCCCATTCAGAAAATGGGGAATGGATTTCATTGGGGAAATTTCTAAACCTTCTAGTGCTGGCCATAAATGGATTCTTGTAGCCACTGATTATTTAACTAAGTGGGTGGAAGCAATCCCCACCAAGAAGGCAACACACCAAGTTATCATGGATTTCATGCTGAATCAAATCAAATGCAGATTTGAATTGCAATCTAAAATTTTTGCTAATAATGCCATGAGTTTCAAAGCCAAACCTTTGGTGGCAATGTGCAAAGAATATGGGATCAATTTGACATATGATTCTAACTACAATCCCAAAGGAAATGGACAAGTTGAGTCTAGTAATAAAAACTTATTGAAAATCATTAGAAGAATGTTGGAGCTGAACAAAAGGAAGTGGGGTGAGTAACTAAAGTTTGTTATTTGGGTTGATAGAATCACTGTCAAAAGAGCTACTGATAAAAACCCGTTTGAATTAGTATATGGAACTCAATATTTTTTTCCCCTCCATTTACAATTGTCAAAGTTAGTCCATATGATGATCGAACCAATCAGATTATTGAGTTAGATGAAGAAAGAAGGGCATCCCATCAGTGACATGTGAATTTCATAGAAAAGTTGAAGAAGCTATTTGAAAAAAAGGTGACACCCAGAGCTTTCAGCATTGGGGATCTTGTGCTTTTACGGAATAACAGGCATGAAGATAAGGGAAAGCATGGTAAATTTGATGCATTGTGGATGGGCCCTTATTCAATTGATATTTGAATTGGTGAAAATACCTTCTTCCTAAAAGACTTAGATGGGGAACTACTTGAATTTCCTATTAATGGAAGGAATTTGATGCATTTCCTTGATTGATTTATCAGAATAAAGGTATACTCCATTTATACAGTGTATAGTTCTTTGTTCTTGTCTACTTTTTTGTTTTTATCCATTCTGGTCATTGGTGACCTAGTTTTGTTGGCTTCTTGGTTCACTTTTTGGAGGATGGTTGTGGTTGTTCTTCTCTGCAAGTTTTTTCTTTGACACCGTTTCCCAATGGTTTGTTTTGACACTTGGTCTGCTATTTGTTCTTGTAGCACTCACAAGGAGTACCCATCCCGAGTCAGAGCCAATGTTCGTGCTTAAATTAGTCTCATCCCATTTGTTATTAAAATCCCTAAGTTTGTAGCCTCTGTCATGTTTTCTATCTCCTCGTGTTGGTGCTTAAAGACTTTGTCCTCCATTTTGTTGCCACAGTCAGTCCCTTCCTTGGTCGAGGATCGCTTAAAGGTCCAATTTTTTTTTTTCATTTCTCTGTCCATCTGAAGGAGTCTGTAAATTGGGTGTAAAACTCAATTTGCTACTTCCTTTCCATTTTCCATAGTCATGTATTGTTTTCCCTGTCATTTTTGTCCCAAATACCCAGAGAAATGTGATTGGATGTAGCTCAGAGGATCATGTTTGAAACTTATAACATTTCCAAATTCTCTATCCTTGAATTAAAATTCATCTCCGAGGTCAAATGGTTGTTTTCCTACATTTTTATTGTTTGAAAGGTGTGTTTTTTTGTGAAAATTACATCTCTGCATCAGTGTAAATGTGGCCCTTTTTGGTTGGATGCGCCTCGGAGGGGCACTCTAAAAACATTGTGGCTCACTTCAACCCAAAACTTGTACACGTGGAGGGATGATGCTCATTTGAAAATTCACCTTTTGGTTTCACCTTGGAGTTACGCCAGCGGGATATGTGGAAGATTCCACTCCTTTTCCCAAAGTTAAATTTAATTTTATGTAGCCGGTATAGTTTTTGGTGGGCCATGGAGACGTGGTGGGCTAGTACTCATTTGAGGATCTGCCTCAGGGTCCCACCTTAACAATTATGATAGGGAGACATGTGGAGGCTTCTACTAGCTCCACTTTGTACTTAAACTTTTGATAGCAATTTTCCAAAGCCAAGCACACATGGTGAGCCCGCACTTGCTCAAGGTCTCCACTCTTGGGCACCATCTTGAAGTTGCGCCATAAAGACACATGGAGGCTTCCATCGGGCCTTCCCTTAATTAGAATTTTTAAGGAACTTTCTCCAAGGCCTGGGACACGTGGAGGGATAGTGCATGTTTGGGGACTAGCCCCTGAGTTTTATTTTGAAGAAGCGCTAGGAGAAAACATTGAGGCTTCCACTCACTCTGCCTTTTTTCTTGGAATTTGCAACGACTGAAGGAGACTATCTCAGACCTTAGACACATGGAGCATTCCACTTAACCTTCATATTTTTAATAGAATCTGTCTGACTAAGACACGTGTTAAGCCCACACTTGTTTGGGGTCTCTAATTTTGAAGACCATCTCAAAATGTGCCATTGAGACGTGTGGAGGCTCCCACTGGATCCTTTTTTCCCCAAAAATTTTCAAAGGCCAAAAGGTGTTTTTCTTTGGCCCAAGCCTCATGGAAGGCTCACATTTGTTTGAGACTTGCGTCTATGCTTCTCCTTTTCAATTGCACTAAGGAAGCACATGGACGACTATTATATAGTGGAAAAGGGGCAGGATCAATGGTTGATGTGCATTTCACATGTTTTTCTGCCTTTTTTGCTCCAAGACTCTTGTAGGTATGAATACGCACTATTTTCATCATTCTCTGATGAATTTTTTTTTTTTTCTTTATTCATAAGGTGCCATTGAATGGATTCGAAACTTAAATTTGAATCCAAGGATCATTAAGGCTGATATTTTGAAAGTGGGAATTACTCAGGAACTTGAAAAAGATGGAATTACTATAGGAAAGTGATGCTAGGTAGAAATGGAAGAGGAAAAAGAGGGAAAACAGATGAAATGATGAAAGTGCAGGCTCAAAAGAAAAAAGGGATGACCTGTTAAGACCAGCTATGCAGAGGCTCCGAAAAATGATTAAAAAGGGGATTTCTCACATGATAGAATAAAAAACATTAAAAGGACACCTAAAACTTTATGGCATGGCATCCTAGTCATTAGTCAAGAGCCCAAGAAACATGATTAGTTAACAATTGGTCCACCTGGTAGATTTCAGATCTGAATTTGTTAAACATCATTGTCTGAGACAAATTAGTAACAAGAAAAGGTCCCTTGAATATTCTTCTCTTTTAGGGGAAGAATTGAGTGAGAAAAGTGTATAAATGCAATGAGAGTATTCTTGCAAATGGTTGGAGTTTAAATCCTTGAGACCAAATCTAAGATTACCTGTTATTTTCTTCCGTGTTATATTTTCTATCGGGTCAAGTTGGTTGTAGATGTATAGCCTGAGATTTCTCTAGAAGCTTTCCCCTGCTGATCAATCTAGGCAATTTTGGAATTAATTTGTGTCTAATCTCTAGCAATTTTGTGTCTGCTTTATTTTTAGAATGTCTGCAAATACTTTATTTCATTCCTATTGCAATATTACACTAAATTTTTTTGTGAAATCACATAAGATCTCATCCTTGTGACAATCTAATGGTATTTGAACTTTCATTTAAAGAAGAGCCTTCATCTTGGATGAGATATACAAATTTAAAATCAATTCATTTTCATTTGTTGATAAAGATTGTCTGTAAATCTTCAGGTGTACCTTAGGCATGATTAATCAGAAAATTTAGTGTTTAAATGAGTCTTTCAATTCAAGCCTCTGTGTTGAAGTCTCAAATATTATGTGAAAATGTGCTGATTTGGGCCTCCATTAAAGTACACCTTCTGGCTGAAGGAACATCTTGACTATTCTGAAGCTTTCTCTTCTGAAATTGTTCATTGTTGTGTAGTCCCTTTGAATATCGGGTATAATCAACTTTATCCTGCTTCATATCCCACAAAAATCATTTAAATAAACATTGATCCACCTTGAACTACCCCTTTTTTCCCTATGTATCAACAAAGAAACAACATATACTTGCAAAAATATGCACAACAATCAGTATTTCTTCATGTCTTCAGTAACCTTAGTCTTGTGTGAAAATATCTCCATCCTTTAGAAGTGACAACTCTTAAGAGTTAAATCATGGAGCATTGACCATATTTTCCCAAGGTTCTCTTCATGGAATTTGTGTAAAAGAAGGATATCTCCATCTCCTTCATCAAACAGAGGTTACACTAGGGGTCCTCTCATCCTAGCCGAAGAGGTACGGCTTAAAGTAGTGAGGAAAGGTCAAATCCTCTTAAAGGTGTTATCCATCTCTCTACAAATCTAAGTAACAAAGGCCAGTTAGATCTCATCCATGGCTACAAAAAGACACACATTATGATCTATCTACCCCTAAGCTCCTTATAAATCTGTGTTGTTTCTCACCCTGAAAAGGAGAACAAATTTCAATACCAACACCATCTTGTACATATTATTGCACATGGTTTGTTTAGTGATGTGGGCCTTCTTTTCATTATGTATTAAAGATGGACCTACAAAAGAATAGAAAAGAAGTAATCAAATATGTGTTTATGAAAATTATGCATAAGTATGTAAAGGAATGAGAAAATGTGTAAAAAATAAATTTTACAACTCATCCATGATGAGTGGAAGGGATTGAAGATGTCCTTAACTGATGTCTAAGAGAGAGGTTTTTTGGGTGATATCATGCTAAGAATGAGGTTTTTGGACGATCTCATGCAAAAATTGAGTAATTTTGGGTGATCTCATGCCAAGCCAAAGATTTTTTGGGTGATCTTATGCCACAATAGAAGAGTGTTGGGGAGAAAGGTCTTGTTTTATTTTCTTCCATGATTTCTTCCCAAATGTTAACCATTGTAGATGCCATGATCTATGTTGTTCAAGTTCAATCTAAGTAGAAAAAATAGATAGAATCCATTCTTATTGTTGAAGGAATCTACCTATACTGTGTAAATTTCTCTATAAACTTCTACAAAATATGTTTATATGAGAAATAAAATATAACCTCCCCCTGGTTATAGGTGTCATGGAAAGGTTGAGATATCTCAGGCATGAGTGTCTATATCTTGGTGATGGTTTTTGTGTTGAACAAAGGACTAGAGTCAAATTTTGGATCTTTCTATAACTATAACTTTGTACTATTCTAATACATTTCAAGCTTGTACTAAATATCTAAGGTGGTGTGTGGCACGACTGATTCACCCCATATTTTCCCCCTCATTTGGTGTGCATGTGACATCACTAAGATTATGAAACCCAATAGAGAGGGTGAGATTGTGATATGAAACTAAAACCATAAAGGGGGAAGGAATGTTCATGGTAGAAACCAAGGCACATGCAATTGAAGTGGCTAAAAACATGTTTTAGTAGAAAAAGTGACAAATCTACAATATAAGTCAATAGAAATAAGTAATAGTTCTCAAAACATATAACGTAAAATGAGGGTTTCAAATATGGGACATCACTCAAAATGTCACAAGACAATCAAGGAAAAGGTTTCCAAAAATAATACAAGCAATGATCAAGAAATGAATTGGGAAAATATTACAAACAATGGCATATAATGGAAAATAGTAGCAAGTAAAGTATCAGAAAACCACGGTAGAAAATATTTCTTACAAAGGAAATGTTGGACATGGAGCTGTTATAGATAAATCACAACACCGCTGATTCCTTTCAATTGAATGGTTGAGGCAGTAAGCGTGATTCATAATACATGGAGTTATCCCAAACTGTGGGACTTTGCAATTGGGATAACCCTCCGGCAAAGGCCAACTTCCTAACCTATCCTAGTGCCAACTACTCCAAATTGTAGAGAGTGGCATATCTAACAATAATCTAGTATTTTCCAAAGGAGATAGAGTTAGAGAAAATGCATGAAAATTAAATCCCACTCTAAGGGAAGGTGATGATCTAAGAAGGAGTGTTGAATAACCTGCACAATAAACACAATTCAACTAAAATATTGAAATGAAAACACAAAAATATGCAATAACCTTGATGGGTGTCATTATTCCCTTCATTTAATGAACTTCTTGTTAATGTCATATCAAATCAAGCATGTGTCTAAATCTATATGCAACAAGAGTAATCTTATCAATCTAGTAGTTGACTGTAGTATTCTTTGTATTTTCTGGGGGATCTTTTCAATGTCTTAAGGACATCTTGGTAAAACCTTATTTAAATCATACTATGAAAACTTTTTTGAAAGGAAACATAATGAAAGCTTTGTTGAAAGGAAACACACTGAAAGCTTTGATGAAAGGAAACACACTTGCTTCTAAAATTAAAAACACTTGCTTTTGAAAATAAACACACACAACTTAGAAAACATTCAATATTACAAAACGTACTAGATCTATGTACTTAGTCTATATTTTTCTTCTCTGTTCTATCTCTATTTCATATCATATTCTACTTATCTCCCTTTTTTCTATCTATTGCAGGTATACTTTTATATACATTTAAAATCATATTTGTCTCTACGATTTTGATGAAATTGAATCATGCCCAGAATAGATACTGAGTTGTATTGTGGCTGATCAAAAAATTGTAAGATAACTATCCCTGGATCTGCATTCACAAATTTTCTCATCCCTTCCTGATTGAAAGGGTCATTGATATAAAATCTCTAGATGTGGTTAAAATAGATAAACTTCCATCGGTTATAGAACTTCAGATAATTTCCAGAACCATAGGAAATAATTAAGGATCAAAACTGTGAGAGTTCCAGAGCTATACCCAGGAGTTCTAGAACTAATTCTGAAAATTCCAGAACTAAATACTGTAGTTTCAGAACTAAGTCTGAAAGTTCCAGAACTATATGATGACTATGTAATGGAGTTCCAGAACTAGGTTGGAATTTTCAGAACTAATCTGTGTTGGACCCGATGCTACCGAAAACATATTGAATGCTACATACTTCATTTCCTCGACTGATTAGACCTAATTTATTACAAAAATGAATCTCAAACACACACTTCATCAGGAATTCAGAGATTTTAAATATTATAATCACAATCAATCAAAAAATAAAAAACTACATCCTAACTCATATCAGATAAATAAAAGTCACAAAATTCAATCAAACTTAATAAAAAGGAGAGTAAGATGAGATCATATATTATACATTAATCGGGGCATATTATGGCCTCATTATTTCCCCCAAGCTTAGTTGTTTGTAATTCCCTTTAGAAACTTCATTCTTCAAAAGTGGGGTTATATATTCTGCATTCCATTTGATTGCTCATATCAAATGGCTGAAAATAGATTTTCTAATGCTTAAACTTAAAGGTACTGTACCCAGCTCCTACTTCTATTTTCCTCTCCCACTCTTCAAATTCAGTAGGGTCTTGAGGTTCTCTATTTTACCAAAGAGACATGGGGTGAGAAGTAGAGGGGTCCTTGTTCGCATTCCCATCCATATTTTCCCGTAGGTTTCATTGATCAGGGGAATTATTATGCATAGCAATTTTTCCCTTTCTAAACTTCAGATCAGATTTGTAGAGGATATCACTTCACTTATTCTGAAGGAAATAGTAAGGATTTCCCACCTCTTTGAGAATACTTCAAAAATATCTTAGAACTTCTCTTCCTCATAGGTGGTAAAGGCATCAATACTATTTTGTAGAATGGAAAGATAATGTGTCTTGAATCTCTCATCAAAGACATGAGTTCTAAAATGTATGAGGAAGACAGAAGGTTTACCATTGTGAGCCTCTCATATAGGGACCAATTGAGCTAGCTTTTAGTTAAAACACAGATTCCCTTTCCTTCTATGCAAGTTGGTTTTGTAGAATAGAGACAAATGTATTTAGCTAGCTCTTCCCCACATACAAATTGATCATAAATCTTGTGCTTTTCTCTAGCATAAAATTACAAAGATAAAATTCACACAGAAGATTTTTTTGCTTAGGACTGGATAGAGAGTAAGTTGTCATGAATTTAGATTCACCTTTTAGTTCATATGGAAGTCCACATGCAATCCTTAATATGTTCTAGCGAATGAATTACTATTCTAAAAACACACTATATGTAGGTTAGGGTTTCCTGCAGGAAATAAAATTTTCACTCATAATATAGACCATATGAATTTTTGCAAGACATTTATATTTGTTTCCATCCTCCTTATAAAACTTTTCTTCCCATTCTTTACTTGCCTTATTTTCTTCTTCTAACTTGGTCTTCAAATCTTCATTTGATGTTTTGGCTTCTTTGATCTCCCTATAGATGCCATTCCATAGTTGTTTGAGTGGAAAATAGGTTAACTTAGTTTGTGCAGAGACTATGGACACAACATTCTATTTTCTAGAAGTCTGACATTCTTCCTCTTTTTCTATCAATTGTTTCTTAATTATTAATAACTCCTCAGCCTTAGCTACAAGCTAAGTTGTTAGCTCTCCAATGAGAATTTCCCTTTTGTCTAATTTGAGTTTGAGGAAATATAATTCCTTATCCTTTTCTCTGATAATGAGCTCTGCTCTCAACAAGAACAAAACCTGTTTAACCTAATGTATTTCTTCTTCCTCTGAAATTACTTAACGGATTGAGCATTCTTCCTCTATCAAAGAAAATTTTCCTTTTCTTCTCTAGGATGCCAACTCTTCTTATTCATGTGGCAATGTTGATGGTTTGACCAATTCTTGAAAATCCCTCTCTTCAAGTCTCTCATCTCCTCTGTCCATCTCAGCTTGGCTTGGTTCAGGAGGAGTCATGGCCATGCTGCCTAGAATATCAGCAACTTCCTTTTCCATCTTTTCCTACTCACTCCTTTCCACTGGGTTTTCCTTTTCCTCTTATGAATTCTTATTCCTTGGGTAATTTCAGCATACCCATAAGTGGATTTCCTTCTAGAGCTTCTTCTTACTATTCTTTCTTGCTCTTGCATGGGTGAGCTATCACTGTCAGAGACAGATATTAGCTCCCTTGAAGCTAATGCAGAAGAAGGAATTTCCTTCAAAGGCATGGAAGGCTCTGCTATTTTGATATTTTTCATAGACCTTCTCTTTGGTATATTATCTCTTTCCACTTCCCTCTGTTCTTCTGCAGGGGCATCAATTTCCATATTAGTTGAAGGAGAACATGGAGCTGGAATTGTCCTTTTGATAACATTAGGGTTTTTCTTGAACTTTCCAAGAAACTTGTCCCAAATTTCTTCTCCAATTTTATTTGACAGAAAATGATGCTGACATACTAAATGAATTAGTCCACGATGCTTGATTTTCCCAACACCCCAAGAATACCTCTGGGCCATGGTCTGGATAGAATAAAAAAGAAACCCTAGAACATTTACTATGCACTCAGGTTTTTTGGCTCCATATTTCATATATATGAGCATTTTTAGGATTTTCTTTTCCCACAGACCCAAATTGACCATCACAGGTTAAATATTTCACTATCCAAAATGCTACCCTGTTGAAGGGTTTGGGAAAACCGGCCCTTCTGACCTCTTTTACGATTTTCTTTGTATTGTAAATGTACTAGGGTTCAGTTTCTCCTTCTTGTAGTAAGATTCCAACCAGTTCTTTCAAGGTACCTTTGGTAGGATGTGGGACATGCATAATTGGCACTCCAGACACATTACTTATTGTATTTATAGAAAAAGGAATAAATATATTTCTCACCTTTGTCATGGATTTCTCTAGGTTTATGATGAATTCTCTTACTAATTCGTCATTATACTTTGAAAACTTCTTTAGGAACTCTAGCCATCCTACATGCTCAAAGATAGATGCCACTTCTTCATCTGCGAGTAGCTGAGAATCATCCTTTGGTTCTGATTTATTTTTAATCCCCATATCAACTTGAGTTATGTTTCCTTTGATTATGTGCAAATCAATTGCATACCTTCTTGCTTAGCTGTGGAACTGATGACTTTGGCTAAGGAACCTCTATTTTTAGCTACAGAACCTTTGTTTTAAGCTACGGAATACAAGCTTAATTTGTTGCTTCTCCAAATATTCCTCTGCAACTTATTTCACTTGATTTTTCACTTAATGATTACCATGCCACCACTTATCCCATCCATATCATCTTCATGATTATACACTTGTAATCATAATGTATAAATAGGTGAATCATCATACCAACTTTTAAATTGAGTCAAATCACACATGCAACATTTAACTTAACCCTAAATAAGTTAAAAGATATATTTACCATCCTTGATGATGTAATCATTTTGCTATGATGACTCATCATTTCTACACGTCGAAAAAAACATGGTTAGATAAGATAGTTGGAATTGAAAAGAATTCTCTTTTATTTGAATTAGCCAAAAGAAGAGGTCAACTGCCATTGCTGGTTTTAAATTGACCTTTGAGAGAAATCTATATTTTTTTATATTTTATTTTTATTTTTTGGGGAAGAAAATGCCATTTACTGGTTTTCATCTTCTTCCCTTTAGTCTGTATCTATCATCTAGTTATTTGATTATTTTTGAAGAACTAGGTTCTTCCACATGATCAAATTCTTTGTCTTCTTCGATCTTCCTCAAGAATTCATCCTTAGTGGGAGGCTTCCTATAGAGTTTCAGCCTATGACCATTGACCAAGAATGTTCTGCTGCTTCCATCAATGGGAAATAACTAAATAGAACCATTGTCAAATATCTGCTCAATCTGATTCTAATTCTCAATTTTTCCTTGAATTGTTGGGTACTTAGAATCGAAAAACAATGCCTAGTCTCCTACTTTGAATTTCCTTCTCTTGATATGTGTGTCATGCCATTTCTTATTTTGCTCTTGAATTATCTTTGTCTGCTGAAGTTATTCCATCTTTAATTCATCCAACTCATTGAGTTGAAGGATTCTTTCTTTTTTATCTGCATCCAACTCAATTCCCACCTTAATTGTTGTCCTCAATGTCTGAAGTTCAAACTATATGGGCAACAAGGGATTTTTCCCATAGACTAACTCATATGGTGAAAACCCTGTTGTAGTTTTCCAAGTTGTATTATAAGCCTAGACAACTTCAAGTAATCTTTTTACCCAATCTTTTATCCTAGCTTCAACTGTTTTCGTAAGGATGTTCTCCAATTCTCTGTTTGTTACTTCAACTTGTCCATTTGACAATGGGTGATACGGATATGACTTCCTATGATTTATTTGGTAATACATTGTGAGATCTTAGATGATATTACTCATGAATTATTCTCCCTGATCTAAGACTATACCCCTCGATGCTCCAAAATTTACCATAATTTTGTTCCAAAGGAAATCATCAACTGCTTCTTCAGTTGCATTTGTCAATTCCTGCACTTCTACCCATTTTTTCACATAGTTCAATACACACAAAAATATATTCCTTTCCTTTTGTAGGAGGATTAAAGGGACCAACAAAATCCAATCCCCATCTCTCAAATGGTTCAACCACAACTTGAGTTTGAAGAGGCATTTGATTGATGAAATTTGGTTGTCCTATCCTTTGACAAAGATCCCACCGCTTGATATATCTCTTCAAATCCTTGTACAAAGATGACCAATAATAACCAGTGCCAAGTATCTTATTAGCTATTCCTTTTATTGAATAATGTCCTCCACTTGGTTCATCATGACATGCTCTGAGGATGCCAAAGATTTCATCCTCCCTTACACACCTACATAAGACAAAATAAAGACCACATTTAAATAGCATTCCATTTAAGCATTTGAATTGTGCACTAGTTTTGATTAACTTCTTTATTTTTTTCTTAGTGAAAGAAGGAGGAAACTTCCCTATTCCAAGATAATTTTCCATACCAGCAAACCATGGTGTACTTGCTGAAATAACAAATAGATGTTTATCTGGAAATTTATCCTTGACTGGATCTTGCTCCCATGTAGTGGTTATTCTTGACAAAAAATCATCTACCACATTAGATTTACCTAGATTGTCGACAATGGTAATATCAAATTCTTGCAAAAGTAATAACCATCTAATTATTCTTCCTCTAACCACTGGTTTGTTCATTAAATATTTAATTGCTGAATAATTTTTATGTACAATTATCTTGTACCTTGTAATGTAATGTTTAAATTTATTGATTACAGAAATCATGTTGAAGCAATAAATTATTTTTTAGTGGTGGTGTAATTCCTTTCAGTGGGAGTAAGATTCTTGCTAAGATAATAAATAGCATACATTTTTCATTATTCATCTTTTGTCCTAAAACTGCACCAATGGAATAATTTGAGGCATCTCTTTGGATATGAAATGGATTTTCCCTATTAGGTCCTCTCAATATTGGGGAACTGATAATTTTTTCTTTAATTTCTTCAAAATAATGCTGACACTTTTCATCCTAAAGAAATTGGCAGTCCTTGGTTACCAAATTAAACATGGGGGCAACAATTTTATTGAATTTTTTTATAAAGCACCTATAGTATCCAACATGCCCTAGAAGTGATTTGATATTTGTGGGGGTCTGAGGATTAGGTAAATTTGAAATGATCCTAATTTTTTTTTGATCCACCTGAATTCCTCTTTTTGAAATATGGTGTCCTAATACAATCCCCTCATCCACCATCATCAAACAATTTTCATCACTAAGAGACAGGTTGTGTTGTTCACATCTTGTTAACACTCTATCCATATTTCTAAAAACATCTTCAAATGTATCTATGTGTACAGTGAAGTCATCCATATATACCTTAACACAATCATTTTTTATATCAGTAAATATTACAAGTACAACTCCTCGGAAATTTGTAGGAACATTGCATAAACCAAATGGTAACACCCTATAGGAAAAGGAACCCCATGGACAGGTAAATGTAGTTTTATCTTGATCTTCAGTAGCAACTATAATCTGATTGTATCCACTAAAGCCATCCAAGAAAGAAAAGTATTGTTTACCTGAAAGGTTGTCTAGGACTTGATCTATGAATGGTAACAGAAAATAATCTCCCATTTTGGATTTGTTCAGTTCCCTATAGTCAACACATATTCTCCATTTTCCATTATTTTTGGGAACAATTACAAGAGGATATAGCCACTGACTATCTGAGATAGGGTAGATAAAACCTACTTGTAATAGTTTTTTAATTTCTTGTTTGACTAAATCCCTTAAGGCTGGGATAATCCTTCTTTGAGGCTTCCTGACTCATTTAACGTTTTTAGTATAAATGTGATCAGTGTAGATACTTACGGGAATTCCATTCATGTCTTTGTAATCCCAAGTAAAATATTTAGTATGATTTTTTAGAAAATCAAACAATTTAGAGTCTTCATCATCCTTCAACCGACTACTAATGTTAGAAGTTTTTCCTGGTTGAATCTCAACATTCTTAGTTCCAATATGTGATGAAATAATTTGTTGGAAGGGTTTCATTAAAGTATTTAATTGATATGCATGTGGTAATAACATATGGTATGTAGAAACATCTCCAAAATTTCTTGAGACAAAATACTGGAAAAATCACAGTAATGAGAATTATGATACTTATCTCTTTACAAGACAAACTCCTTGTCAAATCTACTTTCAAGAAATTATTCACCACTCCCTGATATATTTGAAATTGAAGCTACTTATTCATCCTCTACCCACAAGAAATCTCATTTCTCTGGTGCGAAATTATTTCTAATCACAGAGAACTGTTGTTATCGTGGTTTCGGAACTAAATGTGGTGGTTCCGGAACTATAGTCGCAGGTTCTAGAACTATTTATGATTTCTTCAAGGATAGTTGGTGCTCATCCAATGGTGGATTAATCATCTCTTCTACTTCTCTTACATGATCCTGCAATGTGATCATAGCCAAAGAAGACAAATTTTTCTTATTAGTATCAGGAGAATCAACCCATAATTGTTCATGATTGTCAGTAAAAGGTTGTGCAGTAGGATATAAGGAAATTTGTTTATATTTCTGACTATTCGAGATTGTCATATCTCTTGACCTGTAATTAATTAAAGTAGCAACTATAGCTAACCATGATCTATCAAAAATAATGGGATAACCCAATGTTTTACATTTTGGCTGTAGTATAAGGAAGTCAATTGGATATTACCATGACTCCACAATAACTACCATGTATTCAATAATTCCTTCTGGTTTTTCTATAGAATGGTCTGCCATCTACAATTGGTATTAGTAGGTTGTATACCCGTTAGTGGTAACATTTTTAGAGTATCCACTATCATTACATTGATAGCATCTCCCAAATCTACCAAAACATTATATATATCCTTATTTCATATAGAGATACAAATAAAAGGACTTATAAGATCTTCGTATTTGGGAAGTAAAAGTTTTCCTGCTAATAAATCAGCAAGTTTCCCATCTACTTTGATATTCTTGGGGTACTGTTTCTTCCTTCCAATATTTTTTAGACATAACATTTCGATTAATTTGTTCAATTCTGGAATGTCCTTAATTACTTGTAAAAGTTGTATTTCAATATTCAATTTCCTTAATTCCTGTACCAATTCAGACTCCTTGCTTTTTAGAGCTTCTTTAAATCTCTCTAGAAATGGAGTCTTGGTAGTTTTGCTATCTGGATATTTTTATTTTCTTTCTATATCCTATTTTGGAACAACAGTACTAGGGACTTCATTTTCTTTTGTCATTTCATTTATTATAAGGGGTGGGCTACTAACAATTTTCCCAGATCTAGTTTGAATATCCTTATAATCCATAGCATGTAAACCAACTGATTTTTCTGGTTCTATTCCATAAACAGGGGTTGTTTGTTTGTTTCTTAGGTTTGGTACTGGTTGTGCTGGTATTTTCGTTTGGACTACATTCTCAGTTTGTGAATTATGTGCAGAGGATCCCATGATGTCCTATTTATTTTGATTTCGATATGTTCTTCCTTGAGCATAATTAATAGGGTTCCATCTAGGTTGCGACGAAACATAAGGATTTCCTTGACCATCCCATGGTTTTTGATGTTCCTGAGCATACAAAGCTTGATTTTCCCAATCTTGAGGGTTCCAAGTTGGTTGAGGTACCCAAGGTGGTTGTCCCCAATTTTATGGTACTGATTGAGCAGCCCATGGCATCATCTAGGGATTAGGAATTAATCTTGGTATAAACTGCCCTTGGTTAGGTTTTCTTTGAACAAAATTCAATTCTTATGTTGTAGATGAGGCACTAGTTTGTTTAAGATGATTCTTAATGACTGGAAGTAGAGAACAAGCATCAGTATCATGTTCTTTAGATTCACAGATAAGACACATTTCTATTTTATCTAAAGGATAGTCTCTTATTGCATGCTTCTTCCTGCATCTAGGACAATACATAGCCAATGATTCACTTTTGGAATTTCCTTTAGCTTGTAATCCATCCATAGTAGAGGTTAATTGAACTAAAATGTTTGTTTTAAAGTTTGATAACTCATCCATTAGTTTGTTCATATATGGATTAAAAATTTTCAGCAATTTTCCTTTTCTACATCCACCTCTCATTCTGGAATAGCTTCTACAAATATCCTTAATTTCATTCATCCTTAACTGATCAATTTTTCAGCTCCTATCAAGTTAGCAGCTTCCCTATATTTTTCATCCAAACCTTTAAGAAAAATATTTTTACTTAACTCCTCTTGAAGCACAAATCCACACCTTTTGCTCAGAAAGAGGAATCTGTGTAAATAGTATTCAATATTTTCATCTTCCTCCTGCTTGGATTTGAAGAATTCTTCCTTCCTATTTCTCCCTCTACAATAGTCCTGGTATTTGTCTAGAAAGGAAGTCTCCATTTGTACCCAAGTGCTAATAGAGTTGGATGGTAATCCCATGAACCACCTCATTTTTGCATCCTTCAGAGTAGATGGAAACAATTTAAGTTTTTTATTATCTATTTTATAGTCATAGGTCTGACGTAGTACCTTGAACTCAAACAGAAATTGGTTAGGGTCTTCAGATGACATCCCTTTAAATGTGGGTAAATGTGTAGGTGAGATAAATTTCATCTATGTATCATCATCTCCCAATTGGATTGGATAACTAAAGGTCCTATCAGATACTTTGTTAGCTTCGCGTGCCATTTAAAAATATTTTATGAATTTTCCTCCCAATCAATGTGGTATGTGCTATGCCTTGGGGAAGGTGAAAAATCAGGAGTAGGAGGTTGACTAATCAATTGAGAATCAAAACTCACCCTAAATAGATCTTGAGTAATAAGCCTTTTCCTAAAATATCCACTTCCTTCAGGTGACTGATATAATAATTCCAAAGGTGGAAATTTTGTTTCTTGTATGACAGGGGATGATGGTGCCTCCAATTCTTGATCAATTTCCTTACTTTGACTAGAGGATGTTGTGAATTCTTGTGAATATGTTGTTGGGAGGAATCTACCTTGTGTGTCTCTTGGTCTACTCATATATTTTATGATATAGTAGGGAAGATCCTTCAACTATTAGATGTATGATTGTTACTCTTGCTAACACTTAATTAGAAAATTCAAACTAGTGATCCCCGAAAATGGTGCTAAAAATGATGGATGTTATTATTCCTTTCATTTAATCAACTTCTTGTTGATGTCATATCGAACTAGGGGTGTGTCTTAAGCTATATGAAACTAGAGTATTCTTATCGATCTAGTAGTTGAATGTAGTTATTTTTGTATTTTCTTGGGGGTATTTTCAATGTGTTAAGGAATTCTTGGTAAAACCTTATTTAAATCATAGTATGAAAAATTTGCTAAAAGGAAACATACTAAAAGATTTGCTGAAAGGAAACACACTGAAAGCATTACTGAAAGGAAACATACTTTGTAGAATGGAAATAAACACACACAACTTAGAATGCTTGAAAATGATTGCAAGAAATATAAGAATCTATCTAGACACCTAAAGGAAAAAGTATACAACATAGTTTAACTGGAAGAATTAAAACACTACAGAATTAACAGATGTAAACTATTTTCTTAAGAAATATAAATACCAAATAAATGAATATCATTGTTCTTAAGGGAGTGGGCCCTTTCTCCTCCTCGAATAAGGATTTAACAACTTCAAATTCTCTCAAGCAAGAATGGCTATTTTATTGATAAAACATTCAGTATTACAAAACATATTGGATCTGTGTACTTAGTCTATATTTCTCTTCTTTTTTCTGTCTCTATTTCATATCATATTCTATTAATCTCCTTTTTTTCTATCTACTATAGGTATGAGTTTATATACATTCACAATCATAGTTGTCTCTACGATTCTGATGAAATCAAATCGTTCCTAGAATAGATGTTGAGTCGGATTGTGGCTGATCAAATAGCTGTAAGATAACTATCCTTAAATCTGTATTAAGAAAATTCTCATCCCTTCCTGATTAAAAGGGTCATTGATGCAAAATATCTAGATGTGGTTAAAATAGATAAACTTCCATCGGTTTCGAAACTTCAGAGAAGTTCCAGAACCATAGGAAATAGGTAAGGATTGAAACCATAAGAGTTCCGGAGCTATACCCACGAGTTCCAGAACTAAGTCTGAAAATTCTGGAACTAAATACTCACGTTCCGGAACTAAGTCAAAAAGTTCTGGAACTAGCTTGGAAGTTCCTAAACTAAGATGTGTTGGAATAGATGCTACTGAAAACATACTAAATGCTACATACTTCATTTTCTCGAATGATTAGACCTACTTTGTTACAAAACTGAATCTCAAACACACACTTGGTCAAGAATTCAGAGCTTTTAAACATTAAATTCATAATCAACCAAAAGACAGAAAATTACATCCTAACTCATATCAGATCAAATAAAAGTCACAAAATGCAATCAAACTTAATAAAAAGGAGAGTAAGATGAGATCATATATTGTACATTAATCAGACATATTCTAACCTCATCAAACCTTGCATGTAATGAAAGATCAGGAAGATGTAGTAGAAAATAAAAGAGGGTTTTAAACATCAACATATCTGATTTTATTTCTCTCAAGTGGATATAATACATCACATTTATGTCCAAAGGTAAATAATTTGCATTAGAATGTCTAGTAGGGAGGTTTGGGATCTCTAGAAAATATCTTACAGATAAGAAGAAGAAGGAAGGGGCATATACAAGGTGTCTAACCTTTTGAAATGATCCCCTCCTTATAATATATAGGATGTATGAGAGAAGGGGGAGAGAGGAATTCAAAATCTTGCTTCAACCACCTAAAAATGCATTAAAACCACCTGCAACAATGATGGATGTCATTATAAAACCCATACCTACATGTACTTTGCCTTGTTTCAGAAGAAAGGAAACCCATACCTCATCATTTTGATAGGTGTAAAAGCAGGAAACACCCTCTAAAATGGATTTCCAAAAAGGTCTAATTTTGTGCAAATCCAAGCTCCCAGTCAAAAATTATGGTCATCTTAAGATGAGAGTGTCATTCTGCGATAAATGTGAGTGGTTGGCTCTGGATTTTCGGACTCTAAATTACATGGCATCATTTGAAATCAGAAATTTTGGACTTTCGAGATTCATAACTTTAGGAATTTTGATTTTAGAGTTCCGGTTAATGTTCATCCACTCGAGTTTGTGAAACCTCTAAAAATTCGAAACCCCGAAGTTCAAAATTCTGAATTTTAGATTTTATACTTCAAGTTTTGATATTTACGCACTGGGGCATTAATGTTCTGAAATGTTGAAATTCTAAAGACCAAAATTTAGACTTTAGGTGGGACCTTTTAGTTTTCAGGGGTTCAGAGTTTGGGGTTTCAAGGATTTTACGTTTCATGGTTTCAGGGGTTTAGGTTACAAGAACTGTTCATCCGCTCGACCCTACTACCAACTTCGTATAGTTGAAAGCCTGAAGTCTGAATTTCAGAATTTTCTCCCTCCTACATGACACTATTCATCGTGATTTCCCAAGACTTTGAAACTCTAAATTTGACCTGCCTTTTATGCTTTGACCTCCAAATTTAAGATCTTATACTCCCTTTCTCTAGGTTTTACCATTTTTTCTTCGACCTATCTCTAAAAGATCTCACCTCCAAAGTACAAATTTTGGACTTCAGAGCTGTGTTATTTCCCAAACCCTATGTAATGTTCTCAACCATCTTTAACTTATTTAGCCAATCCTTAAGTGTGAGCTCCCATGGATGAATCAATTCCTCATTTTTTCTATGCGGAGTCATGTTTTCAAAATTTTACCTGAGGGGTAATATTAGATAACTGGAGCACATGTTAACATTTTAAAAAGTTATAAATATGTTTATAAATGTATGTATCAATAGATTAGTGCGGTAGTAATAATAGGAAGTAGTATAAAATGAAACAATATCGCATCTAGTGTGTAGGAAAATTTATCCTCCAGGATCCTCAATGGGACTCGTAAGAGGTACATTGCCAAAAAACTATGTCCCGCATAAGGATATTTATAAATTCTTCATTAAAAAAAAAATAACAAGTGAACGGACATGTGTATATATAAAGAGATAATGATTTACTTGATATCTGACCAACATAGGAATCAAAGTGTACATGTAAGTATAGGTTAGAAAGAACAATGTGCAACCAAGATAAGCATATGCAGTATATGAATGAAAGGAAATTGTACACAATTTGAATGTGATGGGGGTAATGTACCCCCCAAGAAGATGTGTCTATGTGAGTGAGATGAGGTTAAATTATAAAATATCTGTTGACATTCAAGAATGAACTATAGAAAAATAGTTTTTCTTCAATAAATGGTTTGAATGAGATGCGAGAAAGATAGATCATAAAGTGAAGATCGTATAATGTAGAATGATTGAGGTCAATTTTAGAATTATACCCTCAACAATTCAGTATGAACCGTGGAACTAGAGCGCGTCATAGTGCAGTGTTACGTATGAGAATAGAGTGCTAGAAATATGTATCACAAAGTGTAGAGTGTTATATGTGTAGTGTCTGAGGTTCATGGATGTAGTATTTCATAAACAATCAATTGTGAACCTTAACACAAGAGTGCGTCATAGGGAAAAATTGATGAAATATTTATGTATCAATGTTTGTATGATGAATGAGAAAGACTAGCTATGAAGCATAGAGACTAATGATAGAAATGTGAGACAAGTGATAATGCTAAGAGGGGCTAGTAATCATGATGCTCCCAAGTGTACCAATGATGGAGATCTATGTGGTGATGTGAGAAATATTATGCCATTGTGGGAGAGAATTATATTTTTTGTCAGAGGGGAGAGATTAAGCACAATGGTAGGAAGAAGTAGCAACATGACTATGTCATGGTGGAGGAGCTTGAAATGATTTCTATCCATTACTATAAGGAGTACTTTGTTTGAAAAAATTAATTTTTTGTATCTTATGTGGGATTGATGATATTGGGGAAGGTTTGGTGGGAGTAGTTAGAATAATGTATATATGTGGTTACGTAGTTTGACTTGATAATCCTATGGAATACTTGAGAGGAGGTGGTAATTGAGTACCGACCTTAAAAGGAGATTGCTTAATTGAGTAGATAATGTTGTGCAACAAATGAAATAATACCATCATTCTTAAGGTGGCAAATTTTTCGTCTTAAAACATAACAATCATTGTAATTGGAATATGGATGACCTTTATATTTTTCAAGTTGATAATGAGGATAGAAATAAGTAGATGATAAGATGATAAATTATTGATAAGGATATGAATAAGAATATCATGTTTCTTAGTATTGTGATTAAAATTGAGAGGTGTCGGTAATGGTAAGAATTGATGTTAATTTATATGAGGACATGTAGACAATATACAAGTAGAACAAGATGTAGAAGAAGAATTGGAATGCACTTGAGAAACATCCTTGAGATGTTGAATTTAAAACTTGACTGATTTAATAGTGGATTCCAAAGCCTAAAATTTATCTTTAAATAAAAATGTAAAGATTGAATTGACTCGTAAACAAATTTATTTGGATTAGGACCAAGAGATTCATCAGAAAGACAATCGAAGATAGAATTGACATGAGAAGGTGGTGTATTGCTAGGAAGATACATATTTTCTATGGATTTTAGAAGAACATCTTTTCAAGGTAGGTACATTTGAATAAATTGATGCCAAGAGAATTGAGAAACCTTAAGATTCATGAAAAAAATAGAAACCTGAAAAGGAAAGATCCTACTGGTTGATCACATGTCAAGTTTAGTAAATGATTTAACAAATACAAAATTATGCTAAACCCTAGAAATTTCAAAGTCATGTATGATAAATAAATGATAAAGAAAATATATCACACAAGTAATAAGATAATGAAAATTACAACGCTAAGTGAAAGAGAGGGAATAGAAGACATAACTAATTTCACAAAAAATTCCAGACGTGCTCTATTTTGGAAAACTAGTAAGCTAGAGGAAAAACCTATTGCAGTCAAACACTTAAAGTATTAGAACTACTAGATTAGAAAGTACTACGGTATATAGAACATTACTAGGGTGCTTAGGTACCATGGACCTATGCTAGGCTCCTTGACTATGCAAGATCTCATAATCTAGTTTTTCTTATGTCATGAGGTAGTCACTAATCTTCATTATTAGTTAAGCATGTATATTGTTGGATGATCACAGAAGTATATTGTAACCTAAAAAAACAATGATATCTTATAAAACCCCAAACTACATAAAATCCTTAAAAAATGTACAAATGAGGAGTCTTCATGACCCTGACAATCACCCAAAAAAATGTGCAAGTGTTGTTTTTAAACTAATGCTAATGTAAAGAAAGACTAACACATAAATAGTCTTAATTAGCAAGAATTAAACAAAATTATAAACACCATCATGCTAATAATTAATCAAGGATTAGATGCTAACATTTATCAATACAAAACTATGAAATTAACTATGTTAAGCACCTAAATATCCTCTATTCTCTAACAACATATAAATGAAGGAACCTAGGTAGGTTCCATGGCTATCAAAAACAGTTGTCCTTAATGTTCCAAGAACATAGGAATGGGAGCTAATCAAATTTGGGCTACAAGACCCTTTTGACACCTCCCATATGACCTAAGCACTTTAATAAATAGGCTTAACTCTTCAAGGTGATGAACTCTCAAGAAAACAAGGTGCAAGCTCTTAGTCTCTTTGCTATATGCTTTGCATTTTCTCTCTAAGGAGTTTAGGTGTAAGTAAAAAGGTAGGTGGAGGGCTCTTTATATAGCCCAAAGGATAAAGGATTCAAAACACTCTCATGAATGTGGGATAAAGGTAAAACATGATTAGGAATGGATAAGGTTGCTTTATTAAAGGTAGCCTTACTTTAGAAGGGTTTAATTAATCAAAGGTGGTTAACTAATAGGTAGATGTAATCTTATAGAAGATAATTAGAGGAATATTAGTACGATTTAGGCTATTATAAGGGGATTAAATCAATTAAATATTGATTTATTGGTTAAATGGAAGGGAAAACTAATTAATTAATAATAATTAATTAGTCTAGGTAAATGGGTGATTTATTAATGGAAGTCGTTAATTAGGGTATATGTTGGATAAGAAACTTAATTAATTAGCTCAGTGTAATTAATTAATGATGATATGAGGAAAAATGAGTGCTTTTGACGATATGTCGTTGATTTGCAAGAAAGGGGATAATTAGCGCAATTTAAGTATTAAAATTGCTTGGGTGTAATTATAGGAGTCTACATTTGCCCCTCTTTGGGGTGGCGTAAGTGACGCCACTTCAAATATAGTAGAAAAAATAGATTTTGAAGGGATAGAAGAAAAATTAGTAGGAGGGAGAGATGCCCCCTTGATTGTCGATGGGGTGATGGAAGAAGCCGATCGACAATCGAAAAAGGTGAGATATAGGTAGAAGAAGGGGGATGAGGTAGGATGCCTCGATGATTTGGAGAATTAGGGGTAAAAGGGAAGTGGTGTAGAAGAAATATGGATGAGGGGGGAGAAGAGCTTAGCCTCTAGCCACGTATTTGTTTGAAACAATTTGGATGCCATCATATTGCCATAGGAACTATGCCATCGATCCTTATGAAAAATATAAGCATACGACAAAGGTAGAATGACATGAAAAGCCATAATACAAACAATTGTCCATTGCTGAAAATACCAACTCCACGCAACATACAAAAATGAAATGCAATATTAGAAGGAAACAAGCTCATCTAACAGGGAAAACAAGTACGAACGCACCTATCCAGCCCAACAACAGTCAAGAAAATTTTACAAATGTTTTGTTATCAGTGCTGGAGAGATCCACAAGTTCATGATTAACGAAAAGGGTTAAAAAATGATGCCCTAAGAAAGGATACATTGAAGGGGAAATGAAAATGGACACGGGGTCCATGAAAATCATTTGTGCATAATGAAACAACACATGGCAACCAAAAGTGCCCCAAAGTACAGATGAAGCAAGCAGCTAGCTTTTGTGAAAGATTGTGAATCCGGTGATCTGTGAGTTGTATTAATCGGGGAAGATGTGAGACAAACCAATAGGATATGGATAAGATACCATGCACAAGACACAAGTTTCAGCCGTAAGAAGCAAGTTACCATTTTGTAGGGTGTTTTACTTTTTAGGAATTTTTTGAAAAATTTTGCCTTGTTTTTGGATTTTTTTTGATATAGTAAATGTTTGTATTGTTTTGGCTATCTGAACCATGATAAACAATAGAAGAAAGGAGAATAAGAAAAAGAAGGGCCTAGGGGCAACATAAACTATCCTAGGTGGAAGAAAGGAGAACCAAACGACAAATAATGTCCTTGTTTAGTGGAAATATTAAGAAAAAATATATTTTTTTAAAAAAAAATTATTTACGAGAGTGTGAAGAAGAATAAAAATCACCAAGGAGAAATAAAATTCTTCGGGGGAGAAGAAAGGGGTATTGGACAAAAAATGCCCAAATACGGTGAAAATAAGATAAAACAAATTATTTAATTAAAAATAATTATTCCACAGTGAACAAAGGAGAAAATGGTGAGATAAACGGGTGTCCTGGCCATCCAATTAGTGAAAAAAAAGTTAATATACCCCCCAAGGGGGGTAAAAACATCGCAATCAGTTCATTGTAACCGCTCAGTTTAGAAAAATTACCATGAGGCTCTGAAACTTAGGAAAGATGGTGATCACACGTGATCATTTGAGGCATGCTAACGCAGTTCAGGGGTACTAGAGGCACGTGGATGAGGGGCCATTTATGCATATCCCATCCATATTTTGATGTATATGGATGGGATGATATGATGATATTGGTGTCGGGGGGATAGATTTTTTATTATGCGCAACCCCTCTTGCCCCCATTGATGATATGATATGTGATGATTAGCTTAACATACATACATGATGTAAAAATTAGCATTTTTGTTTATATATGATGTATAGATGATGCTAGATGTGATGATAGTGATGGAAATGTGATGTGAATGATAAAAAAAAGAGCACATGCAAGAAACACAACCAAATGCTACAAATAAAACTAGGAATTAATGCAATACACAAGGAATCACCATGCCTTATTAACAAGTAACAAAACACAACCAAATGCATTAAGAAAGAAATAATGAATTAACACACTAGCATGTCAAAACCCACTACAACATGCACAAGCAAAAATGAATCTATTCTAAACAAGAAAAGATAAACTATGAAAAAGTACACCCAAGAAACAAACAACTCAAAATCAAGCCCGCAAAACACTATACAAGCAACAAGCAAAGCAAGGAAATAAGGCAATGCAAGTAAATGTTTTTGTAAGATATGTTTTCATGCACTGATTTTCTATTGTTTAGGTTTTTTGTGAAACAATTTTCTATTGTTTATCGAAACAATTTTCTATTGTTTTTGTGTTTTCTTGAAACAATTTTCTATTGTTTTTGTGTTTTCTGATGGTTTCTAAATATATGTGAAGGTAACCAAGAAAGCGTGGATGCCCACAGCATTAGGTGGGGAATATACAAGGGCAGAAGCCACACACTTATGAACAAGAAGGTGAAGTCATTGATTTTCCCCCAGCGTAAGATGGGAAATCATGAAAGACCAAATCCCTCACAGATGAATAGAAGAAGACAAAGTTAGGTCAAGGTTGGACAGAATGGTGTGCACAAGGAAACTCAGAGGCAGAACCAGGTCTAGGCTAAAGACAACTACCCTTTGAATATAGAATGCTTGCGAACAACGAATCTTCCTAAGGCATAGGAAATTGGTTTTCACCCAAGGACTTGCCCAAAGTGCCATAATTGCATGGTTTTCACAAGTGGATGACCTGTTTTATCTTTTTCTTTTTCAGAATTTGTTTGGATTTTATTTTTTTTGGTGATTTTTATGACTTTCTTGTGCCATGTTTAGGCATAAAAGCTCTTAAGATGCATGGCATTCATGGGCTCCCGGAGCTCATCACCATTAGAGTGAGCCAACTTGTATGCCCCTATGCCATACTTGGTAACTATGACATAGGGTCCTAACCAGTGGGGTTCAAACTTCCCTTTCTTTTCTCGCTCTAATTTGGTGTTGAACTAGTTCATCACCAACCTCAAACTGAAGAGGGATGATTCTCTTGTTATATTTTCTGAAGAGTCTGTGTTGATATGCTTTTAGGTGATTAAGAGCGTGAATGTGCTTCTCATCCAGTAGCTCCAACTCATCCAATCTTTCTACTCAATAATCTTCATCTTTATCCAGATAGTATCAAAGAGAGATCCTCAAGGAGGTAAGTTCAATCTCTAAGGGGATGATAGATTCTGTCCCGAACACTGGGGAATATGGTGTCACATCGGTAGGGGTGCGAATGGATGTTCGGTAAGCCCAAAGGGCTGTATGAATTTTTAGGTGCCAGTTGTGACCTGTTTTGCTGACAATCTTCTCCATTATCTTGAACAAAGTCTTGTTTATTGCCTCAGCTTGTCCATTACCCTGAGGGTAATATGGCATAGACCATTTCAATTTGATTTGGAACCGTTGGCAAAGACCTTTCACAGTTTTGTTCTTAAATGAATTCCCATTATCTGTAATAATAGATGCAGGAATGCCATACCGCCAAATAATGTGATTCATGATGAATTTAGAAATTTTTGCTCTAGTGACATAGGTTAAAGAGATGACCTCCACCCATTTTGTAAAATATTCAGTGGCTGTGATGATATCTGTATGACCATCAGAGGAGGTAGGAGTAAGCTTCCCTATTAAATCGAGTCCCCATTTAGAGAATGCCCATGGGGTAGTGATTGGTTGCAATGGTTGTGATAGAGCATGGATAAAATTTCCATACTTTTGGCAAATCACACATTTTCTAACGTAATTGCAACAATCAGTTTCCATGGTAGGCCAATAGTAACCTAATCTCAACAATTTCTTAGCCAAGACCATTCTGTTTTTATGTGATCCACATACTCCTTCATGTACTTCCTTGATTGCCTGGATTGACTCCGTCACATCCAGACAACGTACCAGATTCCCGTTGTAGCCACAATGATAAAGTGTACCTCCTAAAAGGGTGTAATGGGATATCTAGCGAATTAGGATCTTATTTTTAGAGTGGGATATATCGGGAGGGAATGTACTATCCTTAAGATAGGTGAAAATGGGTTCATACCATGGTGAATGGGGACCAACAACCTCACAAGCTAGGCAAGATTCTGGCATGTCATATGTGGGATGGCGTATGTTTTCTATGAAGAATGGCATATCATTTTTCCTCGGCATAATATGAAGCATAGAGCCCACCATTTCCATAGCACTGTTCTGCACTCTTGGGATCTGCTCAAAGGTGATGCGCAAAAAATACTCCTTTAAATTTTCCACTAACTTCTTGTAAGGTATGATTTTGTCATCCTTAACCTTATACTCCTCATTAAGTTTTTTAATGATTAACTACAAATCACCTACAAACTTAACATGATGAATAATCCACTTGATGGCTAACTTCATCCATGTAATGAGTGCTTCATACTCTACAATGTTGTTCGTGCAAGGGAAGGCCAAGTGGAAAGCATGCGGTATAGGATCACCTGAAGGAGTTGTTATCCAAAATTCACCCTCAAGGTAATTTTGATAACATGCATCAAATTCTTTAGTCCCAGGCAAATAGATTGAGTCAGAAAAAAATAAAAATTCATGTCTCTAGGGTCCCCTCATATTTTTTTAACTCCCTTGTCCAAGTAGAAGAGAGCAAGTTCTGAGAAAATGTGAAAAAAATTACAAAACAAGCTCGGGCCAGGAAAATCATGAAAAATGGCTAAGTCCTAGTCCTAGAAGCATTTGGGACAAGTGGGACAAAAAGGCACGGATCGGCCGAAATGAGCACAGGCGGCCCCGGAAGCAATTGGGACATCTGGGACAAAAGTACGTGGCGGGCGTGAAAAGCCGATCTGGCCAAAAGAGAGAAAAAAATGGCTAACTGCTGAGAGGGTCGCCTTTGGGACAAGCGGGACAAAAAGACGCGAACTGGCCGAACCGGGCGAAATGAGTCAAGGCAGCCCGGAACAGTCTGGGGCGCGCGGGCCAAAAGTACACGAACCAGCCGAACCGGCCGAAATGAGAACTTTTGTCCCGGAACAGTTGGGACAAAAGGGCGCGAACCGGCCGAACCGGGTGAATTTGTCCCAGACGGTTTGAAACCAAATGGGACATATGAGCTACGAGTACGTGAACCGGCCGGTTCAGTCGAAATGGGAAATTTCAGCACCGAAACCAAATGGGACAAAGGGATGCGTGGGACGTGAAAAGCTGAAATGGCCGAAGGCAGGGAAGAAAAGTCAACGTTTGGTCCGGAAACTTCAAACGGCCATAACTTTTGACTCCGAGCTCCGATTTTCATAAAATTGGACTTTCTGGAACGAGCACGACGTCCTCTACGCCACAGTCAGTCAATGCTTTCTGGATTTCTTAATTTTAATGAGGGTAGATATATTTAAATAAAAGAAACATATTCGGCTCCAGTCAGTCAATGCTCATTCCCGTCAAATGACAGAAAACGCCTGCCAGACCCAAAATTGCTGCCCACACTCAGAAGGCCATAACTTTTGCTTTTCTCAACGAAATTGCACAAAATTGGTACCGTTGGAATCGTGGTTCTGAGCCCAATGCACAGCAATCAAGAAATTCTAGTTTTTATCAGAAATTGATTGATATTTTTAAGGAAACGTGGCCGGGTTCAGAACAATGTTTTATTTGGTAGCTGGGAGTGCAATTAAGAGGCATGGTCATCATTCTTTCTCTGCTGCAGCACATGGGACAGTATGGGGAGCCTTTTGCAAGTAATGTAAAACCTTTTCACTCAATTTAATGCCTCTTCCAGGTGGTTGAAGGACAGATTTCAGGATTTCCATTTTCCCTTCTCTTTTCCTTCTCATTTTTCTATAAATTGGAGTGCTGGGCTCATTGTAAGGGGGAGAGTTTTTGGGTAACAAAGCTCTGTCAAAATTGCTTTGTGAAGCCAGTGTGTTGTAGGCCCTTGTAGTGGACTCCTTGCATGGTGATCCAGGCCCTTATCTTGTAATAGATTGAACTGTGCATATCATGAAGCAATAAAATATCAGTTTGTGGATACATCTTCCCCTGCTGTGTTTCCTTGCATTCTTCTTACCCCTTTAATCTTTTCTACAAGTATATTGTGTCTATTTATTATGTTCTTGAAGGAATTCATTATCATTGTGTGTACTTGGAATATTGCTGTGAATGCATTTTGCTGGATTATGGTGAACTATCATCACCTCTTCTAGTGTGCACTTTGCCTCTGTATTTCACACATTTGGAGATTACTCTCACACCCTCCTTTTCTGGTGTATCACCGCTTTAGTGTAGGCTTTCATTTTATGCATTCTCTCTCTCTGGTCCCGTGGAATTTTAGGTTAGAATAGCTAGTTTCTCCTGCATTAGAGTAGATTGTGGCAGGTAGTTTAGGAGTAAGAACCAGCTTTCTCTGGAGGTCTATCTCAAGTAGCAAGTCCCACAACTTGGAGGTAGTACCCATGTTATCCAATCACACTAGATGCTTAGAGTGATCAAACTAGAAATCTAATCAACATCCAGGGGTGTTGTGATTCGGTGATAACAGGAGTAATAAGGACCACTCCTACACATGAACCATGAAATGTAAAAGATCCATCAAAAAGTATCTGCCACATGACATATTTTTCAATGTAGAGCAAAGAGGTGTCTGAAAGTTCCAGAATCAAAGGCTCCGTGCTTTGCAAAGGTGCTTCCGCTAGCTGATCTGCGAGTATTTGTTCTTCAACTGATTTTTTATAGATAAATTCTATATCAAACTCACTAAGTAGAATGATCCAATTAGCCATTCTACCTGTAAGGGTGGGTTTGGACAACAAATAATTGAGTGGGTTAACGTTCGATATGAGCTTGGTCTTAGTATTCAACAGGTAATGGTGAAGTTTTTGAAAGTAAAAACAATGGCCAAGCAAGCCTTTTCAATCTGAGGATAATTAAGTTCATAGGGAATGAGGGTGCGACTCAAATAGTAAACCACTTTCTCCTTATCGTTAATGTCATATTGGGCAAGCAGTGTACCAATAGCGTATTGTGTAGCAGAAATATAGAGAAAAAGTGGTTCTCCCAGAGTTGGAGGCATGAGAACAAATGGATTGGCCAGGTACTATTTAAGAAAAGAAAAGGCTTGTTGCTTCTCAGGTCCCCAGATGAAAGCGACGTCCTTTTTAAGAAAATGGGTGAATGAGTGACATTTATCTGCAAGCTGTGAGATAAAGTGGTGAATGGCTTGAATTTTCCACTGTAAGCTACGCAATTGCTTGATATTTTCAGGTGGAGGCATTTAAGTGATGGCAGACAATTTAGCATGGTCTACCTCAATACCTCATCTTGACATGATGAAGCCCAATAATTTCCCTGATAGCACCCCGAAGACACACTTCTTGGGATTCAATCTGACTTTGTATTCCTGCAGGTGCTCAAAGATACGCCGCAAAATGACATGATGATCTTTTCTTGTTTTGGACTTTCCTAGGATGTCATCCACGTAGTCTTCCATGATGTCATGAATCATATCGTGAAATATTATTGTCATGGCCCACTGATAAGTTTCTCCCACATTCTTAAGGCCAAATGGAATCACCTGATAACAGAAGGTTCCCAAGAAGTTGTGAAATCTATTTTTTGTTGGTCCTCCTCAGCAATTTTAATCTGATTATAACCTAAAAATCCATCCATGAGTGACAGCATTTCATATCTTGTTGTTGAGTCAACAATCATATCAATGTTGGGTAACGGAAAGTCATATTTAGGGCAAGCCTTATTGATGTCTCTAAAATTTGTACAGAGTCAGATACTGACAGGTTTCTTCTGGACATGAACAATGTTCAATATCCATTCAGAATAGTCAATTGGTTGGATGAATCCTACTATAAGCAACATTTCCAACTCTTCCTAGACCAACATGGCCACTCTTGGATGCATCTTTAAGATTTTTTATTTAGTAGGCTTGGCATCTACATGCACAACCAGGTTATGCATGACCAAAGTCAGATCTAGGCCAGGCATGTCTTTGTAAGACCATGCAAACACATCAATGAACTCTCGCAACAACATAGTGAACGTCTTTTGTTCTCTAGCTGAGAGTGATGGCCCCTATTTTACTATCTTGGGATCTTCTTTAGTACCAATGTTGACATCAATGGTTTCTTAGACTAACAATTTTGATAAATCCTTCATACGCGTAGGGTCAGGAGGAAGGTTGAGATCTTAATCCAAGGATGTCTCCATGAGATTTTCATCCTTGGCATGGTCACTTTGTTTGTCCTTCGGTTTTCTTATTTGTTTGTCAGCTAGTTCCTCAAAGAGGTTTTCACTGTACGACTTGGACTTCGACTTTTGCCAAGGCTTTTCTTTAGAACTTTTGCCCTCGCCTTTCTTTAAATTTTTCTAACCATGAAGTTCAGCCTCCTTGCCGAAGTAGGCACAGGTGTCTAAGTCATTAGAGAAACCTTTCTTATGATCTCTAATGGGGATTGTATCCTTTATGCCTATAAACTCTGTAATAGCCTCATATTTCTTGATTAAATCTATTGGCATGTGACGTTGTTGGTCCCATTCAATAAGGGAAGGGTATACAAGGTCAAGGGTTAGTTCAGTGGGGGTGATGGTTAGGACAACATTATTCATAAAAAGGTTCATGGAGGCCATATCCTCATATTGGCTACAACAAGAATCTGTATCGATGACTAGGTAATCAGAACTATCCTCACTCTTAGAAAAAGTTGTGTCTTGATCATTGGGGTGCGCACCGTAAGGAAGAATCCCAATGTCGTATCTTTCTTTTTTGAAATGTGGAAGAAGGACTGGTTCTCTTTGTCCTTGTTCATTCTTCTCATATCGTAGGACTTAGTAGCCCATGGAGGACATCATTCTACTAGATTTTTCATATTCCAGAGTTTGGTAATAGGATGGTTGAGTGTCCTCAAGGACCCAAGTAGTAGGTGGATCAAACAACTTCTCATCAGCTAACAAGCCTCCAGGCAAGAATGACCAAATAGTGTGTTCTTCTCTAGGTCTCTTAAAGTGGTAGTTGGGTTGACCTCTAGTCTTGGGTGACAAAGAAATATCTGACACCAGGTTTGCTTGTTCTACATTATGCTCCCCGTAGCCATATTCTAGGATTTTCATCTCCCATGAATCAAATGGATAGGTTGAAGTAGATGCCCCATGAGCACAAGAACTAAGTGAATCCGAATCCAGGTGGGATTCCATAGCCTCACATTGAAGAGGAAAAACTATATCTACAGAGGGACATGCATATGTACCCTTTCGTGTAAAGCTATTGAGATCTCTACAATGAGAAAAGGGCTCTAAATCTCTTGGTATTGTGATTGTATGTCCCTCATGCTTCAACTTGATGCATTGATGAAACGTTGATGGCACAGCTTGCATGTCATGAATCCATGGTCGGCCTAGAAGAATATTATATGGAAGTTCCAAGTCTAGGACGTGAAACTTTTTCTAATGAAAAGTGGAGCCCACCTCCATGGGCAGTGTAATGGTGTCTGTTGACTCTCTTTCCACGTTCTCCTATGCGGTGATATTAATAATATGGGACTCAAGATCTTTCTCCATATGTCCTAATTGTTTGACCAGCTTAAGCGTACAGATGTTCAACCCCGATCCATTGTCCACAATAACCTGTTTGATTTTCCTGCGGTTGACAACTACCTCAATGTACAAGGGAAGATTATGTGTAGGATTCGTGGTAGGGATTTCCCTATGGTTGAAAGTAAGATGCTCACCTAGGGTAATGATTTCCACCGCAGCTTGAAGGTGTGCAGGATTGACTTCTAAAGGAACTCTCGACTCCTGAAGAGTTTGATACAAGATGTCCTAATGCACATTGGAAATCTTGAGAAATTCTATGATCAAAATCTTAGTAGACGTCTTCTCAAGTTGTTCTAAAAGGTTATACTTACTATTATATGAGGTTGATGGAGAGGGGTCTAGAATTACGAAGCAGGCACGCCTTGTTACACCAACACAATCCTTTCCCTTAATCTGGATAGTGTTGACACGGTCAGCAGGGGAGTGAATACATCCGATAAGAAAATCGTAATGATTGTTATCTCTCTTGGTATACAAGTAAATCGTGGCTTTATAGGTTTGGGATGACTCTCCTCGATCTGGTTTTACCTTTTCTGACTTATCATGCTTGGGGAATGGTTCCTTATAAATCCCCATTTTCTCATTAGGTGTTTGCATGTGGCAAGGGATATCCACCTCTATCTCCCCATTGTCATTGAGGTCTTGAATATAGTTATGAAGTCAGAAACATTTTTCTATTTTATGACCTTTAACGTGATGCATTTTGCAATATTCATGCTCCTTATACCATGAAGGTTTGGGAGCGTTGTCATCAAATGGTTGTGTTGTAGGATAGGTCATCATGTGGGCCGCATCCAACTATTTTAGTATGCCTGACAACGGTTCATTGAGAGAGGTGAATGTTCGTCATTTTGGTGGTGGTTGAATTGGGCGCTTGGTCAGTTTAAAAGGTTAACTAGTTTGGACTGTTTGAATGTGTTTGGAATCAGTGATTCCATATCCCACCACATTTTTGTTTTTATTGAAGATCTTGCACTTTTTTCATGGGTTTGACACTTTGGTTGTTTTTAGATTGGTTTTTAAGGGTACCTTTAGCAATGAGAGCCTTTTCTATCTGAATCCCTTTCTCAATAACCTCCTCAAAAGTATGGACACAATGCATTTGGAGGTGGAAGGTGATATCTAGCTTGAGTTTGGGAATGAAGATACTGACCAGCTACTTTTCAGGGAAAGCACAAGGAAGTGACTGGCTATCCCTCTCCATCGTTGGAAGAAGCTAGTGAAGGTCTCATTTGGGCATTGTTTGGCACTGCACAAGTCTGGCATGGTGACGTCACTCTTTATGTTATATGAGAAGTGACGCATGAATCTTTCTGCTAATTTTTTCTAGGTGGAAATTGATCCCTGAGGTAAGCATGTAAACCATTCCAATGCTTGACCTCCAAGACTCTTGGGAAAAAGTCCGATAAGGTAATTATCACTATAAGACACCTCTTGACATGCCTTGTAAAAACATTTAACATGATCTCTTGGGTCTCCCTTTCCTTTGTATTTTTTGAACTTTGGCATATCAAATTTCTTTGGAAAGGGTTGAAGGGTCACTGTCTTGTCAAAAGGATAGGGGCACAACTCTTCATATTGATATTTTCATATGCTCCCTATATTTCTCTCTTATAAGCTCGCAAGCGTCACTTTCATAGACTGCATTTCCCGTGTGAGCAATTATTCTTTAGTGGGAGAAGTAGGCATGTAAACACGATGGCACCCTATGTCTTCTTCTCCTTATTTTTCTCGATGGAGTTCGTTGATCTTAACCTTAGGCCTTACCTTTTGAATGTTCTTGTTTGCATCTTTCTATACATGGGAAATAAGAAAAGCAATTTTTTGGCTTAGGTTGCTGATTTGTTGTTGAATTGTGGCTTGGTTTATAGCCTCTTCTTCTAAAGGTTCCTCCTCTTTGTACTGTGGAGGGTCTTCTTCTAACTCAAGTTCTATTTTGTTTCTTCGTGGCACTTTGAGGAGGGGTATTCTATGCCCTACCACTTTATCATTTTCTGTGTAAGAAGTGGAAGCATGCCTGCCTATTAAAATATCTTCCATATTGATTAGGGGGCGTTCTTTCTCAGTAGTGTCATATGTTTGTAGTACTGGTTCCTTCTCGATGGCCAATTTGGCCCCTAATTTGATGACCCAGGCCAACACTCTATCTTTATTTCTAAGAAGAAATTTGTCTAGTAGAGTAGGGTCAAAATCAAAGTCCACACGTGGTGACTCTAATTCGTTTCTACTATGGTTGACCATTTGTTCTATTTCCTTTTCTGTAGAAAATAGTTGTCCTAGATCATGTCTGATAAATGGGTTTGACACTTGTCTATTAATGGTTTCCCAAGCTTGCGCCTGTTGTTCCTCATATGTTTGTTTCTTTAACCCTAGATGCATCTTGGGAGCCATGTTTTCGTGATATTTTAACTAGGGTGAGTTGTAGAAATGTGCAAAGCTTGGTGACTACCCCTAAGTGAAATGTAAAATGAAATTGCTAAGAGTATGAATATGAAAAAAATGTGAGAATACCAATATGATAGAGTGATAAATCACCTGTGATACAAGCATTTGGTATCAAAACTTAATCAAATGAAGTACTTCCTAGACTACGTTTCAAAGTAATTTGCGATGCCAGATGATTAACAAGATGTCTCCACTTATGCCAAGTTCAAAGGAATGAACAAGACGTAAGTAAATACATGAAGTTAAATGTGATCTCCCAATCAAGATATACGATGAGCAAGCTCAAGTTTGATTAAGACCTGTATCTCAAAAAGTGTCAATTTCGATTTGTGAATGACACAACAATATCACCAAGATATGTTAACCCACTTTGCAAGAAAGTGAAATATTTATATCGAGGTGTTATTGATATAACACGTACAAATGGTAATGCCTAGCACCTTTTAAAATCGAGGTAATAATAAAACCGAACAAAAAAAAGCTCAAAGTATAGCTAGGAATAGTTAAGAATGTGTGCAACATAACTGTACAATATAGGTATTTATGTCGAGTTTACAAGAAACAAGACGTAAATATTGAAATTGTAATGATATGAGACAAACAAGCTAACTCCTCTATGAAAGTCTGCATTGATGAACCACACCTAACTACAATGACGATCTTGACATGTGTATCAAGATCACAATGGCTACCAAATGACGTGAAAACACCTCCACTCACTTTAGACATTTAACTAACCCAGCCACAAACATGGATGGGCGCAAATGGACATAAAAGTGAGAGAAACAGTCGAATGGCAACACAAAGGTAATCACACTTCTTTTGATCAACAAAATGTCAAAAGAATATGAAGGAAATAAATCAAGAAAAATGACAAAAAATGCTAGCCTCACCCTACGGCAAGTAAAAACTAGGCAAAAGTAATACGTCACACGTTTCTCAAAAAGAAGTTTCACAACTCAACACTAGTTTAAAATTGTCAAAGTGGGCTCCTGGCCAAAGTATATTCTCCTAGGTGGTTCTCTCACCCTAGGCGTTACAAAGTTGCCACAAGCGATCATGATTTACCCCAAAAAGTCACATTGATTAGTTTGGGAGTATCTCGGCTTTACTTTACCCCCTTCAAGAACAATAGGAAACTAGTGTGTCTACGTGTACTATCACTGGGTTCGTCACAAGGGACAACCTGTAATGCTATCTCACAAAGGAATCACTAGTCAAGTAGGTAGTGTGGAGCACTTTCTGTTTCGTCAACAAGGTTCCCTCTTACGTGGACTACTTTGGGGTTCCTAGAACCACCCCCATTGTTGTAGCTTAAGGCGTTATGCTAAAAGGGTTATGTTCCAGTTGAGTAGAGAGCGACGTACCCTTTTCCAAAACCTGCAATATAGTGTTTTGAATGTGTTGTTCTTTTTATCTTGTTTAATTATGTGTGGTTTGCTTGAACACATTTTGGCAAACTATATAACAACCGTATTAGTAGTTTCTTATTTCTTTTTTATTCCTCCTTTCTTTAACAAGCATTTTTAGGTCCTACACTCAAGCATTAGTAGTTCTCCAAGAAAATAACATTATTTAAAAGAGGATTAAGAGTTGTTTTTTATTCTCAAGATCATCCAAGTATGCAAGAGAAGAGCATACACAACAAATAATCGAACGAAAAAGTAAAGAAAATATTTTCAATCAATGAACCATACAAAATTCTTGATAAATGTTCATTCCCCTAAACCAAAAGTGAAAGATGAAGTTTCCAATTTACCAAATGTTATAAAATGAAGACTAAAGTTGTTTTTGATTCTCAAGATCACCCTAAGGTGCAAGAGAATAGCATACAAAAACTTTATCCCAACTATATACAAATAGCAAACTTCAAATCAAAGGACTATTCAAAAATGCTTTGTAAAAGGTTCATTCCCTTAAACCAAAAGTGAAAGATGAAGTTTCCAATTTACCAAATGTTATAAAATGAAGACTAAAGTTGCTTTCGATTCTCAAGATCACCCTAAGGTTCAAGAGAACAACATACACAAACTTTATCCCAACTATATAAAAATGGAAAACTTCAAATGAAAGGATGATTGAAAAATGCTTTGTAAAAGGTTCATTCCCTTAAGCAAAATGAATAATCAAATTTCCAAGTTTAATCCCAATATTAAAAAGATATATATCAAAGTTGTTTTTGATTCTCAAGATCACCAAAAGGTGCAAGAGAAGAGCATACACATGTTTTGGTCTAAATCAAGGAAGCATGGAAATACTACAACATTCATCAAAATATTAGACATGTTAGAAAATGACTAGTTTTTAAAATAACAGAAAAACTTACAATTTCTTTATGTATAAATCCCAAATTTATGTTTTCATTACATATTTAACTTCAATACATTTCCAACACAAAAAAAATGGATTCATTTCAAGTTCAGGAGCAAACGTTATGGCCTTTGGAAGATGGGTTACGCATATGCTCTTATGCTCATGAGTATGCACTTGACATGCACTCAAAAAATGTCAAAAAAATGTCTCTTAATCTACAAAATGGGCTAATTTTTTCAACCAAGATTCGATTTTGACAACAACCCATCACATCAATATATGAATAGAAGACTCAACGCTATCAAACATTAACATACATGCTCAAGAATTTAAAATTTTCAAGAAATTGACAAAACTAGCATGTAAAATGATGAAAACGTAAGCTCTAAAAATGAAAACATGATGGAATCTTGAAATTTTCTCACCAAGATTAATTTTTGATAGCAACCCACCACATTAACATGTAAATAGAAGACTCAGCACTATCAAACACTAACCTACATGCTCAAGAATTTAAAATTTTCAAGAAATTGACAAAACTAGCATGTAGAATGTTAAAAAAGTAAGCTCTAAAAATGAAAACATGGAGAAATCTTGAAATTTTCCTATGAATTCCAATTTTGATAGAAATTCACCTCCTTTATACCTGCAAGGAAGACTCAACACATGCAAACTCAACAAAACAAGTTCAGAAAAACAAGTTAGATCAACATGTGTAAAAGAGGGTTAGTAACAAAAAATGAAACTTAACTACCAAAACTTGAAATTAAGTGCAAAGGACAATGGATTAAGTCCCACTGGGTGTGCCAAATGTGTGCAAGTTTTGTTTTTAAATTAATGCTAATGTAAACAAAGACTAACACCTAAATAGTCTTAATTAGCAAGAATTAAACAACATTATAAACACCATCATGATAAAAATTAATCAAGGATTAGATGCTAACATTTATCAATACAAAACTATGAAATTAAATATGTTAAGCACCTAAATATGCTCTATTCTCTAACAACATATAAATGAAGGAACCTAGGTAGGTTCCATGGCTATCCAAAAATAGTTGTTCTTTAATGTTCTAAGAACCTAGGAATGGGGGCTAATCAAAGTTAGGCTACAAGATCCTTTTGACACCTCCCATATGACCCAAGCACTTTAAGAAAGAGGCTTAACTCTTCAAGATGATGAAATCTACAGAAAAAAGGGGTGCAAGCTCTTAGTATCTTTCCTATATGCTTTACATTTACTCTCTAAGGAGTTTAGATGTAAGTAAAAAGGTAGGTGGAGGGATCTTTATATAGCCCAAAGCATAAAGGATTTAACACATTCTCATGAATGTGGGATAAAGGTAAAACATGATTAGGAATGGATAAGGTTGCTTTATTGAAGGTAGCCTTACTTTAGTAGGGTTTAATTTATTCTTAGCAAGTCATGGGAGTTGGGGGGTGTTTTAATTAATCAAAGGTCATTAAATAATAGGTAGATGTAATCTTATAGAAGATAATTAGAGGAATATTAGTATGATTTATTTATTTATTGGTTAAATGGAAGGGAAAACTAATTAATTAATAATAATTAATTAGTCTAGGTAGAATTGGGTGATTTATTAACAAAAGGTCATTAATTAGGGTATTTGTTGGATAGGCAACTTAATTAATCAGCTTACTGTAGTTAATTAATGATGATATGAGGGAAAATGAGTGCTTTTGATGATATGTCGTTGATTTGCGAGAAAGGGGATAATTAGTGCAAATTTAAGTATTTAAATTGCTTGGGCATAATTATAGGTGTCTACAATCATTGTAATTGGAATATGGATGACCTTTATATTTTTCAAGTTGATAATGAGGATAGAAATAAGTAGATGATAAGCTGATAAATTATTGAGTAAGGATATGAAGAAGAATATCATGTTTCTTAGTGATACGATTAAAATTGAGAGGTGTCAGTAATGGTAAGAATTGATGTTAATTTATATGAGGACATGTAGAAGATATACAAGTAGAACGAGATGTAGAACAAGAAGTGGAATGCACTTGAGAAACATCCTTGAGATGCTGAATTTAAGATTTGACTGGTGTAATAGTGGATTCTAAAGCCTAAAATTTATCTTTAAATAAAAAATGTAAAGATTGAATTGAATCGCAAACAAATTGATTCGGATTAGGATGAAGAGATTCATCAGAAAGACAATCGAAGATAGAATTGACATGAGAAGGTGGTGTATCACTAGGAAGATACATATTCTCTATGGATTTTAGAAGAACATCTTTTCAAGGTAGGTACATTTGAATAAATTAATGCCAGGAGACTTGAGAAACATTAAGAGTCATGAAAAAAATCAAAACCTAAAAAGGAAAGATCCTGCAAGTTGATCATATGTCAAGTTTAGTAAATGATTTGACAAATACAAAATTATGGTAAACCCTAGAAATTGCAAAGTTGCGTATGATAAATAAACGATAAAGAAAATATATCACACAAGTAATAAGCTAATGAAAATTACAACGCTTAGTGAAAGAGAGGGAATACAAGACACAACTAATTTCAGAAAAAAATTCAGAAGTGCTCTATTTTGGAAAACTAGTAAGCTAGAGGAAAAAACTATTGCAATCAATCACTTAAAGTATTATAACTACTAGATGAGCCAGTATTGTGGTATATAGAAGAGTACTAGGGTGCCTAGGCACCATGGACCTATTCTAGGCTCCTTGACTATGCAAGATCTCATAATCTAGTTTTTTTTATGTCATGAGGTAGTCGCTAATCTTCATTATTAGTCACACATGTATATTGTTGGATGATCACAAAAGTATATTGTAACCTACAAAAACAATGATATCTTAGAAAACCCCAAAATACATAAAATCCTTAAAAAATGTACAAATGAGGAGTCTTCATGACCCCGATGATCACCCAAAAAAATTAACTTACTATCCAGAGATGCACTACCTCTTAGACTCCATGTTGTTCTTGTATGTGTGTGTGTGTGTGTGTGTTAAAATCATGCCTTAGGGAGATCTTTTGTAATTTTCACCTTATAACAAGTGATAAAAAGATGTAGCAATGTAAATAGATGTTTGGATTGAAAAATTAAATTTCCCCTCCTATGCATGAATATAGAAAATGTAGTCCCTTATCTATTGAATGATTGATACATGGATTCCTTTGATGCTCTTAGAATTCCTTTGAATGTAAATTTAGGGGATGATAATAGATACTTAGAGCTTGGTGATTTATTATGGTCATATAGCTTTGTATTTATATGATTCCCTTGCTTCAGTTTTTTAATTGCAAACTAAAAGGATGACCCATACAAACAAAGATACCCAAAATATAATGTAGGCCCAAAAGAGGTGAGAAATATACAAAGAGGTTAGTGGCATTTATAGGGGAGAAGAGCACTTGGGAATTGGAATCCTAGTTGAGAACTTGTTTCCAAAGTCAAGAATGATAAATCAATGAGGATCAGACTAGGATGTGGGGTGTGCAAGACCAAAGATGAAGTAATAGAGACAGAAAAGAGGAAAAATATAAATCTCAATAACTAGTTTTCTCGCTTAGGATTCATACAAATAGTAATATGTGATAAGGAAAAATAAATGTACCCAAGTGCATGATTTTAGGTCTATAATATCTTCCTTAACCTTTAAAGAGAAATATTTATCATAGATGTTCATGAATTCAGCCAGCTAAGGAACATTAAGCACAATGTTTCCATATATAATACATGTATAGTTTGAGATTAAAACATTAGTGGGGGTCTCAGTGAATGTGCCCCTAAAATAAATCAAAGAAAATAAAAGGTCAATATTTTAGGCTTGAGACGTAGTGCCCATCATTTTTTTTCTTTCTCCATATGATTTGTAGGCTCGTATGATGAATTTATTATTTCGTATGAGACATTTGATGCTTAATTTTATTAGATTTTGAGTAGTTATTGCTACGATTATCTTCATATGGTATATGACATTTTTAATTTGACAGGGATCAATTGAAACAATATTTGATATTCATGATTGTGGATATTTCATGTTTATTAGAGATTATGGTATTATGATGTTACAATTTTATTGATTATGTTTATAGATGATATTGCTTATAAATTAGATATTGTTGATATTGGACCATGTTTTTATGTATCATTGATAGATATATGTGGTGGAATATTATTCATCTAATATAGTATAGATGATTTTTCTAGTGAATTATATTGATATTTTATCATTTCAAGCAGATTTGAGGTTTTCCTTGAGTGTGCAGAATTGCAGGTTACACCACTTGGTTAATATGGAACTTTGTGGTGGCACTACCAAAGATGCCTAACCCATATTTCTAGATCCCTTTTTTTGACCTTGTAATAATTCTATCATATTTGTATTTGGGGATTTTGGTTTATCATTTTATGTAAATTTTATTAGTTCATGTTGTTACTCTATTAACCTTGAGCACAATAGTAAAATTAATTTTACTGTATTGCTCACTTATTTTGGATTGATTTGTGTGAATGTGTTAATTTATGATGATTTTATTTTTTGGGGTAATTTATTTGTTTTAAAAATGTTTAAAATACTTTGGGATTTACTAATCATTCTTTGGGTATCAATTCTCACCATTTTTACCCCTTTAAACTTTGAAAATCATGAATTTAATTCAAAATGGAATTTTCGAAGGCATGTATGTAAACGAAAGGGTATCCCTTACTATAATAATGGTCCTTGGGACCTAACCCATGGGTGGGGGAAGATTTTTCTGAACCCAAAAATATTTTTTAATCATTCCTTCCTCTTACAAGTCACCATTAAAACCTTCTCATCTTATGTTTCATGGGTGACCTTGGGATTGTGTTGTGGGCTTTTGGGGATAATTACAATTTTAGTCCCCTTACATTTATTATTGAAAGGGAACTTGAAAAATGAAAATTTTCTTAGTTAGAAGGTGGACAAACGTCACCCTCTTGTGGGCTTGAGATATGGATTTTTTTCTATACCTTTCATGATTTTTGACATTTGGGGGGCTTTTTGGTGGAGAACGTTTTCTAGAGGAGCCTTTGGAGGAAATAGAATTCAGATCTTGTGGAGTCAAATAGATTGTATCTTGAGGTTTTGTGCTTGGGGAGTGAGGTATACCCCACTCCATATTTCATTGTGGTTTATAAACTGTCTTTGTATGTGTTTGAATGTTGTGCATTGGTAATAATTTAATATTTATTAATTTCAATTTATCCTGAGAAATAATATTTTTTTAAAAACTTATTTTAGCTTCTTTTCTCCTCCACCCCTACCAGGGTGTGTATTTGGAGTTGGTTTTTGAAATAAGAGGGGATCATTATTCTCATGGATTCTTGGGGAAGCCATGAATGTTTTCTTGATTCTCTCTTCCTTGGTGGACGTAGGATGCACTCCTATTTCATTTGATTATCTCTTCATATCCTTGTTAAGCAAGCTTATAAGGCATGAAAATAATTTACAATGAGGAGAAAATTGAAGTATACTGATTAGAAGATTGTGGTGTTTATTTGGAGATACGATTTGGAGGATGATTCTTCACTATTGATATGTATACTTTTGCATTTTAGTGATTCCCTTCCCCTCTCCCCATTTCCATTGTTTCTTATTTCCTTGGCAGATTTTACCTTGATGATTAATGTTGTAGTTTTTTATTCTCCTGATCATCTTTGTTTGGTTTAGGTGAATTTTTATATCTTGGAAACTTTTATGAGCATGTTACCCCTCTTTCCCATGGGCTTGGGGGAGGCTAACATGCTCATTACTTGCATAGAAGGCATGTAATGATGTCTTTAGGTTGGGAGTAAAATCAATCCTATGATCTTGTGGTGTCTTTGGAGCTTGACAAAGTGGAGTTCCAAGTTGGATTACATTTTTTTATTTTTTTATCTTTCTTTGAGTACTTGTGAAGAAATTTGATGAATTTTTTTCCGTATTTTATATTTTAGATTTTAGAGTGATTTAAGTATAAATTTGTAATCAAAGAAAATGAAAGCTTGTGTGAATTTGGTTTGGAAATATTAGTGTTACTATTCTTGCATTCTTATGAAGGGAAATAGATTAGTTAAGTAACATTGTTCATATATTGCATAAATCTTGTAGTTTGATCACAAATATATGTTTTTTATTGGGTGTATTATTGATTGAAGAAAGTTTGAAAAATGAGACAAGAGAAAGACCCTTAAATCTTCATTGTTTTACTGAAATTAAATATTATAATTGTAAATATATATTTTCTATATTTTTTTAAATTACGACACTGAGAGGGGGATGAATAAGTCTATTCAAACTTTGACCAAAAAAAAATCACCTGATTTATTATAATGAAGCAAAACAATCATTCACAAGAAGTCAATCATGAGAGAGAACATAGCGAGAGACATGATTTAATGTGGGAAACCCTTCAAGGGATAAAGAACCACTGAAATTAGAGAACTATGTTAGACAATAGATTCTTGTAAATATTACAATTATTTAACTTTTGAACATCAACTGAACATGGAGCTGCAACACCAAACCATAACCAAGCAACTTCTTGAAATTTAACAAGATTATGCTCGCATGGAAGCTTTATCCTCAAAATTTAATTCAATACCTACTTACCTTCTGCATGATTCCACTTATAAGGAAGGTTTAACTCACCATTTTTTAAGCTTCTACTTAGACTTCTTCAAGGGTTCGTTCACATTGAGTTTGTTGTCTCACACAAAAGATTATGACCAATAAATCAGCTCATAATTCTTCTCAATTATCCTTCTAATATATCTCTCCTCTGATAACCTAATCAAATTAAATATCTTTCCTAAAATTATTCCTTCACACTCTCATTCTTCTCATGATAATAATTTTGAGTCACCCTCTCAAACACTCACATTTTAATACGTACATGTTGTTGCAACTAACTCAGTCAAGAAGACATAAAACATGATTTTGCACGTCTGTAAGATTTCTCAGAGTTATGGTGATCAAATATTATTTCTCATTCTTTGTTCCTCTTCACACATACTAGCACTCAATCATGATCAAAAAAAATTTGTTCGTCAATTCATTAGTCTCTGCTTCTTTACTTCCTTATCTAATCCCACATTTGACATCAGATATGAAAAGATGATTTCTCACACTTAATAATTATCTCTTATTAATGAGGATCACCCTCTCATACCATTATGGATCTCTATTCAAATTTCATCTCACAATATTCACCCAAAAACAAACTATCTTTACAAACATATTCATGTATCTTCGACATACATCAGCAAGCTCTTCAAATCAATACTAAATTCTTCCATACCAAGAATAATCTATTTTTTAAAAACATAGACCACTGTACATCACCTTTCCACTTAAAAAATTAAGGAATTTTCATATAAAACCCTTTTCAACTAGTAAAAAAATGAAATTAATAGACTTCAAAATATTTCCTGACTTCTTTTGTGAAGATTCCTAGACTTTCCCATGTGCTTGGATTTGTAATAGTTAGATAGACCTTGTCTTATTCTTCAATGAGTGATAGCTCTATTTTATCTAAGAGATAACTTATTTTTCATATGAGTATATGTTATATACCCCTATATATTATTTACATCCTTTTAAAGGATGCTTCTTCAACATTTTAGCTTGTAAGTTGCATTTGAGTTCATATAAGCCTCGTGGGCTTGAACAAGTAGAGACAAGAGAGATATGAAATCGAAACAAGTATACCTATAGGTTAATCATGTAAATATGAATGAGTTCATAAAAAATCAGATCACGGACACCATCAAATTAGGGTTTGATCCACATTCACATCTCTTCTTCAACATAGAAAAGAGCTCACAATTTTGAAGACATTCAACATAATTAGGGATGTGTATGTCGAAACATGAATGTCAAGAATTTAAAAAATTTCACATATTGGAGGGATTAATTTATGATCTTTTAGATCAACCAAAAACATCAAGAAAGAAGGTGATTACAAATCTTCCTCATGTAATATGTACTTGCACTACACAATTTTCTAGTACAAAAATGCATATAAAATATATTTACATTCCAAACATGGTACTAATATTGTTTACTTGACTAGGTATTTAGTTTTCTTCACTCCTTAGCTAACAAGTCCAGTATTCATGGTATTCTGTATGGACAACATTAGGGTTTCATGAATAAAAAACCTAGCTAGTTGTTTAAGGACCTTCAACACATCCAACTTCATCTTTATGTAAATATAACTATGTATTCAATTTAATATATTATCATACTAAAGGATCCAATTCTTCGTTTATATTATATGAAAAGATACATTCATGGTTTAAGGAAAAATCATAGTCCCACTTCACTATTACAAAATACTAAACATTGTTTTGAAGAAAAGAGTGACATACCAAAGAAATCCTCTTTTCAAAAACCCTAAGGAATCTTTCTGAGAATATCCATTCTATGGGTAACTCGTCATGTCAATAGAAAATACCAAATTCAATAATATTGACATAAAAAGAATCCAATTCTATGACATTGTGTATTTTTGTATGAGGCAACTAAGTACAGTCTTAACTTCCACCCTTCTTATAATCATATCCTCACTCACATGATCATCTGTGGAAGAAAAAATTCAGGGAGATCCTACGTTACACTTTCATCACCTTGAATACAAATATTTAAAAGGGAAATTCACAAACACAAATAAGAATATCATTACTATTTTCTATACCTACAAGATAATTTTAAAATCAATGGAAACTAGTCCTTAACACCACTTCAACAAAGAAACTCTAAGCTTAAAAAAGTTGTGTAGGACATGTAAAAATATTGTTATATTCATTTCACACTTAAACATCATGCTTAGTCACACAACCCTTCTTCAAGCACCATGATAGGTTTATTTTGAATATCCTTTTAGCAGTAGTAGAATAAAATGTACTGATAAATCACAAGATATGCATTAAATTAACCTAAAACACCTTATGAAATATAATCTCACATTAAACATCATCTCTACTGCATGTGGTTTAACTTGGCATCTTTAAATTTGCATGGTATAGTTAAAATTCTTCAAAAAAGTCAAAATGCGTATAGAACATTCAACCATGAGGAGAAAATTAGAAGAAGAATTCTACACTCCTGAGAGGATGTACCAGCTTGTGAACTTTATTTTGAGACAAATAAGTTCATTTTATGCCTATTTCTTCAAGAAGGAAGTTCGATGACTATAAGAACACTTATAGAAAAATGAATAGAAAATTTTCATTCCTTAAAAATTTATCCTCAAAAATTTTACAAATATTCAACCTCACAGTTATCTTCAAAAATAGTCTTATGATTTATCTAAAGAAGGATTTTTAATTATATTTGAGTGGTAAGAATACAAGTCATTGTTTTAGCCCTTCTCATTATACCTGGTTTTGGTAAAACATGAACATATTCAACAATCATCTTCAAAATTTGATAAAATTCACCCAAAGTACTAAAAAACCTACCTCTACATTTTTGATGACTTTATTTCTCATAAATGGTCCTTTATAGTCAAGACCAATCTAATTTTCTTGAGCTTCCGCAGTTAGTTCTCAAGGACAGTTTTAGTGAAATCTTCAAATTTTCCTCCACGAGTTAAATTATACCCAGTGGATGCTCGTAAATTCTCAAAAAAGTATCCATATGAACCTATGATTCTTAGATAGGATTTTCATGGTCGGATTTGAGCTCTTACACCTCATTAATATTTAGAACTCGGCCTAAATGGGATAGTTTCAACTGTGACTTAAAACTCATGTCCTTATAATCACCCTACAAGCTCTTACATATCCTTTAAACACCATTTCAGACCTATGGGAGACCTGATAAAGGAATGCCAATCATATCCATACCTCTAGTGGGCACCAACTTCACTGACATGGTATGTAGCACCATAAAACCATCCTTAATTATCAAGAAACCACTATGAGACTGCTGTGTGATTTCCAACCACAATTGAGAAGGTACAACCAATCAACCTTCATGCTCTTGACTAATCATTTTTTCACCAATCATACATTTTCCATCAATGCCACTTGAAATGAGTGACAACACCAATGCACCATTGTTCAAATTTATCCTCCTTTCTCATTGATGGAAACACAAACTAAGAAACCTTGACAATAAAAAACCACACCAACATTTTTAATAGATTCATACCTTGTTTCTAACATTACTGTTATCCAAAATTCACCCCTCAAGGTAATTTTGATAACATGCATCAAATTATTCAGTCCCGAGCAAGTACATTGATTCAAAGCCCAAAATCATGTTTTTGGGGGCCCCTCGGCTTCTCTCTAACTCTCCCATCCAAGAAGAAATCCCAACGAGTTAGAAAAAAGGGGAAAAATGCAAAAATAAGGTTGCAGGATTGTTTTAAAGCATTTTGGGTCTGAAGGGTTTGGGTCATACCGAGTTTCGTCGTACCAATCTTGGAGCCGAAATACAAATAAAATCGGCTAAGTCAGACATTTTTGTCCCAGGCGGTCCGCGGGACAATTGGGACGTCGGGACACGAGGGACGCGAAAAGCCGAAACAACTGAAAGCACGGAAAATCGTCAAGTTTTTTGTTTCACGTAGTTTCGGACAGCCGGGACAAAAGTATGCATGGGACGTGAATCGGTCAATTTTCCGAAAGACGGTCCATTTCGGGCAGTTCAGAAATTTTTGTCCAGGACAAAAATACGCGCGGGACGCGTGGGACGTGAAAAGGTGAAAACGCCGCATGAGGGACAAGGAAACCCAAATCGGCCAATGCAGGAGATATTCATCTAGGACAGCTGGGACAGAAGCACACGTGGGATGCGAATTGGCCGATTTTCCGAAATCGCTGCAACAAAGAAGAAAAGTCAACGTTTGACCCGTGAAACTTCAAACGGCCATAACTTTTGACTCCGAGCTCCGATTTTCACAAAATTGGACTTTCTGGAATGAGCACGACATCCTCTATGCCAAAAAAATTGTATTTATTATTTTTAATAAGGGTAGATATATTCAGCTCCAGTCAGTTAATGCTCATTCCCGTCAAATGACAGAAAATGCCTGCCAGACCCAAAATAGCTGCCCGCACTCAGAAGGCCATAACTTTTGCATTTCTCAACAAAATCCCACAAAATTGGTACCGTTGGAATCATGGCTCCAATTCCAATGTACAATAATCAATAAATTCCATATTTGATGAGATATTGGTGGGGATTTTTCACAAAACGTGGCCGGGTTCATAACAGTGTTGTATTTGGTGGTTGGGAGTGCAATTAAGAGGCATGGTCACCATTCTTTCTCTACTGCAGCACCTGGGACAATATTGGGAGCCTTTTGCAAGTAATATATAATCATTTTACTCCATTTAATGTCTCTTACAAGTGGTTGAAGGACAGATTTCAGGATTTCCATTTTCCCTTCTCTCTTTCTTCTCATTTTTTCTATAAATGGGAGTGTTGGGCTCAATGTAAAGGGAGGTAGTTTTTTTAGCAAAGCTCTGCAAAAATTGCTTTGTGAAGCCAATGTGTTGTAGGCCCTTTTTGTGGACTCCTTGCATGGTGATCCAAGCCCTTTTCTTGTAACCTATTGAACTGTGCATATCAGGAAGCAATAAAATATAAGTTGGTGGATGCATCTTCCCCTGCTGCATTTTCTTGCATTCTTCTTGCCCCTTCAACCTTGATTACAAGAATATTGTGTGTATTATTATGTTCTTGCAGGGATCCATTATCATTGTGTATGCTCGAAATATTGTTGTAAATGTGTTTTGCTAGATTATGGAGAACTGTCATCACCTCTTCTAGTATGCACTTTGCTTCTGTATTTTATGCATTTGAAGACTACTCTCACACCCTCCTTTTCTGGTGTATCACTGCTTTAGTGTAGGCTTTTCATTTTAAGCACTCTCTCTCCTTGGTTCCTTGGAAAGCTAGATTAGAATATTTAGCTTCCCCTGCATTAGAGTAGATTGTGGCAGGTAGTTTAGGAGCAAGAACCAACTTTCTCTAGAGGTCTATCTTAAGTAGCAAGCCCGACAACTTGGAGCTAGTACCCATGTTATCCAATCACACCGTGAGTTCAAGTATATGCACTTGTATAAACATAGGGATGCTGTGATTTGGTGATAACAATTACTCTCTTCCAATTTGAAATGTCTGAAAAAAATTCATACATTCAACATCATAAATAACATGCAAGTAGTTGATAAAAGAGCTTAACATTACCTCAAGATGTTCCCCCATGGGTTTGAATTACTTGCTTGTTAGATATGCCTTGAATAACTGCATGTATTTATCCACTAATCAACCTAAATGCTCCACCTGAACCTATTATCTTCATGTTTAGGTATCTCACATCACCATGCTAAAAATAAAAAAAATTCTTTCTTAAGCTAGTCTATTTTTCTATTTATAACTTAGATCCTTGAATCATCTTTTCAAATCCTTTTAGCCCAACTTTTCCATCTATAGAACATATGTACATCATGAACCATGATTACGCACCTCCCTGTAGGATCATTTTATTTTCCTTTATCTGATGCTAGAATAGGTCATGCACTTATCTTATATTTGAGCCATAGTAGTTGGTAAATTAAATCAAACTAGTTCTAAAATAATTTTTCACTCTTTTCTATTACCTTTTCTTTAATATTGACTAAATGAGAAAAATAACTTGCTCCACCTTGAAGTGTGCTATCTTTCCTTCATTATTTTTTGATTTACTAGGATTTCCAGATTGCTAGAACATCTCATATGCACCTTTTGAATACTCACAACCATTTTTATGTTCCAATACTCCTTATTAAACCTTTAGGTAATTATTATTTACTCCCCACAACTTGTAACATACTAAAATTGCATAAGAGGACCACTCTTTGTATTTACCACTACATGCTTGGCCTCTTTTATCAAAAACTTGTGATCATTTATGATTATTCGTATCATTTTCATCACCATAACCAACCATGATTACCATCTTTATCCCACCTATCTTTATTATTGATCACCTAGAGTACTTAGTAAAAGGAAAGTCTTAGATCTTTCTCATATAAGCTCTAAAATTCTTTTAGTATCAACCTCTTAGGCTTATAGAAATTATATTTCCTAGTTCATCTCATACATTGATGTAAAGTGACACTATAATCTCTTAACCTTATTCTATATACCTTCTTTTGAGATCCTTAATGATTGTACAAGCTTCAAGATAAAAAACATATCTAGTACAATCCTTCAAGTAATGTTGCATGATGTTCATGGATGTTTTCTTGATCTAATCATTTAATTTAATACTATTTGTTAGTGGCCAATTCTTACTTACATAACTCCAAATATTGGTTGTGGGATGAGTCATGTTTGACTTGCTTGGCCTTATCCATCTCATTTGATGGATTTATAATCCTTGAAAAAAGTATCATGTACGATTGCCTCTAAATTTCACGTCTTGCATACCTTCAAGTCACTTCAATTTTTTTTTTGAGTTATCCCTTAGATTTTCATCCTTAGATCATTATATAATATTTTGATAGATGATGTAGATCAGGTGTATTATACCTCCAATATTATTGGGTTGATGATGTGAATTATCACATTACTCATTGCATTGGTTCTGGTTGGTTGAATCTGAACATGATTGTGACCTCTATAACTTGGTGTGTTGGGTTCAATATTATCTAGTACATACATGAGAGATCTTATATGAATCAAGCTAAGTGAAACAAATCCCCGAGAATAATTCCACATTCTTTGCCTAGTTCAAATTCTTCATACTTTGACCCAATTGGGGTTAATAGAAAGACAACTCCGTTGTCTCAATTATCGAAGTAATTTATACAAAAAGCTAAGCATAGGATTTATCGTAATGGATAAACTATCAGGCATGAGCTTCAATCATCAAATAAAATTCATCACTAGTCTGAAAAAATAAACAAAAGCCCAAAATACCATTTATTCATGATTGAAACACCATAGTTTAGTGCAAAGTACTTATGGTTCATTGATAAACATATTATGGGTATCTTCTTGATATGATTGTCCTCCACCAGCTATCAAAACTTGAATGGTTTAAGCAACATCTTTTCATAGAAGGAATTTGACAAGTTTAATTTTTATCCTTTCATTATTTAAGTCTGAAGATAACTAAAGAGACACAATCAAGATGTATTTGATTATATTTGTAAGACTTGATTAACCCTAATTGCATGTGATATGGATATTTGTTACACAATATTTAATAGTGCGACCATTAATTGATTCATACTTACAGTATCATTGTTGACATATAAAAAATCATTGACTTAAAATATTTGTTATTTCATGACTCAAGGATGGTGTGAATTGACTATCATCCCCATTTTACATTATCTTATTAGTGACTCACCTAGTATGTAACTACACCTAATCGACATTTCTTACACATGCCTTTTATCAAATGATTAATTTGTCCACAATGGTCAACCATTCAAAATATTGTCCCACTGTTTTTGCAATGTTTCCAGTTTGCAATGTTCACATTATTCTATAACATTCAATTTACTTGACATATTTAGACTAAAGAAACATGTATATTTAAATTAGCATTAATTATATCTAAAAGTGTTTGAAATCCAAAATTTACGTATTTTTTAAGACGATTTGAAACTATGGCATACATATGTTATATTAGTAGTCAAATTTTAATACCTCCTTTACATCCTCTCAAACCATGGGATACACTCCTATTAATAATTTCAATATACAAACTCGTTAATTTACTTAAGCAATTGGTCATTTTGAGACATTATATCACTTAAATAACATAACACAATTTTTGAGCTAATTGAGATTAGATCTATACATGAACATGGGCATAAGACACTTGATCTTTTTCAATAGAATTTACATCATATTGAAGACCAATACTACAAGGATACAACCTAAGAAAGATGAATTAATAATAACTCAATATTGAAAAACCATAGATAAATATAAAAAATGCCATGAAACATAATAACCATACTCTCTTTGCATGACTACATAGGAATAACATTCGATAACTTCAATAAGAACTAATAATTCAATAGAAGGATAAACAAATATCCTTCGACTTTGACATATATTTTTGATATGATGAATACCTTAATCATCAACTAGTTATGGTAGTTTTCTTTCCGGAACATACTTAGGATTGTTAACTCAAGATCATCCTGGAGAATAATTTGGGTAGCAGTTTGGTAGTCTAGTTATGAGAATACATTACTTCTTTCAACTTATATATACCTTCTAGAATCCTAGACAACAAAGATCACCTTGTGAGATCACCTAAAAATAGGATATAGTCATCAAAGCAAAATGATGAATCAAGTATTTCCCTTCTTGTCCTTCATATGTTTTTAGCCTTCTTGGATGTACTCCTTAGTCTGAAAAACTCATCTCCTAAACCATCACTTTCTTATGGAATTCCTAAAATACATACATGATGAACGTCCTATACATTCTCTAGTATAACTTGAGCTATAATTTCTTCATTACATGCACTATTCTTTTCTTTCTTTGAATTGGATTTATCATCACTTCTTGATGTCTTATTTTTACTATACTCTCTCATGAATTTCATCGACTGTTGTGTTTCTTCCTCATCTTCCCTTTCTATTTTCCTAACATTTTTTGCTTCTTCGACTGTTTAGGTTTCTTCATTTACCTTTTATATCAATTTTACCTTCTTCTTTCCAGAGGGTATTTTAGGCATAACTGAGATTGAATCATTCATAGGATTTCTATTCATGATGGAAACCTTCTTAACTTTCCCTTTAAATGTATGATACCTAATGTTGTACTTAGATTGTTCATGGTGAGAGTAATGATTTGTAAAATGCCCAAAATTATGATGATTATAGCACATCACACTACTCTTACCTCTAAATTGGTGTGAAGTTTCATTAAACCTAATATTGGAAGCCTTGAAGTCATGACATCTCCTTGAAAAGTGTCTAAACTTGTTACAATTTTAGAACATTACCATATTCGTGCCTCTTGAGTATTTTTCTTCCCAAAACTGACTTGATGTTTCTTATAAAAAATAATTAGAAATATGAAATTTTTCTTGGCAATTAAAAAAAACTATTCTCTTTTCTTTCTCACTTATACTATCTCTCCATGGGTGGTTATCTATGACTTTCTTCCTACATTATTTATCCATGTCATTATAGTTATCAAAATAAAAATAATACCCATTGAAATTATTTACTTATCAAGATTCATTTGGTTTCATAACTGACTTAGGTCTTCTTGTGTTTGTATTCTTGATCATCTTTATGTTTGTTTTCATGCTTGGGCCAGCCTTGTCATCCTGTCACTTATCCATAGGATTTCCTTGGAATCCTAGTTTTATTATGTATATTTCTATTCTTTGTTATTCCATAATTCCATTCAGATCTCCAGAGATATTTTCAATTTTATCATACATCTTCATATTTTTATTTTCTTCTTCTAGTTCAACCTTTAAGATTCTCAATTATTATTTATGTTTAAGATAGACATATTACTTGTCTTTCAAATATTTTGACAACTTCTCAATAGATGACTCCATCTCCTTGTGTGTTTGGTCATGATGAACTTCCATAATATTTATTTCCTTCTTCATTCCATCAATCAAAGAATCAGAAATCTCATACTTCCTTTTAAGAATTTATTCAAATACTGTGCCCATGCTTATTCCTCCAGGATCTCCTCGAAGATCTTACACTTGATTCAAGTGGACCAAGCTCTGATACCTAATTTTTAAAATTAAGACATGAAGAGGGGGGTGACACAGTGTGTATTAAAAATTTCACAAACAATTCAATTCACTTAATTTTCTATAATTAAGCCAAACAATTATTCATAACCAGTCAATCCTAAGAGAGCACATAAAGAGGGACATGATTTAATGTGGGAAACCCTTCAAGGGATAAAATCCCACTGAAACTAGAGAACTAACTAGGAAAACAATGTCCTTTACAAGATTATAATTATTTTACAGTTGAGCATAAACTCAACATTGATCTTCAAATCCAAAATTTAACAAGATTCTTCTTTCATGGAATCTTAAACAACCAAATTAATTCAAGCACCTATTGACATTTTGTGAGCTTCAACTTACAAGGAAGATTCAACTCCCCATTTTCTAATATGCTACATAGACTTATGAAAGGTTTTGATGACTATGAATTTGTTGTATGACACAATAGATTATGACCACTAAATCAGCTCATACTTCTTCTCATTTCTCCTCCTAATTCATCTCTATTTTGATAAACTAATCAACATCAAATGTCATCTAAGGGTAATTTTACACTCTCATTATTCCGATGACATTCTTTTTCATACAACCTCTTAAAAACCCAAACTTACGTATTTATATGTTACTGCAACTAACTTATTAAAGGATAGATAACACCTTATTTTTCATGTCCCTAATCTTATTCATAGTTATGGTGATCAAATATTCATTCTCATTATTTATTCCTCTTCACACATATTAACACTCACTCATGATCAAAGACTCTGTATTTTTCAATTCATTATGCTCTACTTATATATTTCCCTATCCACTCCCACATTTGACACCAATTATTTAAGTATGATTTATGACACTTAATAATCCTCTCTTCTTAGCGAGGATTACCCTCTCAAACTCTTATGGATCTATATACAAATTTCATCTCACAATCTTTCACAGAAATAGACTATATTTACAAGCATACTCGTGTATCTTTGACATACATAAGAAAGCTCTTTAAAGCTTCAAAAGCTAATTTTATACCAAGAATAATATATTTTCAAATAATATGGACCACTTTACATGACTTTTCAACTTAAAAATAAGGACATTTCATGTAACACCCTTGTCAACTAAAAAAAATTTAGATGAAAAGTCTTTAAATGTAACTGCTTTAATATGTCATAATGACATCTATCATTTTGTATAATACCTTCATGGTCTATATACTCATTCAATATTCTTTGAGAAAAAAATGCTGATATGTGGAAGATTGTAAACACTCTATTTTCCTAACTACTTCTATAAATATTCCCAAACTATCCCATATGCTCTTATTTGTAACGGTTAGACAGACATTGTCTTATTATTAAACAAGTGAGATTTTTCTTAAAGCTAAGATACAAATCCTTTTTGTATTAGTATATGTTTTATATCCTCTTGAGATTATATATATTGTTTTGAAAGGCTCATTCTTCACCATTTTATCTTGGAAGTTCCATTTGAGTACATGTAGGCCTTGTAGGCTTGAACAATAAGAGAGAAGTGACCTATGAACTAAGTTCAAACATACATATAGATTAATCATGTATATATTAAGGATTTAATCAATAATAAGAGATTAGACACCATCAAAGTAGGGTATAGAGCCACATTCACATCTCTTATTTAACACACAAAATATATCATAGTCTTAAAGAAGTTCAACATAATCGGGGATAATCATGTTAAAACATGAAGAGAAATAATTTAACAATTTAATAATATTTGAGAGATTATTTTTTGATCTTTTAGATCATACCAAAACATCAAGAAAACCAGGTAGCACAACTATTCTTCGTGGAACATGCAATTGGACTACATAGTTTTCTAGTAAAGAGATGCATGTGTAAGATTTTTACATTAACAACACAACCTCTATCTTTTCTGACTCAAATGTCATGTTCTAAGCATGCTACTAAAAGTGTTTAGATCACTATCTATATAGTTTACTTCACTCCTTACCTCATAGGTCCACTATGGATGGTATTCAAGATTAAAAATGTTATGGTTTCATGATTCAAAAACATAACTAGTTGTTTTACAACCTTCAAAACATTAAAGTTCATCTTTATGCAAATAAAAATTTGTGATAAATTTAATAGATGATATTACTACAACATCTAAGTTTTACTTTTGATTAGATGAAAATAAACCTTCATGGTTTTAGGAAAAATCACAATCCTATTTAACTGTTTTAATAAACTAAACCTTACTTTTAGGATAAGAGTGGCCTACCTAAGTAATCCTCTTCTCAAAAATTCGTATGTACCTATCAGAGAATTTAATTTGTTTGTGTTACACATCATGTCAAGACAAAAAACTAAATTCAAGAATATTGACATGAAAACATGTAGTTCTTAGTCTGTGTATAGTGTTTTATAAAGCAACTCAACATAGTCTGTACTTGTACTCTTATTATAAACATATCTTCACTCATATGACCATCCATGAAAGGAAATATTTATGCTGAACCTATGCACCACCTTAAACAACTTGAATAAAGATATTTCAAAGGGAAATTCACAAGAACAATGTAGAATCTCAGTACTCTTTAATATACCTACAAGACAATTTGAAAAGAAATGGAAACTAAGCCTTCACGCCTCTTCACCAAAGTAATTATGATATTAAAAAAGTTTTATTAAACATTTAAAATATTTTTACATTCACTTCTCACCTCAACATCATGCTAAGTCACACAACCCTTCTTCAAGTACCGTAACAAGTTTATTTTGAATGTCCTTTTGGTGTTATGATAAAAAATAAATTGAAAACCCACAAGATATGCACTGAAGTAACCCAAAAAAACTCAATAAACATAAGTACACATTACATGTCTTCTTCTGTTACAAGAGATTCAACTTGGAATTTTCAGATTTGAATTGTATAGCTAAAATTATTAAAGATGGGTCAAAATCTATATATGATAGTCAACCATGAGGAGCACAAACCCAAAAGATCAGACTTACAATAATCTTTACACTCCCGATAGGTTTTACCAACTTGTAAAATTGATTTGGAGACAAATAAGTTCATCTTATGCCTATCACTTCATGAAAAAGGTTTTATGAGTATAAGAACACTTATAGAAAAATGAATATACTTTTTTTGTCTCTAAACCATTTACCCTAAAAAAAATTGAAAAATTTCAACCTTGGAGTTCCCTTTTAAAAATACTCTTATAATTAATCTAAAGAGGGCTTGTCAATTTTGTTTGAGTGCTAAGAAGACATGTCATTGTTTTGTCCCTTCTAAATTTATCTAGTTTTGGTTAAAACTTGAATATATTCAACAATCCTCTTCAAAATTTGATGAAACATGTCACAAAGAAAAAAAAACCTTCATATAAATAAACCATCATTTTATCATAAATGAGCATCAATACCAATCTCATTTGTCTAACCTTCTACTGCTAATTCTCAAATATAGATTTATTGAAATCTTTAAATTTTCCTCCAGGAGTTAAAGTATTCCCTGTAGATGCTCAAAAATTCTCTAATAACTATTCCTATGTTCCTACAATGCTTACATAGGATATTCATGGTCTAATTTGAGCTGTTACACATCATTAGGATCTAGAACTATGATTAAATTGGATAGTTTCAATTATGAATTACAACTCATGCCATTATGAACACCCTAAAAGCTCTTGCACATCCTTGAAACACCATTTAATACCAATGAGGAACCTAAAAAAGGTATAGAAATAATTTCCATACCAGTAGTGAGTACTGTTGTCTAGTAGAAGTGTACCCTATTTGAGGAATGGTAGTTTTGTCTATCTCTCTCTTTCCTCACTTCTACAGATATACAATTGTGACACCTTACGGGCCATGGGTATCCCAGATGTGAGGTGAATCTCAAGATTTTAGAGGTCTAGTTCTCTTTTGACATATCCCTAAACTAAGCAAGTGGGGTTAAGATCTAGAAAGAAAAATGACAATTGTAAAAAAAGGTGATACACCAAGGGTTCTTGAGGGTTTATAACAAATGAACATGCACAATTTGACAAAAAGAAGTACTAAAACATGCATGAATTAGAGTTTTGTGGGTTGATTTATAGGCAAGATAGTTGAATCTGTTAAGGGAAACAAACAATAATGGTTCACAAAAATGTGCAGATTAGAATAAATCATAACACCTGATTTTTGCAGTTAGGCACAAAGTTTAAGCATTAAAATCAATTAAGTCAAGGAAATTAAGACACAATAATGACTACCATTAATGCATAACACTAAAAATTTTTGGTGAAAATTCACAATAAACTTCTTCTCATAAAGAGGGCACTACTGGAAAAAATCCTCTACCACTCTGTTACATTAAAAAGCCTATTCACAATACTTGCAAAAATGAATAAATAGCAAAACTATTCACCTAAACCTTCCAAAAATATCATCTCCTAATTCTAGTTAACTTGGATGTCACTCTAAAGTTAATTTTACATGTGCCAACTTGACTCCACTTACAAGAATGCAATTACAATGAATTAAATTCATAAATAGATCTATGAAGCTCGCATACATCTTTGGTCATCTACAGTTGACTTCACCTTATTTATCCTTTAGAGAGAATAGAGAAAAGGTATGGGCCATTTTGGAAGGAAAAGGAAATGAAAAAGGATTTAAATTTGTCTTATCTCCAAAAAGGTTAAATTTGGCTTCTTATGCACATTTTTTTTTAGATAATCAATACTATGTTTGACATGAAAAAAATAATGATTTCTATTTTTTTAAAGCATGCAAAAATTTTACATTCATTGGGTCAAGGTAATTATTCACCTTTTTAAGCATGTGCATGAGATCATTAGCCCCTTTCCTTTTAGCACATATCAATTAGACTGCCCCCTTCATGATGGACATAGGTAAAGTTGACCTGGCCTAGATAATAATATCAATTATTACAAATAACTAAAAGTGAAAACCATATCATTTATGGCATATGCTTAACTCAGATTAAAGTGAATTTAACCCTTGGTTGTATAATGCCCACTTCTCTTCAACACTAAATGAAACATGATCATCTTTTCTAAATTATTATAATCGTAAACCTTGCTACTTTATTCTAATTAGTATAATAATAAGTTGTGTGGGCATCATGACTCCATTGTGTTTTGATTATTGTTATTTTTAACTATATGTCGTACTATGGACCCTGATGGGCATTTAAGGATAAAAAATTAGCTAGAATGTTTGAATTGTCGTAAATCGATTGTGATAAGCATTACTCTTCGAGATTGTTTTGTTGTAACTTGGTTAATCTTTATGACGAGACACATAGACACTATTGTGCTTTATTACCGATAGATGCTAATAGAAAAATGACATTTACACATTCTGTTAGGGAAATTGAAGGATAAACATTTTTGTAACCGTACTAATTAACTTTTGATAGACATTTAGTATGGAACAGAATGATGTGTTGTCAAATAAATATATGTTGATATTTCAAATCATTTTCATATTGGATTTTATTATGATGTTCACAGTTATTTTTGTGATTTAATTTATATTGGAGATTGGAGAAATTATGAACAAGTGAAAGTATCACTTTCATCTAATGATCGAGTTGGTCTTTGATCTTAGCTGCAAACTGATGTGTGAGTAGAATAAAAATGTTGAAAATGAGAATAATTGTAAAATTACTTGGTCTTACCAATAGTACTTATGATTTTTTTTAATTTCTGAAATTGATAGTTAGATGTAAGTGTTTTATTACTTTGACATAGGTAATATGGCCACGAGGCAAAAGGGGTTTTGTGTTTGTTGCAAGAAAAACATATCACGAAAAACTACATGGGGATTGGAGACCAACCACATTGGAATTCTAAGTGAATTAAACAAGGGTCACCATGACAACATGTATTTGTGTGTGTGTGTGTTGGAATTATTGTTAGGGGGAAATTGCGACCAAGGGGTTTTGTTTTGTCCTTTATTTATTTTTCCTTTAACTGATGTTAGTATGTGATTTTAGTGATGTAATTCATTGTATTAATTTTTTGGAATTTGGGGGTATTTATTTTATCCTTTATTATTAATGGGTTATAGTGTCTTAATTAGAGATAATTTAATCTTGTCCTAAACTAATTTTAGATGTGACCAAAGGAATTCATTTATTAGAATATATTTCTCTTGGATTTTGTGTTAAAAGTTGAGTACTTGGGGATCTTGAGTGTTGTACACTCTACCCCTTCATGGAAATTCTAATTTTGCCTTAGAGGCAAATTTTTGGAGGCTTATGGGACAAGTGAAACTCATCCCACACCTCTTAAAGTGATATGCCAACCCTACCTATGGGTTAGGGGGTAGAAATTAGACCCCATTATGTGTTTCAAGAAGACAAAAAGGTAAAATATTATTGCACTTTATTTCATGTAATTAATTTTTCGCTTAGGAGGTGTGGCCTTGGTTTGTGTGTGCGAGTAATATGTCATTTCTTTGCCCACTTATTAACTGTGCCTTGGTGTTTTATGTTGGACTTGTGAGGTGGATTTGAGGATGATTAATGTGGCATCCTACATGGAGCCATCTCACCCTCCTCTCTCCCTTTTCTATTTAATCAAGTTCTTTTGCTTGATTGGGGGTTACTTCATTATTTTGTGATCATGTATTTTGGGAGTTAGATGATTTTTTTGGAAGTGATTGTGGATTTTTTGGAGCTTATTGGTATTTTTTTGGGCTTGAAGAAGCTTGGTGTATGCTCTTCGATCAAGCTCTACCATGGAAAGGTAGGAGATCAACTCTTGTTAAAATGCTTTATTTTATTTTTATATGCATATGTACTTGTTATGAGTGTTTTGGAGTGCTTGTTGGGTGCTTGGGTAGATTTTCTAAGTGTGGTGTAGGAGGGGACTATGGGAGATTTCATGTAGGGAGGCATAAGAGTTAATTTCATGTTCTAGAGCATTTTGGGTTGAGTGCCCCTCATTGGACAAGAAATTTCTTGCATTTCTTACTTGATTATTTTGTTGAAGGAGCCATAAGAGATTGTAGGGAGGCATAAGAGGTTGTTAAGGGAGGCAATAAGAGTGTTTAGAGGTTTGATATGGTTATTAGAGGTTTTTTAGGTGGGCACTCATTTCCCATTAGGAGGCATAAGTGACCTCCCCATAGGTTCTTGCTCCTTTGGATTTTTCATATTTGAATCCTTGTATATTTTGTGGTTTTTCCTTCTTGTGTTGTAGTGTGAGTTGAATGTTATTTTTATTGATTTTTAAATCTTGGAAGGTGATGTGGAATATTTTTTGTTGCCATGAGTTGAATCCATTTTCCATTACATTATGGTTGGGGCTCGAGGGCCAATGAGGAGGATGGCTTCTTCTCCTAATCAGAATTATTGGTTGGGTGGAGAGTGTTGCCTCTCCCCCCATTTTTTTTATGATCAAATGAAGCATGTTGGAGCTATCTTGTTGGTGGTGTGAAATTTGGAGTTATGATGGTGCCCGAAATAAATCATTTCTTGTGATTAAGCCTTCATGTTATTCTCACTCAAGGTGGAAGATTGTAATATTTTATTTTTGTTTAAAGGAAATGTATTTTTTGTAAGTTGTATTTAATTATTGGTGATGAAAGTTGTATTGTGGGAAGAAGAATTTTACCTTCATTGTTGTAGTTGTATGTTGAAAAGAGAAAGAGAGATTGTGTTGTAAAACTAGTCTTGTGAAATAGAAAAGAAAATTAATTATCTTTATTTGAAGTTTTAGCTTGTATTGTGTTAAAAGAAGTACTTTGTTTTAAAAATAAAAAGGACATGCTCAATGGAGAAGGAAATTTTAATTGTATTGTGAAATTGTATCATTGTAAATAAGAAAGAAGAATTATAGAAGTTGTAATATGTAAAAACATGCATGTTTAGTAAGAATTGAATGTAGAATAAAGTGTTATAGTAATTTTGAGTAAAGAAGTTGTAGTGAAAATGGAAAGAGACAAAGTATTTGAAGTATATTATTATGTTGGAATATTACATTGTTGTAGTAAGGAAAAATAACAATACTAGAAGTAGTTTTGGATCTTTGTTGCTGCTACTATTGAATAAGAAATGCTTTAAAATGAGTAAATTTAACAAAAGAATGAATAAATGAAGATAAATCTTACAACTCGAAACTTTAGGCATATAAAATCAAGTTGAGAAGGTATTTTTAAACATTTTAGCAACTTTTGTTTTTTGGAAATTATTGGGTTTGATGGTTCTATTTCTAAGAAATAGGAATGCCACCTTGTGTAGTGCGGAAGTCTCGTAGCCACCACTTAGGCAAGGTTTGTGGTCTTAGAACCACCACTCCATAAAGGGGTAGTTCATGGTTTGTCACCTAGGTAGGGCAGCAGTCCCAGGACTGCCGACCTGCTCTGGGTGGTAGTCCTGTCACTTATGGCGGAAATTTCCAGTTCTGATTCTATGTAATTTCTAACTTGTAATAACTAAATTTTTTAAGCATAGAAATTTACTAAGGACACTTCCAGCAAGAAAACAATGGAAAATCTCATGGGTTTAAGCAATAAAATCTTCAAATGGTAATTTTAAAACACTCTTTTTAATTTATGTTAATGAGGGTACGGTTTGCCCCAAATAAAGAACTCCAAATACAAATGGATTGAAATAACCAATTTGTAAAGGAAAACCTCCATCTATCCTTGAATAAAATAGATTACAACAATAAAACTACAATCTAAACAAATCTAAACTCGATCATGAAGAAAATCCTCCACAGTTCTTCCTCTCTTACTCCCATGGCTTCCTTCTCTCCAACTTGCAATTTTAACAAAAGAAAATAGACCAAATGAGAAGAATATAATAAAGGAAATGTTTTTAATAAGAATTCGTAAGGATTTTTAGGGTTAGTTTGGAACCCTAGGATCTAATGGCCAAGATTGGTTTAATCTAAGGGTTGAGGATCAAACCTACATTTGTATGGTAGGTGTAGACACCTAAAATTGATTATCCAATCTGGTGTCCCTTGTGTGCGTTTTCTCTCTCAGGCAACCTTGGGGCACGTTTATATCACCACTATCCCCTTGGGATATTATTCGATTTGTGATTTAAACACCTATCCTAAGTTTAATTCACCCCATTATATCTTACCCATGAGTAATTAAATATTAACTATTTAATTACACCTCTTCACATGTATCCTAACCACTTATCTACCCCATATTTATCCTATCTATGTATCACCCCTATTTCTCCTCTTCCCAAAGTGGGATATTTCCCGTATTTGAAGTGGAGGGATAACTCTTATCTTTCCAGAAATCGTTCATTTTGGCCGTCTCGGGAGTCTGTTCCGTGATCGGCGCCGACCGGTACTCGGTCGACACCGATTTTTCGGAGTGGCGCCGATTATAAATGGAAGCCCAGAACTCAGTTCTAGGAGGACACGAGGATGAAAAAATAGAGAGAGAGAGAGACAGATCGTGACACAGAGACACAGGTTGTAAGAGAGAGAACGAGAGATCTTTTAGCATCAAGTGTATCGAATGAGAGCGGATCTTGTCCGAATCAATCCCTGAGAGGAGCACCGTTACTCTGCTCTTATCACATCAACATCTCACGTCTCCATTGATTTTCTGGTGACTCTTTTCCTACACCCAACATGGGTGGAGTCTTGCTAGTATCTCTCCGACTTCCGCAGATCCAGCAGACGTTGATGATTTGGCCTTCGCTTTCTGATTTCCAAATCTTCTCGCACTTTATCTCGGATTGACGCCGATCTATATCAGTTCGACGCCGATCTGCATCAGTCGACGCCGATTTTAAACAGTCGACGCCGATTCTACCTAATCGACGCCGATCTCCCTACAGACTGGTAAAAAGACGCAGGTAACACAAATCCAGCTTTGTTTTTCACAGTTCCCTACTTTCTGTTGCTTTCTGCCTACTGTTTAGATTCTGTTTATTACTTTGATCAGAAAATCTAGTCTTGTACGTACATCTTTTACCATGTACATTTCTTTACTTAATTGAAAACGTGGACTGACATCCGCTGAGGGAGCCTATCGCTTCCCGGATCCGCTTCTCGGGCAGTCCACCTAAATATCTTTTAACGTGGTCTTTTTCTGTCAAGCATCGGTGTCTCGCAGGTTACTTGGATCTACTGTGCAGAATTGCTCGTGTGCGCCCGTCTTATCTACATCGGCTTCCTTATCCGTCTACATCTTCGGATCTTGTCCATCAGGTATCGATTTCATTGGATTTTTTCAGGGTTTTTGTGTTTAGTTTGGTGCATTAACTTGGACAGGTAACAAGCACGAAATCCTTGATCTACATTCTGGCACGCCCGGTGGGACCCAACCAAAGTCCCTTATTGGTAAGTTCATCTCTTTTTAGTTTTGAGATTTTTTCTTTTTCTTCACTGATTTTTATCAGTTCTGCTTGAGTGTTTCCTTTCATCGTTTCAATCTTGCTCTTTATGCGAAATTGTTATTTCCTTGAAATTTTTCTAGTTCCTTAAAATAAAAATTCCTGTTTCACCATTATCTGGATATATCTTTCTGGATTTTGTTTGGTGTTTGCTTAACCTCTTCTTGCGGAGCACTTTGCTTGTTCGTGGGATTGTTCGAGGGGAAGAGCTCAACAACGCGCTTTTTGAAGTCCACACACCTTGGAGAGCTAAGTCTACAGGTATTTCTCTTTTACGGTGTTTTCTCCTTTTTAGGAACTAAAAAAATAAAAAATAAAAAAAATAAAAATTCTTTGTTTGTTGTCTATCACATTCGAACATTTCAATTTTTGGTGCTTAAAAAGAATTTAATCGCATTTGGGAAAGAATCTGTTTGACTTGTCTTCATCGAAATCAAACACTTCATTTTTAAGTGCTTAAAAGGAACTCTTTCTTTGTCATTTCTGCTGTATGTTTTTCATCTAGTTTTAATTAGGCTGGAAAATTGATCAAAATCGGTAGTGACACTATTTGATTTTTATTTTTCACCCTTGCACACAAAGCCAAAATCATTAGGTGTAAAGCATTTAAACAAAAATTCTTTCCCTGGCCTCGCCTACTTGGAAGTGACATCCAAGAGGAAGAGCCTACGCGGTACTCAGGCCGCGCTATAAATTCACGGAAGTTCTGGTATATATTGGCAAAGCACCCAACTCCCTTATCGCAGCGGTGTGTGAAGTGCGGGGGTAGGCCCCTATATCAAGCCACGTACCAGTCTTTTACTGAAGTGCCTTCGGGACTCCTCACCAAAACATCCCCCAAACCATCCTTAGTTTGGCTATCTGAGTAGTTCCTGTTCTAAAAGGCCTTCCCTAATATTCTCTTTCTTAAAAGCATAAAAACTTAAAAGAGATAATCACCTACGCTGCTTGAATTGTCTATGCATTAGTTAGGTCAATCCTATTTTCTGCTTGTTTATGACGGTCATCACTCAGTTACAATCTAGAAGAATGGCTCAATTAGCCTCTTCTTCCTCCGAGATCACCACTAGTGTGGATGTTTCGGCACCCCCCAGGTCTTCCTCGGGACCACTGTTAATTGGTTCCCCATCCTGGTCATATAATCCTTTTTATCAGGCCAAAGCAACCCCATCACGTCCAGCTTCCCCTAGTCCTTCAGAAATATCATCTGCTTCTGACTCAGAGTATGTTCCTCGCGGGGATCCTGAATTTCAGGCGCTCCTCGATCACAATCCGGTAGCCCTCATGGACTACCTAGTACACAAGTCTATTCAAATATCTGATCAGGGACCACCAATCCAGCAAGTGTACGATTATTCTCGTGAACCATCCCAGGCCTTTGTAGAACAATTAGCATCATCTTTCTCACCTCGAGCCACGGAGAAGGGTGGCGCACCTGTGCCTCCTTTTTCTCTTCCACCGACCATATCGACTAGTTCTCAAATAGTCTTACCTATTCCTAACACCGCAGTTACCTCGAATATTCCACAACCTACTTCTAAGAGGTCCTCTGCTCTGGCTATAATGAGTGTGTCTGTGCACCCGCATATTGCTGTTAATTCATCTATGCCCTCCATCGTGTCCCAGGGTCAGTACCCCTTTATGAGTCAACCCCCTCCGACTAGTCAGTTGGTTCCTGCTTCTCGTCCTCCAGTGGGTCCTTCTTCCAATGTTCCAGCAACAGTGACCTTCGCCCATCCTCTAGCATCGGCACCCTTAATACCTAATCCGGCAGTAGAAAGCCTCTTTCAGGTCTTGTTCCCCAATATGTCCAATCAAATCGGCACCCATGTTCCTCAATCTGTCCCGATTCAGTCAACAAGCATAGGAGTCCACCAATCAAAAGCTCCGTCCGTCATCCAACCTTCATTTTCTCAACCACTTATTATCTCATAGCCTGCCTATACACAGGCTCCTTCACAGCAAATACCCCACCAGGTGTCACCCAGAACACCTGGTTACTCCTCTTATCATCCTATCAATCAACAGATGAATCCCCCGTTGACACCTCAACAACATCCACCATTTGCTTCTTATGTAGGGCATGCCAGTGTGCCTCCTCCTCAATCTGACGTGGTTCAAATTCTTTTCAAGAAAATCTCAGACTTGGAAGCCTCCACCAAAGGGGCTCGTCCTTCATACTCCTTTGAAGAAGTGTGTAATGAACCCATTCACCCCTCAGTGGCTTTTAAGCCTTATCCTCCCCAATGGGAACTTCCTAAATTTTCAAAATTTCATAGTCGAGAGGACCCTCAACAACATTTGCGAGCATTCAAACATGCTTGCTACCTCATAGTCCAGGATCAGGAGCTTATGCTCCGTACTTTTCCTATGTCTCTAGCAGGTCCTGCTTTAGACTGGTACAATAACATTCCTCAACATTCCTTGTTTTCTTTCTCTCAATTGGCCCAGATGTTTGTTGAAAACTTTTCAATAAATATCGCGCATAAGATCTCGATTACAGATCTTTATAACATTCGTCAATTCGATGATGAGTCTATTGCAGACTTTGTCGCTCGTTGGAGAGGGATAATCAACCAATTGTCTTTCTCCCTTCCTCAATCCCAACAGATCGAGTTGTTTACTCGATCTTGTGCTAATCATATTTCTTCCACTTTAAGGATCCAGAATTTTCATACATTTGAAGAAGCCTTTACGATGGCATGCAAACTTGAATCTCGCGCCATTGAACAAGGGAAGCTAAAACTTCGCTCTAAATCTAAACCAGATTTTTCTCGGTTTACCAAATCAAATCCTTCCACTTCTAAAGACAGGAATCAGGGATCCACCAACGCTATCATATTAAAAACACCACGAGCCGATACCACTTCTAATCAAACACCACGAAGAGACCCCTCATCTTCTCGAAAAGGGACCTCATCATCTCGATCTTTCACTTCATTAGGGGAATCATATGCTTCTATCCTGAAAAAAATGTTGGAAGTCCACATGATCGAACTTCCCCCCATTAGGAATATTGATGAAAGCCAAGAACGTCCATTCTGGTATAGGGAAAATGACTTCTGTCATTATCATAGAACCAAAGGTCATGACATTGAACGATGTCAGACCTTCAAAAATCTTGTCCAGAAATTCATTGATAAAGGCGAGCTCATTCTGGATAACCCAAATGCTCCCCCAAATCAAGCACTGGATGTCTTTAAACAACCTTTTCCCAATCATTCCCCGAAACCATGATGCTTCAGAGTCTCAAAAACCAAACACTCATACTATCAGCTTCATCTCTATGGAAGAATCTTCTTCTAAAACTAAGCCATTTGCGAACACATCGACCGAATCAGAATCTCCTTCCACTTCGTCAATCGCTGGGATTCCACCATCTTCAGATAGCCCGTCTTTGAATATTCCAACATTGTTAGATACGGATTCACCTCTCTCTGCTTCTTTGTCTGATCTCCCGTCCATACCCAAGACCGTATCATCCTCACCTGTCTCATCATCAAACATTCTTTCAATGCTCGAGGCAATTACATCCCTTCGAGTTTCCACTGCAGATACATCTACTTTTGTTTCTCCCATTCTCGCTGCGACTATGCCCCTGGTAAACATACCTATAATTGTGCCGACTTCGACGGAAGCGTCTTCGACTTTGACTCTTCCTGTCTCCTTTCCTACAGTAGTTTCACCCATAATTACTGCACCAAAGTAGTCCCCTCGCAAGGAACTGCTTCTTCATCACTCACTTCTTCCATCACTAATGTTACTTTTCCTATTAAGGGGAAATCTAAAGAAGTAACACCAACACCTATACGCTCGGTTCCTGAACTTAGACCGAGACAACCAGAATCTAACGTTGCGCCATCAGTACCTCCCCATTTGCTTCCCCCGAAGAGGTTACAATCACCTTATGCGGTTGAAGTTGTCACCATCCCTGAAAAAGGAAAGCCCATATTTCGAACCATCAAGACTCTTGGTGCTTTCCCACAAAAATCTCTCTCTACGCCTCATAAAAGATTGGATTTTCCACTGAGAAGGTGTCTTCTTCTACACACTTATCAAAACCATCATCTTCTTCTACAACACATTCTTCACCAGCACCCCGAAAAGTGGACTTACCTACTAAAAGGATGTCACCTCTTTTATCAGAATCATCATCTTCATTACCAAAAGCCAGGGTGCCCTATGTTCCTCTGATTACACCTACTTTGGAAGCTTCTCCTTCATTTAAATTGACATCATCTAAATCATCATTAGTTTCGACCAAGCAGCCTCCCTTATCTCTGAAGATCACAACACTTGTCACATCTCCATCATCTTCAAAATCTATTTTAGGGGCTCCCCCTCCACCAAAATCAATCATGTCTCACTTACTTCCATCTCAAGTGCCCAAGGCTGCTCCTCCAGATGTCCAAAAAAATAAGATGATCCCTAAAAAGACTGTCAAACCTAACATGCAGGTTCTTTTACCTCGGCAATCTGTTAAAGTAAAAGAGGCACCTTCATCATCTCTGTCCTCATCTTCGTCTACCGGGTTCTACACCGAAATCCTTCGCCAACTTATCCAATCTTCATCCATATCTCTTCCTCCGATTAAACCCTATAACCCTAAAGGAGTTAAACCTACCTGGTTTAACTCTGATTTGATTTGTGCTTACCACCATACCCCGGGTCATGATACTGAGGGATGTAAAGCTCTTCAATCTGTCGTCAACAACCTTTTGGAAGAAAGTGACCTTTTGCTGGAGGAGGAGAAACAAGCACCTCCTGTCATCTTAGCTCCATCTGAACCCCAACGATCTACTCAGGCCTCTACTTCTAGTGATTACACTCCAATTGATCTTCCACCTTCTCAAATCGACACAATCCATATCGCCACGAGAACCCAACAGTATGATAATCCATCCTCATCTACAGCGTCTCGACCACAGGTTGTCATTTCTGCAGCCCCCGAAGGAGTTCCTCCTTCCTCATTAGCCCCACGACCTCGAGTCTCTATTCGTGCTGCACCTCGGGCTCAAATTCCCGTGTCAGTTGAGGAGAGTGTTATGAAACAACTCACCCAGGCTCCGGTCAAAATGTCTCTTTTCGACCTCATTCAATCCTCTCTGCAACATCACCAGGCTCTGATTGATAATCTGCGTCACATCGCAGTGAATTCAGATGAGCCCCAGCCTTTTTAGTTGGTTGTTGGATTGAATAGACCATCAACCGCCATTTCTTTTGAAGATTCGGAAATTCCTCCTCTTTCTTCAGAGGATTTGGAGGCTCCCCTCTTTATCACAGTCCAAATCGACAACACTACATTAAAACACATTATGATCGACAGTGGAGCTGCACTCAACGTCATCCCCTCACACACATTCGAGCAACTTAAGTTACCAAAGAACATAGTGTCACCCCCGCCTTTCACCTTCGATCATTTAACGATCAGCTAGCAGTTACTTTAGGAACTGTGGTCTTACCCATTCGAGTAGGTAAGAAGCTGCTTCACGAACTCTTCTACATTGTTGAAGGGAAATTCCACTATAATATGATCCTCAGACTCTCCTGGATTCGCGCAATGCATTGTGTCCCATCCACCCTCCATCGATGCTTAAAATATCAATATGAGGGCAAAATATATACTCATCCAGGAGATCCTTTTCCTTCCGCGCAATGCGACATGACCACAGGGTCTGCCCCTCTAAAGGAAAATGCCTGTTCTCCTGACGGGGCCTCATCTTCTTCCATACCTGCAACCAAACTACCGGATGTACAAAATTTAGAAGAGACATTGCAGCGTTTCTCACTAGGAGAGCTTCCTCTCCTTTCTTTTGACAACCATCTTAAACCTAGTGAGTATGGTAGACCAGACAAACAACCTGAATATCAGCCAGGTCTTGGTCGCATCGTCACCATTGGTCTGCCCAATCAACAGACTAATTTCATTTACGGTGGTCTTGACATGCCTCACTATCGCCCGGATTCTCCTCCTAGGACCAAACCTTATCTAACAGGGTTTGATTATCTACAGAATCCCACGTTTGCAAAAACTTATTTATATCGATGCGCATGGAAGGGCTTTGGCTTAGGTAAATATGAACAAGGTGTGCATGACCTCGCGTCCATTCCAACTCTCAAGCCACATCAAAAATTTGGTTTAGGATTTAAACCTCTTTCAAAAGCCACCGTCACTGTTCTCGATGAGCCTCTTCCTATTGAGGAACCATCTTCTCCCGCTAAGTCAGAAGCATCACTCGATGTGGACGACGACATTTCCATCCCGTCTAATTTTTTTTTTTATCAATACCATTTCCTTAGGGCCGCTAGCCTATAAGACTAACGACAGGTCCACTTCCATACCGTTAATCTTCCCTGAAATAGTTGGAGACAACTCTCCTACTATCAACACTATCCACTATGCGGATGATGATTCTGTCCTCACCTATCTGGGGGTAGAGGATTCCTATCTTCCCAAAACTATTCCTTCTGACACGTCTACGCTTCTCAACGAAGCCACTGTCGACCTTAATATAGGGACTTCTAAAGACCCTCGCATCATTAAGGTCAGCCAGTCTCTTAATCCACAGGAATTAGGAGACTTTACCACTTTTCTTTCCAACCATCGTCAAGCTTTTGCTTGGGCATATGAGGATATGCCAGGACTCGATCCCGATATTGTGGTCCACAATATCGTTACTCTTCCCAACATCAGACCAGTTAAACAAAAATTACGTAAAATGCACCCTAGAGTAGCCCTTCTTGTTAAAGAAGAATTGCAGCGCTTGCTCTCGGCTAACTTCATCCAACCCATCGATTATCCACAATGGGTTTCCAATGTAGTACCAGTAACTAAAGCTACTGGGAAAATTTGAATTTGTACCGACTTCCGGGATCTTAATCTTGCTTGTCCAAAAGATGATTTTCCTTTACCTAATATCGACCAACTCGTGGATTTAACTGCGGGTCATGAGATGCTTTCTCTTATGGATGGTTTCTCTGGATATAATCAAATTCTCATCGCACCAGAAGACCAACATAAGACTTATTTCATAACTCCTTGGGGGACCTTTTGTTATCGTGTCATGCCTTTCGGTCTTAAGAACGCAGGAGCAACCTATCAGCGAGCAATGACCTACATCTTCCATGATCTCTTACACAAAACTTTGGAAGATTACGTTGACGATCTCCTCGGTAAATCCAAACATCGTCAGGATCATCTTTTCATCCTTGCACCTCTCTTTGAGAGGCTTATCTGCTTTGTCTTCGTCTAAATCCATCTAAGTGCGTGTTTGGCATTCTCACTGGTAAAATTTTAGGTTTTATCATTTCCATTAGGGGTATTGAAGTAGACCCCGCAAAAATAAAAGCTATCCTTGAGATGCCTCCCCCTTCTAACTTAAAGCAACTCCGCAGTCTCCAAGGACGTCTTCAATCAGTGCGTCGTTTTATCTCACAATTGTCGGACCGTTATCAACCTTTTCATCATCTCCTCCGTAAGAATGTTCATTTTGAATGGGATGAACATTGCCAAAAGGCCTTCGATGATCTCAAAGCTTATCTTCTTTCCCCACCTGTGCTTACACCTCCACACGAGGGGGAGCCTTTCTATCTTTATATCTCTGTGACTGACCATGCTCTGGGAGCCATGATCTCGCAACGGGACGCTTGCGGTAAAGAACAAGCTGTCTATTACATTAGTCGCACCCTTCATGAGTATGAAACATGTTATTCTGAAGCTGAAAAGCTGTGTTGTGCTCTCTTCTTCGCAACTTCTAAGCTTCCTCATTACCTCCTTAATCACAAAACTTACATTGTCACAAGTGTCAATCCACTCAAGACAATTCATGCGAAGCCTTATCACAATGATCGTATCACTCGTTGGCTCATGCTGATGACTGAATTTGATCTCGAGTTTATCCCGCAAAAGTCTATCAAGGGTCAGGTCATTGCAGATCAACTAGCTGATGCTCCTCTTCCGGACACTCAAGTCCCCCTTGCTCAATTCCCCGATGAATATATCCAACAAATTGATTTTGGTCTGTCTCCATTTAAAATAAAGCTCTTCTTTGATGGATCCAAATGTCAGCAAGGGGGAGGTGCGGGTTTTGTGATGATTCCTCCTTGGGGTACGCCTATCCCAGTCGCACACAAATTGAACTTTGAGTGCACCAATAATATGGCTGAATATGAAGCTCTTGTCTTGGGTCTTCAAAATTCCATTAATCTCGGCGCTCGTCATATTGACATCTTTGGTGATTCTGAACTCATCGTTAATCAAGTCATGGGTTTCTATCAATGCAAGAATGATATCCTTCAAAAATATCGTGATATCATTCTCGTTCAACTCCAATCTTTCGACAAATTCACTATCCAAGCTATTCCTCGCACTGCGAATCGATTCGCAGATACAATGGCTTCGTTAGCCTCGCTTATCCTGCCCTTTACCGAGGACTCGCGACTTTATGTGGCTGTGCAATGATTAGATCAACCATCTCATCTTAGGCAACTAACTTCAATCCATGCTATCACAACCCATACTCAGGATGAGTGATATCAACAGATTGTTGATTATCTATCTCATTCGGTGCTTCCTCCAGATCTGACTTCCAATGGTAGAAGATCTTTTATCCTACGCGCTAATCGCTATACTATTCTAGGAGGGATCCTCTATAAACGTGGCTTTGATGGCATTTTTCTTCGGTGCCTCAAAACCCTTCAATCATCTAAAGCTATCCAGGAGGTCCATGACGGTATCTGTGGTGGACATTTTAGTGGCTTGGCCGTAGCTAAATGCATCTTATGTTTGGGATATTATTGGCCTTCTCTTAATCGAGATTGTTGTGAATACACTAAGAAATGCGTCAAGTGTCAACAACATTCCAATCTCACACACATCCCTAGTCAAGCTTTACAACCTACAGTGGATTTGTGGCATTTTTCACAATGGGGTCTTGATCTCATAGGTCTCATCAATCCTCGTTCTTCACAGCATCATCATTCTATCATTACTACCACTGAATACTTTACTAAGTGGGTGGAAGCTATCCCTCTTTCTTCAATAAAAGCTAAACCCATAGTTGATTTTGTCTATCAGCACATCATTTGTCGCTCTGGTGTTCCACACAAACTCATTACAGATAACGGTAAGTCCTTCAAGAACGTTGATTTGCAGAACCTCTGCAACGCTTTCAATATCAAGCTCAGCTTTTCCTCTCCATACTATCCTCAAGCTAATGGTCAGGCCGAAGCTTCCAATAAAACTTTGCATAATATCCTCGCAAAGGTAACTAGTCGAGCTGGTAGGGATTGGCATTAACATATCCCTTTTGCTCTCTGGGCTTATCAGACTAGCATTCGTACTCCTACTGGTGCTACTCCCTTCTCTCTCGTCTATGGGTCTGAGGTTGTTCTTCCTTTAGAAGTCTAAATCCCATCTCTCCGTGTTTCTCTTAGAGAATTCGTCTCCGATGAGTGACTATCGTCAAAATCTTCTAGCACAACTTGAATTATTAGATGAGCGGCATCTCAACACTCTTAAACATCATCAAGTCTATCTTGAGCGTGTCAAAACTCAGCTTCTTCCAAAAAAAAATTTCAAAAAAGAAAAAGGGGGGGGATAGACTGATCCCTTGAAGGATAGCTACCCATACAATCAAATGAATCAAAATATGTAGACCATGCCCTCGAAGGATGGCTATCATTAAAATTCAAAATACAGACAGCTCCCTTGAAGGATGGCTGTTTCTCAAAGAAATATTCAAGGCTTCTTGCAATTGATCAGCCTTTCAGTCAGTTTTATACACTTTTTAGCATCACTGAAAGACTTCCCGTATTGATCAGTCTTTCCATATCAAGCAAACTTCCCGCATTGATCAGTTTGCTTTTCTGCCAGAAATCATGAAGCTGAGATGTAAGACCTTTTGTCGATCATATGGAGAATCCTATTTTCCCAGTATGGACATGTATTTTGTCCCTTGTAAATTCCGACAAGATACCTACTTACTGCTCCTTTCGTTTCCCTCCTAAATTTGGTTTGCGGCTAGTTAGTGTTAGGTTTATTTTAACCTCATATAGGGCCTTGCATGCATGATCTTTTGATTTCCTATCCAGATTCTATCTATGGTCGGTTGAGAGTCCAACTTATCATTTTCTTTCTTATCTGGGTATATTTCCTTTATTTCTAGTCAAGGTCGTTTTCATTACATCCTTGGCTCTCGCAAAGAGTATTCCCCATTATTCTTTGTTATTCATCCAGTCAAATTGACATTTCACATGTTAATTTAATCAAAATTTATCATCTATCTAATTTCATCTTATCTATCAAAGCATGTATTGTTAACACATGTGGATCTGGCTATCTATTTTATTCAAAATTAAATTAACATCTCAAACATACCAAATACATCAATCACATCTATCCATCTATCCATCAAAATATCTAAAAACTTGTACATCCAAGTTACACTACATCTATCTATATCCATTTTTCATCAAAATTAAATCCATACATATCACATATATCCATCTATCCATCAAAATATCTAAAAACTTGTACATCCAAGTTACACTACATCTATCTATATCCATTTTTCATCAAAATTAAATCCATACATCAATCACATCTCTATCCATCTCTATCCATCAAAACATCTAAAAACTTGTACATCCAAGTTACACTACATCTATTTATACCCATTTTTCATCAAAATTAAATCCATACATCAATCACATCTATCCATCTATCCATCAAAACATCTAAAAACTTGTACATCCAAGTTACACTACATCTATCTATATCCATTTTTCATCAAAATTAAATCCATACATCAATCACATCTATCCATCTATCCATCAAAATATCTAAAAATATGTACATCCAAGTTACATTACATCTATCTATATCTATTTTTCATCAAAATTATATCCACATATCAATCACATCAAATTACATCACATCTATCTATCCTCTATGTCTATGTTCATCCAATCACATCTATTTATCATCTATCAATCTATGTCTACATCCATCACAATTACGCTACATCTGTCCATGTATATCAAAATTAAAAATAGGAAGAAAATCATATGACAAAAACAATGATAAATCTATATATATATACATAAGTGTCTATGCAATAAAAACTGGGTGGCTCTCAATCAAGCCATCTATACAATGCCTTCCAATCGAGGCTACATCACTACACTGATACAAAATATATCAATCCCTATATCGTAAAATCTGATGCATGGAGGACACTATCTCCTCCACCCTCCTCTAGACCAGGTTATCTCTCCTGGCCGCTGCCTATCGAGCTAGACGCACCTACCGCTGGAGGCCTCTGCCCACCTCGGTCTCTCCCGATGCTCCCTCCACCTGATGCCCCGCTCACTGTGGCCGTCGCTGATCTCCTCCTCACCCCGTACTGAGGCACATCTGGGGCATACTACGCTAGGGACATCCTCATAGTATCTCACCTCAGCGAGGAGAGACTGATATGTGCTCAAGCTCATGGTACCCGGTGCTCATAATGGGGCTGCTGGTGCTGCTGGTGGTGCTCCTCCTAGGGTCATGCCCTATGTACCTGACTCTGACATGGTACCCGCCTCCCCATATTTGGCCCTGAGGGCCTCCCTATGTCGAAGGTAGCGATCCCTCTGCTGGATCGCTGTATCTCGCTCCTGGCGAGTGGTGTCTCTCTCCAAAATTAGGGCATCCCTCTCCTCTGTCAGAGCTCTGATCTCCTCAAGAGCCACCTGGTGTGTCTACGTCAAGGTGGCGTGCTCTCCCTCCAGTCTCTCCAGCACCGTAGCCATATCCTCCTCGTCGGCATCTATAGATGCCGGGAGATGTCGTGGTAGCTCTGTCGCGTACCATGCAGCATAACCATCACCTACTCCAGTATCATCATCACTGTCTGTGGAGGGTGGGGCCTCTCTCAATGGATCTGCCGGGATCAAAATCGGCAGATCAGTCTCCCTGCTATCTCGTCTATAAGGCCTGTAAGTAGTCGGTACTGTCTGCACTAGGCCGAACTGTCTCAATACCCGCATAAACAGGACTCGCTCCCACATATTAGGCCTGCGGCCCCTAACCACCCTGCTCCATCTCAATGCCACCAAGTGAGCATCCTGACCAGCCCATGTCAGAAATACCCAATATGGCCTCTAGATAACCTGATCCGAGTGTCAGCGTCCTAAAATGCTCAGTATACCAATCCGCCGATCTCCCTGTATCCCCAGCGGCCATATCGGCCCGCCATCGCCGGATTCCATAATCAATAGCTCCCACTACTGCTGGCATCCAAGGAAGCTGGGATGGCCTGATCACTTCTATATGCTCATATGCCCAGCAATGGAGCACAAAACTGACATCAATACCTTTCCTCCGGCCAGTGGTATACATCCATAGCTCATGATATATCTGAGCTATCAAAGCATCAGCAAAAGCAAACACCTGTCTGAACTACAGGATGTCGCAAATGTAATCCAATAATAATAATGGGAATCTCCCACCTCCTGAATCTAGAAGAGCAAAATAGGATATCGCCATCTGAATCAAAACTATCCGTCTGCTCCAGGGACTATCCTGTCTATACTGAGAGGCTATCTGCACTGCCCCAGACACTATCTCTGAATCATCTGCCCTATCTCCATACAATCGAACTAGGGCCCTCTGCTGCTGCTCTCATGGTGTAATCTCTATCGGGTCCCCAGTAATCGGCAGTCTCAAAATCCTATATATATCCTCATGGGTGATGGTCATCTCACCCGTCCTAAACCAAAAAGTGCACGTCTGGCTATCCCACCGTCGCACTAGTGCTCGCATCAACTCTACATCTCGCGGCACTTCGTCTGTAGTACCTAAAGCCCCCGAGCCCGGCTAACTCTAAATGCCGCCAATCTGCATCAATCACATCAGGGAGAATAGTCTCTAGTAACTTGGGAATAGCATCCCTCATGTGCAGAACCTCTCGTGCCTGCATCCATGACATCAAGAGCAATATTAGCCTCATATTTACCTAAATCTGAACATCCAAAACAAAAAAAAAAAATTCAATCTATTCAACGAGTCTACATAATCGGCGTCGATTAAATACAATTGGCATCATTTAATTTATAGTCGACACCGATTGATATCAATCGGCGCCACTTGCATCAGCATTGGCGGTCGATTATACCAATCAGTGCCAATTGCTCGGTCCGGATGTAAAAAAACACCCTGGCCTCCCACCAGGGCAAAACCCAAAATAAAAGAAAATATATATATATATATATATATAGCAAAAGTAATCAAATAAGTACAACGGGTTCAAAAAGAACCACTTACCCCAGGTCGTGTCCTCCTCTGCTTCTGACCGCTTCCAGAGGCTTCCATCGGTGCTCAAATCTAATTTTTGACTCTCTCTGAATCGATCGTCACGACTGTAAATAAATCGTTCACGTTTTCCGTCTACATATTTTATACGTGCTTTAAATGGTCCGGCGCCGACTATTTTGGGTCTGAGCCGTTTATTTAGATCGGCGCCGATTAGTGTAATCGCCGCCAATTTTCCATATCTCTTTGCCATAGTGTTGATGCTTGGCTTATTTATCTATCTGATCATTATTGTGCGCTGAATGTTGCCTTTTTGGCACATATTTTCGATATCACCGTCCATTTCGAGATTGTTCCCTTTGCATGGGGCACTCGTACTTTTTTGGCAACTTAGAGTTAATCGGGTCTGTAAGCACTAACGTTGTCTGCTTTGCAGACCGTCTGGTTATCCCTACCAATGTGTCTCTCTTTAGATGCTAACTATTTTACAGCCCTCCTTACACTCATGGGTCTGTAGGTACTAACGTCGTCTCATGAGGAGATTGTCTAGTCTACCCTACCAATGTGAGTTCCTTAGGTTGCTGTCTCTTTATTCATGTTTGAACATCATCAATGATCAGATCTACTCCAGACATCCAGCTGGGGCATCCCGTGTTTTCATCTACCTTTTTTTCAAACTTGGGATCGTTTGTTCTATCACCCATCCCATCCCTAGTTTGAGGGGGATCACATCATCATTTTTTCTTCCTTTCTTCCATCTCCTTGTTTTTGTCTCATAACCTTGCTTATCGCAAGTTACTTGACAAAAAGGGGCAAAATGTAGACACCTAAAATTGATTATCCAATCTGGTGTCCCTTGTGTGCGTTTGCTCTCTCAGGCAACCTGGGGCATGTTTATATTACCACTATCCCCTTGGGATATTATTTGATTTGTGATTTAAACACCTATCCTAAGTTTAATTCACCCCATTATATCTTACCCGTGAGTAATTAAATATTAACTATTTAATTACACCTCTTCACATGTATCCTAACCACTTATCTACCCCATATTTATCCTATCTATGTATCACCCCTATTTCTCCTCTTCCCAAAGCGGGATATTTCCCATATTTGAAGTGGAGGGATAACTCTTATCTTTCCAGAAAATGTTCATTTTGGCCGTCTCGGGAGTCTGTTCCGTGATCGGTGCCGACCGGTACTCGGTCGACGCTGATTTTTCGGAGTGGCGCCGATTATAAATGGAAGCCCAGAACTCAGGTCTAGGAGGACACAAGGATGAAAAAACAGAGAGAGAAAGACAGATCGTGACACAGAGACACATGTTGTAAGAGAGAGAACGAGAGATCTTTTAGCATCAAGTGTATCGAATGAGAGCAGATCTTGTCCGAATCAATCCCTGAGAGGAGCACCGTTACTCTGCTCTTATCACATAAACATCTCACATCTCCATTGATTTTCTGGTGACTCTTTTCCTGCACCCACCATGGGTGGATTCTTGCTAGTATCTCTCCGACTTCCGCAGATCCAGCAGACGTTGACGATCTGGCCTTCGCTTTCTGATTTCCAAATCTTCTCGCACTTTTATCTTGGATCGATGCCGATTTATATCAGTCGACACCGATCTACATCAGTCGACGCTAATTCTACCTAATCGATGCCGATCTCCCTACAGACTGGTAAAAAGACGCAGGTAACACAAATCCAGCTTTGTTTTTCACAGGTCCCTGCTTTCTGTTGCTTTCTGCCTACTGTTTAGATTTTGTTTATTACTTAGATCAGAAAATCTAGTCTTGTACGTACATCTTTTACCATGTACATTTCTTTACTTAAGTGAAAACGTGGACTGACATCCGCCGAGGGAGCCTATCGCTTCCCGGATCTGCTTCTTGGGCAGTCCACCTAAATATCTTTTAACATGGTCTTTTTCTGTCAAGCATCGGTGTCTCGCAGGTTACTTGGATCTACTATGCAAAATTGCTCGTGTGCGCCCGTCTTATCTACATCGGCTTCCTTATCCGTCTACATCTTCGGATCTTGTCCATCAAGTATCGATTTCATTGGAGTTTTTCAGGGTTTTTTTGTTTAGTTTGGTGCATTAACTTGGATAGGTAACAAGCGCAAAATCCTTGATCTACAGTAGGAATATATTTTTATACATGTTTAAATAAAATTAAAGGTATGTGTAGATAAATGAATGGGGCCATTTAATTACATTAGTGTGCAAGTCTTTTTCCTAGCTCCTATTATGTTTTAGTAAATTAATGAAATGTGGGATATTAACGCTGATGGGATAATGAAACAAAATGATTAAGTATAAGCTTGACCATGTTGGGATTAATCATTGATTAAAGAGAAGAGAATTTAACCAAGCCAAGTAAAATATGGTACCTTCCTAGTTGAATGTTAATTAATTGAATTAGGGATAAATTAGAAACATTTAATATTTGATGTTGACCTGGTTCCCCAATCATAGGGTTGAGAATATTGGTGTAGGTGAGTTTAATGTACCATAGGGGTTGTTACCCTTGTAACCTTTTAACTTAAACAAAAACAAAATTAGTCGCCTCTTTCAGGATAAGTGTTTAGGGTTTCATCATGTTTCTAGAATGTTTTTTTTACAGGCGTTATACTTAGTATCACACCTATGGGTTTAAGGCTTGGACCCTAGGCTAACTTTGAAAAATAGAATCTAGTTAGCAAGACTTGAACCTTTGTGATTAAAATAATAATAAAATAATAAGGTTGTTCAAATTGTTGAACTTACCTAGTGGCGTTTTGTCAACCCTGGATAACTAAAAATGTTAAAATTAAATGGATATTCTTATGAAATTTTGGTGTAACAAGAACTTGTTTTCCTTTGAAATATGATGTTTGTGAGTACTCACTTTTTCTTAAGTCGTATGATGTGATAAACCCTGTAAGAATCTTCCTTTTTGGACTAATAAATTATATGGTGTGAGCCCTGTGGTTTAGCTTTTGTGGTTGTTTGTTCAGGTCAGAAAGAGTAAAATAGAAGTTGTTTAGTCGCCTAAGGTTCCCCTCTTTCCTTTAAGTCATTGGAGTTTTGGTTTCCGCTTTGGCGACTTAATCCCCATATGAGTAAATAAATATCAGGTCTTGGTGTCACTTTTGATCCAGCCTTGCATATGCATTCTTATAACTGAGCTCGAGGTATAGTACCCCTATTAGCATCCATGAAGGGCTATGAAGTGATTGTGATTTTGATTCTATGTATTTAATATATATAAATTGGTGTTATTTTATCAAGGACCAACATTTTTTTTATGACTGGATTGAGAAGCTCTGAGACTCTTTTAGTTATTTATATTTTTTGTGAGAATTTTCAGACATTGCAATATGGCTACTCAGCCACTTTCCTTGATTGCCAACATTTCTTGGATTTTACTTTGACTAATGACTCAGATCTCATTTATCTGTTGGCTAATTAGCTAAATGTTATATGATTCCTTCTTGCATGTTAATGAGCTACTTCTATGATGTTTGTATTGTGACATTCCGTCATATGGGGGTACACCCTAGGTTCCTTGAATTTCCTCTTAGGTGCTTTAAGTTATGTCTTGGTTCTGGAAAGATGGTGTTGGTGATCTTTCATATTGCACCATTTTCTCTAAAAAATTATTCAATCTGCGGCTTTGTCGTAATTTCTATTTCCTCGAGTGGATGCGTGAAAAGTTTTCTTCATTTATATGTTGTTGAAAGATCCTTCTCCATGGAAGTGGATCACATTTGGGCCTTATATCATTTTCATATTCTTTTTCCTTGAAGAAAAATTCAATTATGGGAGAAAATGGTGATTTCCCTACATTTTACGGTTTGATGGGTGTGTTTTCCCTTTCAATTTATATCTCAGCATCTTCATCTACATGGTTTCTTTTGACTAGATGTGCCTCAACAGGGCATTTTGAAACTCTAAGGCCCTCTTCAACTCAAGTCTTGTCCACGTGGAGGGTGTTCATTCATTTGAAATATCACCTCTTGGTTTGACCTTTGCAGTTGCGTAAGGGAGACACGTGAAGGCTTCCACTAGCCCTGCCTAAACTTAGACGTATTTTTTATGTGGCCAGTGTAACTTTTTCGGACCATAGACACATGCAGGGCCAGTGCTCATTTGATGATCTACCTATGATTCCTACCTTAGCAGTTGTGCTAGGGAGACACGTGGAGGCTTCCACTAGCTCCTCTCTATACTTAAACTTTTCAAGAAACTTTCTAAGTCCTGGGACACGAGGAGGGCCCACACTTGTTTGGGGACCTGCCCCTGAACTTTACTTTTAAAGAAGCGTTAGGAGGACATATGGAAGTTTCCTCTCACTCTACCCTTGCTTTTGATTTTCAACAGCCAAGGAAACTTTCTCAGACCCTAGACATGTGATTCCTTCTGTTGATCCTTTAAAATTTTCAACAACTCTAACGGACTAAGACACGAGGTCAGCTCACATTTCCTTGGGATCTCAACATTTGGGCACCACCGTTGAGACATGTCAAGGCTTTTCAAAGGCCAAAAATAAATTTTCTTGGGCCCATGGCATGTGGAAGGCCCGCACTTGTTTGGAAACTTTCCTATGTACTTCACCTTTGTCATTGTGCCAAGGAAACACGTGGATGACTCTAATCTAAAGTTGAGAAAGGGCAGTATCGACGGTTGTTGTGCACTGCATCTAAATTTTCTTCCATTTTTGCTCCAAGACTCCTAGAGATGTGAATACGCATTGTTTTTCATCATTTTTTGATGAAATTCCCTATCGTTTTTGTCTACAAAGTGCAATTGAATGGATTTAGAGCTTAATTTGTGAGTCCAAGGATTGTAAAGGTTTATATTTTGAAAGTTGGAATTTCTTAGGAACTTCCAAAAATGTGAATTACCAAAGAAGTTGGATGTAGAGAAGAGTTGTAGAGGAAATAATGGGAAAAGGGTGAAAAAATGGAGGTTACAAGTGGAAGGGGATGAAAAATGTGTTGCCTCAAGGGTGAAAAGGATTTCCTGTCAGATCCATATATATAGAGTCACTAGAAACTGATTAAAACAGGGATTTCTCGAATGAAAAAATAAAATAATGATTAGAAGGACTATCAAAAAGTTGTGGCATGGAATCCCAGTCATTAGTCAAGGGTATGAAAACCATGATCAGTTCATGCTTTTTCCACCTGGAAGTTGTGGGTGTAAATTTTTTAAACGTCACTTTATGAGAAAAATTGGTGACAAGTAAAGGATTCCTTGAATATTCTTCTTTTTGTGGGGAAAATTTGGCATGATTGAGTGAGTAAATTATATAAATGCAATGATGATACTCTTGCAAAGGGTCGAGGGTTGAATTTTAAAGAGAAAATGTGAGAAATCGCATCTTTCTGAGAGACCCTATGAGAAACCTATTGATCTCTTATGTTTTAGATTTGATCATGTCAAGTTGGTTTCAAGTGTACAGACATTGACAAGCTCTGAGATTGTTCAATGAAAATTTCTCCTAGTGATGAATGTAATCAACATTCAATTAATCTGTGTCAATCTTGGGCAAATATGTGTTTTCTTTATTTAAGAATGTATGCAATTATTTTTTCTTATTCCTATTACAATCTTGTGTTAAAGTCCCTCCGAATCATATATGATCTTGTCCCTATGATAGTTTAGTAGCATTTGCAATTTCATTATGAGTAGAGCCTTCATCCTGTAATGAGATAAATAATTTAAAATCACTTTACTATCTTTTTTTTGATAAAGGTTGTCTGTAATCCTTTGAGTGTATCTTAGGCGTTGCTAGTACCCAAATTAAATCTCCTTCAAAGGCCAAACAACATCATGGACTTGGCAGGATGCTTAGAGGAAAATAGATGATCATGTATGTCATTTTGTAGCTGGGGAAGCAATCTATCTGACCTTTAGGCAACCAAGATTTAAACAGAAGTGGGTAGCACCTTAAGAGGATTTGACCTATCCACATTAGTTTTATGGTTGTGCCTTTCAACAAAGGTGAGAGAACCTTTTGTAGCCTGTTATTTATGGAGGGGATGGAAATATCCTTCTTAATAAAGTTGTTAAGGAGACCTTTGAGAGAATATGATCAATGCAACAAATTCTAACTCTCACAAGTTGTCACTCTAAATAGTGGAGATATTGTCTAGGAAAGGTTAAGGCTACTAAAGACATTTGCAATCTTGATTGTTTCTACATGTTTTAGTAGTAAAAATTATGCATTTGTATACACACATGAAAAATAAGGGTAGTATGGGTATGATTAATTTTTTGAATGAATTTTGGTAGGAGGTGAAGTAGGATAAAATTGATTATACCAAATCTTTGAAAGATTTTACAAAAATGGAAGGCTCAAGTAGCACAATGTTTTTCAGAGTAGTTAGGGTGTTCCTTTAACCAGAATATGTGCTTCAATGGAGGCCCAAATTAGAAATTTTTCATACAATCTATGATACTCTAACACAAAGGATCGAGTTGTAAAGACCCAATAAAACACCAAGATCTAATCCAAACCACGCTTGAGGTACACCTAGAGACTTAAAAATAATCTATGTCAAACAGATGAAATAAAAATGATTTTAAATCATTTATTTCACTCCCAGATGAATGCTCTTCCAAGAATTGAAATTGTATATGCCACTAAACTTTCAAAAGGATTGGGACCTATGTGATTGGAATAGATTTTAATACAAGATTACAACAGGATCAAGAAAAACTATTTGCATACATTCAGAAGTAAAACAAACACATTTTGCATAACATGCACAATGAATAACTCGAGTTTGATTAAATTTATTAGCAGGGAAAAGTTTCTTACAACAATCTTAGAGCTTTTCAATGGATTTACACTTGTAGCCACCTTGACATGATCAAAATTAATACAAAAGCAATATACATGCTTCTCAGATCGCTTCTCAAAAGATAGGATTTGTTAAATTTTCCTCTTGGGAAATTTATTCGACCTCTAATACTCCAACCTCCAACCCTTTGCATGAAAAATTTGTGCCATTTATAAAATTTACAACAGATCCCCTTCTTCCCTAAAAGATAAAAACATTAAATGTACCAATGCTCACCATGATTTCGATCATGATTCCCACAATCGGATCTATAAAAGTTATTAGGTGCTCATGGGGCATATCTCTTTGAAAATCTCAGCATTCAACTCTTTCATCTAGTATAACACTCCTCCTTCAACTCACAAACCACTTCCACCCCTAATATGTCAAATATGGTTCCTTACATGCTTGGCAAAAGAAAAACGGAATACCAGATCGTTCCTGAGAGTCAGACAATTTTAATGGAGAAAGATGTCTCTAGATCTCTCCCACCAAAATCAGATATAAAAATTAACTCTCCTCTCTATTTGGCATGTAGGAAATACCAAGAAATTACGAAGAATCACAGTTCTAGGTGTGTTTTAGTAAAAAATGTGGTGGAAAATCAGATTTCAAACTCACAGTTTCTGTTGATCTTTGCTTTGAATTTGGGCCATCCATGTGGAAGATTTAACTTTAAAACAGGCTCGGGGGATTCCTTTGACTTTTTACAACCTTTTGAAAAATGGAAAAAATCTACATTTTTCTCCACACTTCTGCCCTTGGGAAATGAGCCTGACACGTGTTCTAAGGTGGGTCCAAGTGGAACCATGCTTCCATTTTCATTTTTTACTTTTTTCTCCTAAAAGGAATTTTTTTCAAATTTCCCTCAAGAGTTTGTTACCTCTGCCATTGACTGGAGAAAGATTTGAATTTTTCCCTTATCGAGCTTGCGGGCCCTTTTGATACTTTAATCCTTAATAGCCAAGAAATCCAAGTTGCTCCCGATGGTCCGATTCCCCAGTCCTTTCACTTTTCAAACTGCTACATGTCAGAATGGCACATCTTGATATGTTTACCAAAATTTGAGACCTTGAAAGAGTGCGGGCTCACCATGTGTCCTGGTCTGAAAAGATTTGTCTGAAGGCTTGAAGCTCAATGGAAGGTGTCATGTGTCAGAGTCTGAGGCAATCTCCTTTAGCCATGGAAAAGAACAAGAAAAATGCAAAGTGAGAAAAGGCCCTCGAAGTGTCCTCCTGGAACTTCTTTAAAATGAAACTCAAGGGTCGGTCCCAAAACATGCGTGGTTCCTCCACATGTCCTAGGCCTCCCAATACCTTTTAAAAAAAGGACTAAGTATGGGAAGACGTGGTGGAAGCCTCCACATGTCTCCATGGCACAATTCTAAAATGGTGCCCAAGTTTGAGACCCTGAATGAGTGTGAGCCTGCCACGTGTCCCTGTCGATGCAAGGATGCAAATTTGACTAAGAGAATGACTATCAAACCATAAAATGTAAAAAAAATGACCATCGAAGCCTGAAGATGAAAGCTTTTTCCAGGTATAGAGGATTTAGAAATGTTACAAGGCTCAAATACGCTCTTCAAAGCTACATCCATTCATTTTCCTTTAAGTATTTAGAGAAAAAATGATAAGGGCATCAAATCTTGACTGTGAAAGATGAAAAGAAATGGGAAACCCTAAGCTTTTTAGATAAACAAAGAATGGGAGACCCAAATTATAGACCCCTTCAGAGGAACAGAGAAATGAGGAAACATAAATGGACCGAGACGTGAACTTTGACCAAGGAACAGATTTAATTATGGCAATAAAAAGAAAGCAAATATCTCCCAGGCACAACACGGGGGGAATAATATATGGAAGAGGCCATAAATTGATGGTTTGCAAAGGTAAAATGGGGCGAGACTATTTTGAGGACCAAAAGGTGTGAGTAACCAGGGGTATTTAATGTTTAATTGAGTCTTTATCTTGAGCCTTTGTGTTAAATTCTTGGAGATTGTGTGAAACTGTTCAAATATGGGCCATTGATGCACACCTTCTGGTTGAAGGAATATTTTTAGTTGTTCTGAAAAATTTTGTCATTTAGTTTTTCTAATTGTTGTGAAGGTTCTCAAAGATCTAGAAAAATCAAGTTTATCTTGCTTAATCTCCCACTAAAAATTATTCAAAAAACAATGAATCCTACCTGAACTACCCTTATTTTTCTTATGTGTCCACAAGTGAATAAATTCTACTACAAAAATATGCAGAACCAACTAGGATTCCATAATGTCTCTAGTAACCTTTCATCTTGTTTAGAAAATATCACCATTCTTTAGAATTTACAACTCACGAGAGTTAAATTGTGGTGCAATTGATCATATTTTATCATGGTCTCCTTTCAAATTTGTGTAAACAAGGATATCTTCATTCTCCTTCACTGACAGAGGTTACAAAATGGGTCCTCTCACCTTTTTCGAAAGGCACGGCCTAAAGTAATGAGGATAGATCAAATCCTTAATGAAGGTGCTATCCATTTCTCCTATGCCCGAGTGACAAAGAGTCAGACGAATCCCCTCCCTGGCTACAAAATGACTCATAATATGAGTTGTCTACCTCTCAGTGTCTTGTTAAATCCGTGATGCTACTCAGTTTCCAAGGGAGAATCAATTTGGATAACAACGCAAGATTGACACCATTTCCGAGGATTAGTTGAGCTCCAGTACCTATTTGTGCAAAAAACAACACTAGATTGGAATCATTTCTGGGGATATGAAGGTGTGTACAAAGTTTTAACACCATCAACAATGCATATATACCCTGGTAAATGCTTCTTATAAATTTTAAAGTGAAAATATGTTGTTGAAATGTCATCATGGGTCCCAGTTTGTAAGAATCGAGAAAAGTTACAAGTTCTACGTGTAATATTTCAAATTTATATTCGTTTTTGCACAAATTTTACATCATCAATGTTAAATACGGGTAAAGTAAGGTCAGATCTATGAATCTTTGGATGAATTTAGTGTTGGTAGACATTTGATTGACCAATATTAGTGCATTTGCATAACTAAGGTGAAAATTCTTAGTGGTGACTCCGTTTTGAATTAACTTTTGATAAATGTCAATGTCTTAACCTTTTCTAATTGAAATTGATCACTAATCTCTGCAAAGCTGGAAGGAAGAAGATCTCTTTTCATTGAAGACCCTACTAGAAGGTTGTTTCCAGAATTGGTAAAGACAAATTCTAAGGGAAGAAGAATCTAGAAAGTTGTTGGAGATCAGAAATCAAGAAAGGAATTATCAATTATGGAAATTGATCAACTTGTCATTGATGATTGTCATACTTCCTCAAGTGCTTCTGGATCAGGTAGTCTTTTTGTAGATCTCAATTTTCCATCTGGAGAGGATCCTTATTTTTGTATTTGAAAATTTTACGTCTCATTTTGTCCCTGTGTTCTCTAAAGCTAATAAGATCTTCCAAGAAAATGAGTTTTTAGAGAACATTCATTCTGAGAATTGCATTCATGTGCCCCATAGACCCCTCACTCCCCATCATTATTTTTCTTCTATAAGATCACCTCCCCAAAAAAAATATGGCTCAGCCCCCACCCAGACCTCCATTTGTTACGAACACTTTTTGGTCCTATAGATTTAAGAGGTATGGCTGGATATCCAAAGTTTATGCCCCAAGATGTTAGAAATAGATTTCCTATATTTCAAGGAAATAATGCTATTACTGGCGATCAAAAATGAAAGATTTTTTTTCTATATGATGGAATAATTTGAGATTGAATTTGAGGATGTGTACATAAATTTGTCTATTCATGCTCTAGAGGAGGATGCACGGGACTAGTATAAATTTTTTCCAGACAACTCCATAGATTCATGGAAAGAAATGAAGAATTCTTCTAGATTGTGGTATGGAGATAAAACAGAGCATAGGTTTCTTTTATTAGAATTTTAAAATATTAAGAATAATCCTAATGAGTCTATTCATGACTTCAATACAAGGTTAAATAAGACCCTGAATAGGATACCTCTAATTCTGAGGCCAAGTCATGTTTCCTGTTTGATAAAATACTCTTATGATTTTGATAAGAAGGTCACCTATTATTTGAGGGATAAGAACCTAGCAAAATTGAGGTAGGCCTTCACCATGGTTTTGTAGATTGAAAACAATATCAAAGAAGTTGGTAAGCCTCCTAATGGGGAAGGTAACAAACTGATCAGTCTAGAGAAACCTTAGTCAAGTAAGTTTGTGGATTTGGAGGAGGTTGTGAAAACTTTGGCCAGAGATTTTATAGAAATATCCTATTAACTGGCCAGAGTAGAGAAGGGGATTGGAAAAAATTTCCCAAGGTCAGCATAAAGTACAAGGTCAAGAAAGATTTACAAATCATACTATGGGTGATAAGATAGCTGATGATGTAGCCAAAGGACCCACGGGGTTGAGAAATATGTAGCCCCAAGCCTGTGAAAATAGAATTGTGCATGATCCTTTGACTACCAGAGTTGTTACTGTTGAAGAAGCCAATGAAATTGAGTGGTGTGACAGATGTTTCTTATCACATGCTCCATGTGATGAAGAAAAAAATGTTGAGGAAGATGATGATGACACTAATGATGATGTGTGGATGATGCGGTGCTATACAAGCATGCGGCAAGGAGAAAATTTGAATGAATTAATCAGTGCCATAACTGCTCGCAATTTTTCTGGGATTACATCCAATGGGTATTACCCCTTCCTCCCTCTCATGATTTTGAAATAGATATGGTACAAAATTTTGAATTTCCTAATAATGATTTTGAATACTTAAGGGCATTACCGATTAAAAAGTATGATGGATGAATCCCTTCTGAGGAGAACAGGCAGTTGTTAATGAATGTTGTGGTTGCCGAAGAAAAATAATATAACAATAGGAGTAAAGTTGTTAAAGGGGCAGGTCCTCAAGCCAAACCAAAAACTCCAGTTCTCACCAATATCTCAAAAGAAAACTGTTAAGAAAGATACATCTGGTAAAGGATTTGTTTCCCCCAAACAAAAATATTATTCCTAGTCATGCTTAGACCTTGAAAAAATCATTTGTTGTCGGATGAGTTTGTTAGTCTTCCTGCAAATGGTACCTTGCCCAAAATACGTTTCCCTATGAAATTACCCAAGTCTTGAATCAGATCAATATTTATTTTCCAATTGTTGAGCGGCTTAGGATTCCTGAGCACAAGAAAAGGGCCTTTGAGTATTTGGGATTGAAAGAAGAAAATATTACCCAAGGCATAAATGTAAACAATTTTGAGACTCCTCCTACCATTGCAGAGTTGGAAAAACCCCAAGTGCTGGAAGATCTAGGTGAGCCACTTGAAGTATATTTGGGAACATCCTTGGTTGAGTCCCAGCTGAATGTAGATCCATTTTTCACTACTCTGATTATCAGGGACATTTTGTTACACATTTGAATGTTTGATTCTAGAGCATCATGCAATGTTATCCCTCTTGAGGTCATGAATTAATTAGATATCAAAGTGACAACATCTTATTGGAACTGCACTACCATCGATTCCAGAGAGGTTCAAGTGGTTGGATGTGTCAAGGGTTTGATAGTGTAACTTGCAGCCTACCTAGGAAAGAACTTAAAAATAGATGTTGTTATTGTTGATTGCTTTTCCAAATGGGGAATGTTGTTATCAATAAAATGGGCTGCTAGTGTGGGTGAGAGTGTGCAAATGGATATGCCTTTTTCCACTATACCTATTTAGTGCAGCCTTGTAAAGTTGTATGGTGAAAATAAGATGATACATCTCATTGAGGATCCTAATAATGCTTCCTATGAGGTGTTACAAAATTACATTGATGCATCTATTGATGGTAAAGAACACAAAATTGATCAATGCAAGTTTCTTATTCAAGTAGGTTCTCCTTGGACTTTGTTGTTTGATGGGGCTTGCTCTAAATTTGGAAATGGTGCTGGTATTGTTCTGATATCTCCAAACCAGGAAGAGTTTGTTTTCTTTTTTAAAATAAACTTTGAGTGCACTAACAATATTCCTAAATATGAAGCACTGTTATTGGGTCTAAGGCTTGCATGGAAATATGGTATTAGACACATCATTGTAGAAGGTGATTCAGAGCTGATTGTTAGGCATGTTAGAAAACTATATGCAACAAAAAAAAGAGAATGAAGCAATATAAGTATGCAGTCTAGGATTTCATTAAGATGTTTGACTCCTTCAACATAATACATCACAATAGAAAGTACAATACTCTAGGAAAAAAATTGGCCGTACTGGGGTCCAGATTTGAAAATTGTATTGTATCCCCCTATTTTGAGTATAATATTGAGGTATTGACTAGGCCATCTATTCCTAACAATGTTAAACACTGGTAAGTGTTCAAAGATTACACCCAGGTGCAAAGGTTTTTGCAAAACCAAGGAGAATTTGTTGATCAACATATAGATTGGGAGCTAATGGTCTGTGTTACTGATGGAAAGGACATTTTATTTGTTAAATACATCATTCAATTGAAGACTAATACTATTCCCGTAGGTTTCGTAGCACTTGAATCAAACTTTGATAATGTTGATTATATTGTCAACAGACACATGTCAACCTCGAGGGATGTTGAAGAGCATGACCTGGGCACGAAGGATAAACCACTTAAGATCTGGATAGGTAGCAATCTGATCAAGGAAGAAAACCAGTTGCATGTCTAATTCTTAAAGAAATACCAAAACTGTTTAGCATGGTTTTATTCTTAACTAAAAGCATACAGAGAGGATCTTTTCCAGTAGGAAATTCCCTTGGAAGATTTTGCCAAGCCATTTAGGTAGAAACAAAGGCCAATCAATCCACTCCTTTCCCTGAAGATGTAAGAAGAATTAAAAAATGAAGGATGGAGGAATCATACAGCCCATAAGGTACTCATCATGGGTTACAAAATTGGTACTTGTCAGAAAGAAGAATAGAGATATAAGGTTGTGTGTGGACTTTTTACACTTGAATAGAGCATCAATGAAGGACAACTACCCTCTACCAAATATGGACAATATGTTACAATTGGTTACTGGTTCAGAGTTGCTATCCACCTTGGATGGTTTTTTTGGATATAACTAGGTAGTTGTGAAGAAATCAGAGTGAATCAAGACTACCTTTACCACTCCTTGGGGAACATATGTATATGTCAGAATGCCTTTTTGTCTAATGAATGCTAGAGCCACTTTACAAAGAGCAATGGATGTAGCTTTCTCTGGCTATGTTAATGATTTCATTGTTGTATATCAAGATGATGTGACTGTTTTCTCTAGAAAAATGAGTGACCACCTGAAACACTTAGAAAAAATGTTGCTAAGATGCAGGGAGTATGGTATTACACTAAATCCTAAGAAGTGCCATTTTGGAGTTCAAAAAGTAAAGCTTCTTGGACACATTGTGTGAAAGGAAGGGGTTAGAATTGATCCTAAAAGGGTAGAAGCCATCAATAAAGTTCCTATCCCAATAACTAGGAAAGGAATCCAATCCTTTTTTGGGCAAATTAATTTTATTAGGATATTTTTCTCAAAATTTGCTGAACTAACTATCCCAATCACTAGCATGCTGAAGAAAGACCAAAGTATCAAATGAGAAGAAGCAATTGTTCAAGATTTTGTTGGGATCAAAGCAGCATTAAAGAATGCCCCTATTTTAGTAGCTCTAGATTATAAGAAGGCTTTCCCAATGTTTTCTTTTGCTTCAAAAAGTACTATTGCATCTGTGTTTTTGCAAAAGGATGATGAGGGAGCTGAAAGACCAATTTCCTTTTTCAGTAAGACATTACAAGGAGCTGAGCTAAAGTATACTATCATAGAGAAACAAGTGTTTTCTTTGGTAAAAACAACAAAGGTCTTCAAGCCATATATTCAGAGTTCTAAATTCATTGCTCATGTTCCCAACACCATGGTGAATGATATCCTATCAGAAATGGAGGTTTCAAGAAAAATATGTTGATGGGTAAACAAATAGCAAGAGTATGATATGGATATCCAAACAAAAAAATTTGTCAAAGTTTTGGGTGTGGAAAAACTTATGGCAGAGAGAAATCTAAAGACAATTGAGGTAAATGAATTTGAAGAAGAAAGGTTGAATGTCCTTGAAAAACTGATAAATTATTAATGGTACAAGGACATCATTTTTTATCTCAAACATCTATAGTGCCCTGAACATTTGAGCAAGAATTAGAAAATATCACTTAAGTTAGCTTCCCAAAAATATGTCATTACTGATTTTGGGTTATCTTGGAAGAACCCTAAGGGACTTATCTTCAGATGCATTACTGAAGACAAAGCCCCTAAAATAATTTCTAATCTCCACGTAGGAGTTTGCAGGGATAATTTTAGTGGCGAATATTTGTAATATGTTGAATATTCCATTTTTGAAAAATTTAAAAAGGTGAATTTTCTAGTGCGGGTCAGTGACATGTTCGCCTAAAAACTATAGTTTAATTTTTTTTAGGGGTCAACTTTTCCTACCCTTGAAACTATTCCTGATATAATCCTAGATTATTCATCAAGTAAAACACTACTAGATCACTCATACGACCTAGGGGTATATGTATTATCAAGTATAATAAACGCGCGACAGGAGGGAAGAGGCTATAGACATGTGACAGGAGGGAAGAGGCTGTAGATGCATGATAGAGAGAGTTTGTTGATGCATGACATGGAGAGTTTGTTGATGCATGAATTGGAGAGTTTGTTAATGTATGACAAGAGTGTGGAGGAAGTAGATGCATAAATAAGAGTTTGTTGATGCGTGACATAGAGAATTTTTTTTCGCGCGACCAAAGGGCAGAGGCTGTAGATGCGGGATAGAAGATTTACTGTCGTGCATCAATAAGGTGGTTGACATGCGTCAACGAACCTTGTTGACATGTGTCAACAACCTTGTTGGCGCACGTCAATGAACCTACCTAACGTGCATCAACCACCCTGTTGACACACGTCAACGAGGGTGCTGTCTAACAGTAAATCTCTTATCGTGTGTCTACAGCCTTTTGTCACACCGCTTATAAAGTAAGTAAAAAAAAATTGTACCCCCAAAAAAATTTCCTTCCTATAAAACCTCTTCCGAGGATATTCGCTAGGTATTTTCCACCTCTGATTTCTAAGAAGTCTCTTAAAATGAACCCTGGGAGTTTGTGGGGGACATTTTTCTAGAAGATTCACAGCTCATAAAATATTTAGGGTTGGTTGTTGGTGGCCAATTCTTTTTAAAGATACAACTTTGTTGGTAAGAAAATGTGAAAGTTACCAATGCTTTTTTAGAAGACTAAAAGCTTTGGGATCCCTTCCTTTGTAGCCTGTATTAGTTGAAGCCCCATTCAGGAAATGGGGAATGGATTTCAATGGGGATATTTCTATTCCCTCAAGTGCAGGCCATAATTGGGTATTAGTGGCCATAGATTACTTCACTAAGTGGGTGCAGGCAATCCCCACCAAGAAGGCAACTCACCAAATTGTCATGGATTTTATCCTGAACTATATGATTTACAGATTTGGGGTACCTTCCAAAATAGTTGCTAAAAATACCATGAGCTTCCAAGCTAAACCTTTGGTGGCTATGTGTCACAAATATGGGATCAATTTGACAAATGCTTCCAATTATAATTGCCAAGGAAATGGAAAAGAAGAGTCTAGCAATAAAAATATGTTGAAGATAATTAGAAGAACTTTGGAGTTGAACAAAAGGAAGTGGGTTGAGAAGTTGAAGTTTTTTGTTTGGGCTGATTGAATCACTATTAAATGAGCTAATGAAAAAATCCCATTTGAGTTGGTGTATGGAACTCAATCCCTACTTCCTCTGCATATGTAATTATCTACATTTCAATTTCTTCAACAACTTGAAGATCAATAGGTTAGCCCCTACGATGCTCGGATCAATCAGATTGTTTAGCTAGATGAAGAAAGAAGGTCATCCCATTAGAGGCATGTAAAATTCAGAGAGAAATTGAAGAATTTGTTTGATAAAAAGGTAACTCTGAGAGATTTTAGTGTGGGAGATCTTGTGTGATTATGGGATAGCAGGCACAAGGATAAGGGAAAACATGGAAAGTTTGATGCATTGTGGATGGGCCCTTATTCAATTGACATTCAAATTGGTGAACATACCTTCTTCTTAAAAGACTTAGATGGGGAGTTTCTTGAATTACCTTTTAATGGCAGGCATTTGAAACATTTCCTTGACTGATTTCTCAGAATCAAGGTATACACCATTGTACAGTGTATAGTATATTGGTTTCTTTATTCTTTCGTATTTTTCTGTTTTGGTTCTTCCTGGTCCTTGGTGGCCATTTTTTTTCATTTCTCAATTTTTTCTTGGAGGGTTGGCTTGAGACACCATTTCCCAATGGTTTACTTTTGGCACTGGGTCTGCTATTTGTTCTTGTGGTACTTGTTAGGAGTGCTCATCCCTGAGTTGGGGCCGATGTTGTTGCTCAATTTGATCTCACACCATTTTCTCTAAAAAAATCTTCAATCCTTGAGCTCTATCGTATTTTCTATTTCCCTGAATGGATGCGTGAAAATCTTTCTTCATTTGTATGTTGTTGAAAGATCCTTCTCTATGGTCGTGGATCAAATTTGGGCCTTGTATCATTTCCAAATTCTTTGTCCTTGAAGAAAAATTCAATTCTGGGTGTGTTATCCCGTAAAATTGGCAATGGCAATTTTACAGATAACCCTACCAAAATTTTGTTCGGGTCCCTTGTCAAGGACTCCTTGCATTTGGAACATTGCAAAATCCATTCCCGGGAAATCTAATTTTCCAAAATTTTCCATTTTTGGTCTTTTTTGGTCAGGCGCACATAATGTCTATGCAACATAAAGTGTTCATGCGCCCCCTTTAAATCCTTTGGTGCATGGTTTGATGTGTCGACACACCTTTTGGTGCGCCTCACTATGTTGGGCCTTTCTTGCATGCACCAAGGCGCATGCACCTTCATGTCAACAATACTTTTGTTGCACCACGTTTTGGTGTGCCAAAGGGCGCACATATTTCTGTGTTGACAACACTTTTGGTGCACCAAAGGCACACATAACTTCATGTTAGCAGGTGTTTTGGTGTGCCACAAGGCGCATCCTTTCCATTGTCGACAGGTATTTTGGCGCGCCACTTGAAAAATTGGTTGGCGCATTTATTACCACCTTGCCTATATATAGGCACATCTGCCCTATCATTTTCATCAGACAAAAATCACGTGATTATTCTCTTCCCTCTGTACCTATCAGTGCGCCTGTCATTATCGAATCACGTCATGGACCCAGTTTCACACCTCTCACATTATATATTCCTAGTAAGAGGTCCATATTGCTCTTGTGATTTGTGTTTTGGTTTTTGGTTGTTTGTTTGTGGGGATTAGATTAAATAGAGCTGTGAAACCATGAAACCCCCCCTTGCTGTTTTTTCTATCTTTCCCAATGTACTTCCCCCTCTTTCCAGATCTACTGGTAAAGAGGACTGTCTTATAAAGAGATTGCTTGAAACTCTTTATTTTAGCTTCTTCATCACCCAAAGATACCCTATAAAAGAAGCTTAAAATGCATGTAAACCCCTCAGGAAAATAATCAAAGCTTAAAAATAAGAATGTATTGTTTCCTCTTTTGGCGCATCCGCCACCCTTGCAACATGATATATAGTTGCGCTAATGGCACACCCACCATGCCTATTGCATAAAGAACAGCTGCGCCCTCAAGGCGCACTTCCCTTGCTTGTTGCACCTGCTTTCCCTGCGCCCTACTTGGCGTTCTAATCTCATGTGTAGCATTGTTAAAACTTGCGCCATTGGTGCACCCTTCATCTATGCAATATCAAATTTAGATGCGCCAAGTATAAACTGTTAGCGGAGGTGCATCCCTTATTACAACAACATAATGTTATGCAATCCCTCTCTACGCCGCGCCGAGCCAAGTTTCCTTTAGTGCACATAATGCATATGTCACACAAGCCATATACACACCCTTTGGCACACCAAAGTTACATGCAACATAAAAATTATATGTGCCACTGGCGCATCCTGTTCCTTTGTAACATGAAGAATATCAGTGCCTACTAAATGCATATATATGGCGCAGGTGCACTCTCGCTTGCAACAATAAAATGTCATCTATAGTATTCATGCACCCTGTGCCCTTTAGCGTTGATTTGCCCCTTGCAGCACCTCTTTTCTGTGCGCCATGCTATTTGGCCCTGTAGCCTATAGTGTTCATGCGCCCTGCACCTTGAGACCTTAAAATTGCTAACTCTTCCTTTTGTCAACGCTTTAATGGAAGATCAAACAACTAATATGAGTTTCTTGCGTTGGGTTTCACTTCTTCTTCTTGCAGATTAGTTACTAAGTTCAGAATTACATATGTCAACATCAAGCAAGAGACCTACCAAATCTGAAGGCAAGGCCAAGCTCACAGAGGAAGAAATGAAGTACAAATATCAGAGGGTCAGGATGCTCGAATCCCAAGCAGAGTGTGACCCTAGATATCAGACACTCAGAACTTGGTCACATTGATATGGAGGATTTCTGGGCCAGAACCCGGAAGGTCACAGGAAGTCCATGGATGGACAAACTGATGGGCAGTGGGCTGCATTTTGCTGGTGGGATCCCAGTTAGTGTTGTAAACAATGAGTTCATGATGGTAGTGGCTCGCTGCTACAACAAAGACACAAGATGTGTTCATAATGAGAAGGGCGAGGGTCATAATCAACCTCACTGGCCCGACACTTTGAAATAATGCTCGGCATTCCTCACCACTGGCACTTCATGGCCATAAGCCAGGAAGATTGCATCAAGGCTTGGGACGATGATGAGGATCAATGTATGCAGTTGATGAATGAAGTATACCTGAAGAACAAAAAGGTGGTGACCCGATGGCCACTAGTCATTCATCACAGTGAATTTTCAGAGGAACTCAATGATACAATCACATTCCTGAGTAGAGTATTTGGGCTTCCTGATGCCCACTACTTTCACAAATGGATGCTGAGATACTTAGAAAAAATGAACAAAAATGTGCCAGATCAACGCTTTGAGTGGGCAGAGATCATAAGCAGCACCATATCTGAGCAGCTCCAACAACTTACCATAACGGGGAGGTTCTATATGAACTCCTACGTAGTTTATGCTGCGGCCTCAGAAAGGGATTATCCAGCTTTGATGCGGTGCGGGGTTTGGCCCCAAGTTAAAATATATGAATACTATCCAGAACTGAAGCTGGAAAATAGCATCCCCTAGTTTACAAAGATCAACGATGCCTTCTTCTATGGCATCATTTACCTTTTGAGGCCGAACATGACTCACGATCGTATAACCAAGAGCATCACCGTAGCCACAGAGAAATGGGGGGCTTTGTTCACTCAATTTCCCACCTTCACTTATCTGAGGGAAGTTAACTTCTTGGGGGAACCAGCCAAACTAACGAGATATGCCGGCCCCAAGTTGATCCTGTTAGAGCTGTCAAGATAGCTTATCACCTACCATGAAAAGTGCCTCAAGAGAAAGAAGGGTGGAACTCCTTTCCCCCTCACAGTGGGTAGGTATACTTGTCTCTCTCACCACAAGGTGAAGGATATGTTTTTAGAACTGGAGCTGCTAAATCTAAAGCATAACTTCCCGGCAAGGCCCAATTTCAACCCAAGGAATTGTCTCCCCAGGGCCAAACTCGATCCGATCCACATCCCTCAGATCGAAGACATTTATATCGACCTATATCATGAGGTTGAACTCAGAAGGAAGGATCATTCCCGCTTGGCCTTAGCTGAAATCATCCAGTACAGTGTGGCCATCATCCCAAAAGGTTATCAAACTGCTAATCAAGAAGTTGATCAGGTATATCTTGACACAAATGGGGACGATTGGCCTTTCACCGTGATTGACAGGAACAAATCTCCTCAGACAATAGAGGAAAGGGTCAAGGAAAATCTGCGAAGAACAGAGCATTGGTGCAGAATGAATGGTCTCATCTACCTCGGAGTTGATTTCACTACATCTCCATTGGGCAATGCACCTTCCCAGGAAAAACAGCTACCAAAGGGCAAAGGGAAAGGCAAAGAGGGTGAGTCAAGCTCCACCCAAGAGGAAGCTCTTGAAAGTCCTCCTTCCACTTCACAAGAATGGGTTGTAATCCTAGAAAGCCCAGAAGAAGAAGCAGCGGAAGATGTTCCAATAGGCACATCCACTCAGGATGTTGCCACGACTGTAACTATTGAGGTCCCTTCTGTCCCTTCTCCTTCTCCTCCTTCCCCTCCTCGAGTAACCCAAGTGACCATTCCTTTGGTCGTGTCCTCTCCCCCATCTTCTACTGTTCCCCCTTCTTCATCATCCATCTTCTCTTCTCTTGTGGATCTGTCCCCCACCATTTCTTCCCTCATCTCTCAGATCCCTTCCATTCCCATGTCTTCCTCCCCTAAAGTATCCCTTCCTCCCATGAGCACTTCCTCGGCTTCCCTCTCAATGCCGCCTCCAAGTGTCTCCACATTTTTCCCTTCTACTATTGCACCTGCTCCCTTTTCTATTTTTGGTCCTTCTCCCATAAGTCCAGCCTGGATCTCCCAGCACCTGATTCAACAAAAGAGGAAAGTTCCCATCACACCGATGGACTTCTCCATCATCCCATCAAAAGGGGCCAAGAAGCAAAAGCCTATAACCCGATTCTCTCAGAGTGCATCAGGGGAGAGAGTAATGGAGATTATATACCCCGATCCCTTAAAGGATAAAAGGATCTGTCTTCAACAGATTAAACAGTGACTCAAGTCATAATGGGGACATCTTCAGAAAGCCTACAAGGAGAGGCCCTATCTGCAGTTGACGCTCTTTGCAAAAATCTCCAGGAAGCAAAGGAAGAGAAAAATCTACTAAAGGAGCAAAATAAACATCTTCTCCATGCCTTGCAGAAAATGGGCAGTGCGCCTCCTACAATTGCCACCGAAACTCCTGAGCCTCTGAGCCAGGATAAGATTAATGAATATGCCAAAATTGGTGAGCAGGGCATGGCAGTTTCCACCTGGAGGATCCAAATCCTCAAGGAAAATGAGGGAGTAATCGCTAAGTTCACCGGGTTATATCAGAATATCAATCAAACAAACAGAGAACTCTAGGCGATAGCAGGACCCATCTCTGAAGAGCTAGACCATGCCAAGATGCAGCATGAGACCTTTCAGAAAATGTTCTACTGTTTAGTCGAAGATCTGGTCAAGTTTGGTGTCCTTGGTCACCCCAGAGCCCTCAAAAAAATCCTCTCTACTCTGGATTATCAGGTTGATCAGCTGGAGTTTGTCCTGGAGAAGATCGACAAAGTAAAGGAGGAAGCCCTGGATGCAATGCATCAAATGGAACAGATTTTCCTAACAATGTCTCTAGGCTTGCTCACTTCTTCTTTCACCTTAAGGAAGGTTGAAGAGACTATTCAGATCTTCAAGGAGATCATTTCATAGGGGCTGGGACCAGAGATCACGTTCAATGCCGAATCCATCAACAACCTGTTGGCATGTCGTGACTTCATTAGGTACCTGATAAAGGCAGAAAATGATTATTCCAAACTCCCAGAAAATCTCATAAATGAGCAGGAGACTTGCGAAGCTATTAGCGATCGACACAAGGATCCTTCCCAGGATCAACTTCAACCCATGATCAGCAAGTTCATGGAGTACCGTGCCCAGTTCCACATCTCGTCTCCCAAGTAGCAGCAAAAGCAGGATACCCCCTTCCAGCCACAGGACGACGACGAACAGTTTCTTTCTTCCCAACTTTCTCCTTGTAAATTATCTAAAGTGTTGACACAAACGATGACATCATCCATGTTGCACCATGAGATGATGTCATCCAACAAAGTTGTCAAAAGTCAACACATGACTTTGTAATCTATTGTAAGATATTTTTAAATTAAGTGGTTGTTTTTCTTTGGTCTTCTTTTCTTCTCTCCTTCTATGTATACTTGAATACTTGTTGTATTCAAGGTGTGAATATTTTTTAGATGAAAAATAGAAGTGGGAAGAAAAGGCTTTATAATTTTTGTAACAGAAGAAAATATTAATACAAATATTAAGACTTTACATGTTGAATATGTGTGTTATGGGCATCTGATCTTTCTTATGTCAGATCTATGCATTGATTCTGTTGGATCTATCTCTATTTTTTTGTCATTTATTCATCAGTATTGCTTTATTTGTTTATGCAAGTAGGTTTGGCTCTGTTTACTACCAATCCCAAAACATAAACCCTCTGACCTTTCTGCTTTGGATTTCATTTCTTTTCTCCCTTCGGACCTGATCTTTCTTCATCATCTCTTTCATTCCTTTCTTTTCACAGTTGGAAACACCCCTACTGGGATGACATCCCAAACCCTCGAAGGCAAAATATTGTGAGACTTGCACAGATTCCTGCTAGTAGAATAGCAATAAACCAGTTTCGCTTTGCTGACTCAAAGAGGGGCTTTTCCCTGCACACTATTGGCTCGTTTATCCATAGATTTTCCCAAGAGACAGATTTTCAAACCAACAGTGTGCAAATGCTGATTTCCATACATTTTATGGTTTGACGGGTGTGTTTTCCCCGTCAATTTATATTTCAACATCTTCAACCACGTAGTTTATTTTGATTGGATGTGGCTCAATAGGGAATTTTGAAACTATAAGGCCCACTTCAACTGAAGTCTTGTCCACATGGAGGGCCTACGCTCATCTCAAAATTTACCTCTTGGTTTGACCTTTAGAGTTGCACCAGGGAGACACCTGGAGCCTTCTGCTGGCCCGACCCAGACTTAGACATTTTTTTTGTGACCAGTATAGCTTTATCAGACCATGGACATCTGGAAGGAAAATGCTCATTTCAAGATCCACCTCTGAGTCCTACCTTAGAGGTTAAGCCAGGGAGACATGTGGAGGCTTCTACTGGCTCGTCTCTATACTTAAACTTTTAAAGTAACTTTCTAAGGCCTGGAACACATGGGGGGCCCGTGCCTGTTTGGTGACCGGCCATTGAACTGTAGATTTGAAGAAGCACTAGGAGGACATGTGGAATTTTCCGCTCACTCTGCCCTTGCTTTGAATTTTCAATGGCCAAGAAAACTTTCTCGGACCCTAGGCACATGGCGCCTTCTGCTGATCCTTAAAATTTTTCAACAACTCTGCTGGACTGAGACACATGGTCAGCCAACGTTTCTTTGGGGTCTCAACTTTTGGGCACCATATCAAAAGTGCACCATTGAGACATGTGGGGGATTTTGCTAGTTCCTTTTATACTGAAACTTTTGAAAGGCAAAAAGGTAATTTTCTTGGGCCCAGGCCACATGGAAGGCCCATGCTTCTGTGGAAACTTTCCTCTATACTTCACCTTTATAGTTGTGCTAATGAAACATGTGGAAAACTCTAATCTAAAGTTGAGAAAGGGCACAATTGACGATTGTTCTGCATTACATCTAATTTTTCCACCATTTTTTCTCCAAGAATCTTGGAGATGTGAATACGCATTGTTTTTCATCATTTTTTGATGAAATTTCTTGTCATTTTTATCTGAAAAGTGCAATTGAATGGATTTAGAGATTAATTTATGAGTCTAAGGATTCTAAAGGTTGATATTTTGAAAGTTATAATTGCTTGGGCACTTGCAAAAACATGAATTACCAGAGAAGTTGGATACAGAGCAGAGTTGTAGAGGAAAGAATGGGAAAATGGTGAAATAATGGAGGTTGCAGGTGCAAAGGGATAAAAAAGGTGTTTCCTTGAGGGTGAAAAGGATTTCCTGTGAAATCCAACTATAAAGAGTCACTAGAAAATGTTTGAAACGGGGATTTCTTACATGAAAAAATAAAAGAATTATTAGAAGGATTGTCAAAATGTTGTGGCATGGCATCCCAGTAATTAGTCAAGGACCTGAGAAATGTGATCAGTTCATGATTTATCCACCTAGTAGCTGCGGGTGTAAATTTGTTAAAGGTCACTTTCTGAGACAAATTGGTAATAGGAAAAGGATTCCTTGAATATTCTTCTTTTTGGGGGGAAAATTTGGGATGAGTGAGTGAGTAAATTGTACAAATACAATGAGGATACTCTCACAAAGGGTCGGGGGTTGACTTTTTAAGTGAAAATTTAAGAAATCCCATCTTCTTGAGAGACCATCTGATAAAACTATTAATCTCTTATGTTGTAGATTTGATCATGTCAAGTTGGTTGTAAGTGTACAGCCATTGACAAGCTTTGAGACTTTTTAATGAAACTTTCCCCTGCTGATGAATCTAATCAACTTCGAATTAATCTTTGTCAATCTTGGGAGAAATTTTTTCGTCTTTATTTCAGAATGTCTACAAGTAGTTTTTCTTGTTCCTAATGCAATATTGTGTTAAAGTTCCTCTGAAGCACACAAAATCTCATCCCTATGATAGTTTAGTGGAATTTTCAATTTTATTATGAGAAGATCCTTCATCATATAATCATAAATACAATTTAAAATCACTTTACTGTCATTTTGTTGATAAAGATTATTTGTAAGCCTTTGAGTGTATCTTAGGCATGAGTAACTAGGGGTCGTTAATGTATAATTGAGTCTTTAGCTTGATCCTTCATGTGAAATTCTTAAAGATTTTGTGAAACCGTGTAAATATGGGCATACATTGATGCAAAACTTCTAGTTAAAGGAATATTTTAGCTGTTCTGAAGCATTCTATCATTTATTTTTCTAATTATTGTGAAGGTCCTCAAAGATCTGGAAAAATCAAGTTTATCCTGCTTAATATCCCACTAAAAATTATTCAAAAACAACGAATCCTGCCCGAACTACCCCTGTTTCCCTGTGTGTCAACAAATGAATAAATTCTACTAGAAAAATATGCAGAAATAATTAGGATTCCATAATGTATCTAGTAACCTTTAACCATGTTTAGAAAATATTACCATTCTTTAGAAGTGACAACACATGAGAGTTAAATTGTGGTGCATTGATCATATTTTCTTAGGTGTCCTTTCAAATTTGTGCAAAGAAGGATATCTTCAATCTACTTCACCGACAAAGGTTACAAAATGGGTCCTATCACCCTTGTCAAATAGCACGACCTAAAGTAGTGAGGATAGATCAAATCCTGAATGAAGGTGCTATCCATTTCTCTGATGCCCAAGGGACAAAGAGTCAGACGAATCCCCTCCCCAACAATAAAATGACTCATAATATGCTTTGTCTATCTCTCAATGTCTTGCTAAATCCAAGATGATTCTTGGTTTCCAAGGGAAAATCAATTTGGATACCAACAGACAGAACCCTGAGTGTGCCTAAGATCTTGGAGTAAATCCTTCGTTACTTAGTCTTTCTAGAGAGACGGTTCATTGTCTAGTGCGGCCTTGTTGGCAGTTTGATAGCTGTGGTGGAGATTCTCTTACAACCTGGTAAGATCTTTCTTCCTCATCAGAGTAGATGTGTTTGGTAATGAGCTTATGGTTTGTGTGAGGTCAGATTGACTCTTGGTTAATTGTATATTCTAGTGGATAAGTTTTTGTTTGGTAGTGACTTGTATTGACTTCTAGATTGTATTGACTTTGTTTGGTTATGAGCTTATCCTTGTTTCTTTATGGAAAGTATTGACTTGTGGATTGTATGTATTTTTGTAACTATGGTTAGATTTAAGCCCATTTGGGAAGTGTATTTAATTAAGTGTGCTTGTCTTTATCTCATTGACCTATGATGAAGGTTACCCTTGTCTTAGCCCTTTAGATTGTTATGAATAAAACCTTTATGACCTATTGATCTTTGGATTACACGGAGACACTTATGAATGTTGTTGGGTCTTTTGAACCTTTCCCTTAGAGATGTTAGTTTAGTAGATCCTTTTTTTTTTTTAATCTCGGTGGTGCTTATTTTGTTCTCCTTTTAAAACTATAACTCTTGGTCGTAGAGTCCATGTTTGAATAGATTAATTGATTGCTTTCTTGCATTTGATGTTTTTTAATGGAATGTGGTGTCCTTGGAGTAAAATTTACATAGTCATCTTGTTGCATGGCTTGTGGTATCTTGCGGAAATATGGGTGTTGATTTGAAATATTTCTTGGTCTTATTATGCAAGTAAATGTTTGAACCTAAACAAAAAATATTGTTAATCCTCGTAAATTCGTAAAAGTAAATCTACCTCCTTAATGAGTCTTCCTTGTAATTTCATTTGAAATTTGTAGATACCAACTAGAAATGTTCCATGATGCTTGTAATTATTTGATAAACCCTTAAAATATTGATGTGGTACACATTGAATGATAGATTCCTAGTTCTTATGAAATTAATGATGTGTTTGCTATGTTGAATGCCTCTTGTTTCCTATAGAATTAAAAATGTGATGGGTTGATCCATCTCTCTCTCCCATGAAAGTAATAATGTGATTTGTTTTCCTCTTCCTTCTCATTAAAATCTATTTGGTAAAATGATTAATTGATCATAATGAGACCCTAATTGAGGAACTTGGATTTGAGACAAAAAGTAAATAAATAAAATAGAAGATTAGGAAAAAGGAGATGTTTTCTTGATATAATCTTGGTAGATTAATAAAAGAAATCAAACTAGGTGAAAAGAAAACAGAAAGGAAAATCTGCTCATTTTACATTCCTTAGAAGTAAAATAAATGTTGTTTCCACCTATTCAGAATGGTGAGAGATCATACCACCTTAGTGGTGCTTTTTATAGCACAAACTTGTGATGTCATAATAAAAGGAAGTTTTAATTAAGAAAAATTGTAAGGATTGTGTTTAAAAATAAAACTATATAACTTTGGACTTAATGAGTTAATTTATAAAACAACTAAGATTTATGTACTGAGTATAGTTGAACCTTTATATCAGTCACTTACCCGAAATTGTGAAAACATCTTGTTGATAGTTATGTGTTCAAATTGCTTAGTAATCCCTTGTTCGTGGATGTACACACCTTTCCCATGTAGGAGTTTGGTTCTTCATAAAAAAAATTCCTCATATCTCGAAGAGTGTGAGTTGTGGCCTTTACGATTGGGTCTTGTCTCTTGTTTTTAAGAAAACAACCTCCTTGTGTGTTGATTTGGCCCTTCGTGACATAGGTTATTGTAATTTTTATTTTTAAGGAAGCGTATGTTAAGGATATGAGATAACTTAAAGAAATTATCTTTCTTCTTTTGCTTAAGTCACCTTGTGGTTTTTGCCATTTTTCCATTGGGAAGGGAAGTGCAAGTTCTTTCTGTAAGGTTTTTATTCACCTTTTGTATGATACTCTTTTGGGCTGCAGTTGGACCCCCTCTCATACTTGTTTCTTCTCTCTAACTCCCTTGAGTGCTCTTTGGTGTTATGACTTATGCATGTTCTCTCTTATTGCTATTTTGAACTTGAGCAGGGTTTAAGATAAATAAATCACTTTGTGATATATAGAGTGAGTGGTGCGTATTGTATTGATATTTTAGTTCTAGTGTAAATTCCTTATAAATGCTTGAAATTTCTAAATTAGGTTAGTGTTCTGTGTTTGTTTTTGAATGTAAAACAATGTTATATAAAACTGTAAAGGTCATATTTTCCTCAATATTTCCATGAAAATTTTATTATAGAAGTGCTTTCCATGAATAGTTTTCTTGATCATAAATGTGTTGGCTAACTTAAGTGTTCTTCCTTGTTGTTAAATCTCATCTTGTGTGATCTCAAAATTGTGAGACCTGTGAGTAGACATGTTTTCTTGTATAAATTTGATAGTCATGGTTGATATGTGCTAGCCTTGTCTAAATAACAAACTTTGAAAGCGTAACTTAACCTTAGTGTAAGCCTTAACTTGTGTTGTTGTAGTATGTGGGATCCATCAAAAACTATATGATCATTTCGAGTTCAAGAAATTCTCCCGCTCCTTCCTTTTCTTGGTGGTTATCTTTGAGACTCCTTTACCATTTAATTTTTTGAGGTTATATGGTGGAACATGGTTGACCACGTAGATTTACACTATAAAATTATATGTTTGCAACCTTACTAAAATAAATTTTAGGACTCATCCCTTTCAATATCTCTTCTTCTTGTTAAATTGAATTGGACCAAACTTGAGTTATGTAGACCCACACTTGTTGAAGCAAAGGAATTCCACAAAGGGTATGATCCTAATTTTTTTGCATTGTTCCCTAAATTTTTCTTCGTGAATTTTGGGAGGAAGTCAAATCTAAGAGGAGGGGGGTGTAATGCCCACTTCTCTTCAACACTAAATTAAACATGATCATATTTTCCAAATTATTATAATTGTAAACCTTGTTGCATTATTCTAATTAGCATACTAATAAGTTGTGCAGACATCATGACTCCATTTTGTTTTTATTATTGTTATTTTTAACTATATGTCATACTATGTACCATGATGGGAATTTAAGGATAAAACAATTAGCTAGAATGTTTTCATTTTTGTAATTCGATTCTGATAAGCATTACTCTTCGAGATTGTTTTGTTGTAACTTGGTTTATCTCTTTGACGGGACACATAGACACTACTATGCTTTATTACCGATAGATGTTAATAGACAAAAAAAATTTACACATTGTATTAGGGAAGTTAAAGGATAGACATTATTGTAACTGAACTAATTAACTTTTGATAGACATTCAGCATGGAAGAGAATGATGTTCAAAGTTAATTTTGTGTTTTAATTGTTATTGGAGATTAGCAATATTGTGAATGAGTGAAAGTATTTCTTTAATCTGATGATCTAGTTGGTCTTTGATCTTAGCAGCAAACTGATGTGTGAGTAAAATCAAAATGTTGAAAATGATAATAATTGTTAAATTACTTGGTCTTAGCAATAGTAGTTATGATTTTTTTATGTTTGAAATCGATAGTTAGATGTAAGTGTTTTATTACTTCAAAATAGTTAATATGGTCATGAGATGAAAGGGGTATTGTGTGTCTTGCAGGAAAACATATCACAACAAAATACGGGGGGATTGGAGACCAACCACATTGGAATTTTAAGTCAATTAAATGAGGGTCACCATAACAACATCTATTTGTGTGTGTGTTGGAATTATTGTTAGGGGAAATTGTGACCAAGGGGTTATGTTTTGTCCTTTATTTATTTTTCCTCTAATTAATGTTAGTATGTGATTTTAGCGATGTAATTCATTGTATTAATTATTTGTAATTTGGGGTATTTATTTTAAACTTTATTATTAATGGCATGTAGTGTCTTAATTAGAGCTAATTTAATCTTGTACTAAAATAATTTTAGATGTGACCAAAGGAACTAATTTATTAGACTAGATTTCTCTTGGATTTTGTGTTGAAAGTTGAGTTCTTGGGGATCTTGAGTGTTGTACACTCTAACCCTTCATTGAAATTCGAATTTGGCCTTAGAGGCCAATTTTCGAGGCTTGTGGGTCAATTCAAACATGTCCCACACCTCTTAAAGTGCTATGCCAACCCTACCTATGGGTTGGGGGGTCAAAATTAGACCCCATTAGGTGTTTTAGGAAGACAAAAAGGTAAAATATTATTGCACTTTCTTTCATGTAATTAATTTTATCCTTAGGAGGTGTGGGCTTGGTTTGTGTGTGCAAGTAATATGTCATTTCTTCACCCAATTATTAATTGTGCCTTTGTATTTGATGTTGGACATGTGAGGTGGAGTTGAGGATGAGTGATGTGGCATCCTACATGGAGCCACCTCACCCTCCTCTCTCCATTTTATATTTAATCAAGCTCTTTTGCTTGATTGGGGGTTACTTCATTAATTTTTGCTCATACATTTTGGGAGTTAGACGATTTTTTGGAAGTGATGTAGATTTTTTGGAGGTTCTTGGTGTTTGTTTGGGCATGAAGAAGCTTGGTGTATTCTCTTGGATCAAGCTCTACCATGGAATGGTAGGAGCCAAACTCTTGTTAAATTCCTTCTTTTATTTTTGTATGCATATGTGCTTGTTTTGAGTATTTTGGAATGCTTGTTGGGTTCCTGGGTAGATATCATAACTATGATGTAGGAGGGGACTATGGGGGTATTTCATGTAGGGAGGAATAAGAGTTTATTTCATGTTCTGGAGGGATTATGGGTTGAGTGCCCCACCTTAGACAAGAAATTGCTTGCATTTCTTACTTGGTTATTTTGTTGAGGGAGCCATAAGAGATTGTATGGACGCATAAGAGAATGGGGGAGGCGTAAGACGTTCTTGAGGGAGGCATAAGAGTGTTTATATTTTTGAGATTTTTATTGGAGATTTTTATGGTGGGAACTCATTTCCCATTATGAGGCACAAGTGACCTCGCCATAGGTTCTTGATCCTTTGGCTTTCCATATTTGAAGCCTTATATATTTCATGGTTTTTCCTTCTTGTGTTTTAGTGTGAGTTAAATGTGCTTTGGATTTATTATGAAATCTTGGAATGTGATGTGGAAGCTTGTTTGTTTCCATGAGTTGAATCTAGTTTCCATTACATTGTGGTTGGGGCTCGGGGGCTAATGAGGAGGATGGCTTCTTCTCCTCATTGGAGTTATTGGTTGGGTGGAGATTGTTGCCTCTTCCCCATTTTTTTTTGTGATCAAATGAAACATTTTGGAGCTCTCTTTTTAGAGGTGTGAAAGTTGGAGCTATGTTGGTCCCCAAAATAAATCCTTCCTTGTGATTAAGACTTCTTATTATTCCCTCTCAAGGTGGAAGATTGTGATATTGTATTTTTGTTTAAAGGAAATGTAGTTTTGTTAAGTTGCATTTAATTATTTGTGATGAAAGTTGTATTTTGGGAAGAAGAATTTTACCTTCATTGTTGTAGTTTTATGTTGAAAAGAGAAAGAAAGATTGTGTTGTAAAAATAGTCTTGTGAAATAGAAAAGAAAAGTTATTATCTTTATTTGAAGTTTTAGCTTGTATTGTGTGAAAAGAAGTTCTTTCAATGGAAAAGGAAATTTTACTTGTATTATGATATTGTATCATTTTAAATAAGAAAGAAGAAATATAGAAGCTATAATATGTAAAAACATGCATGCTTAGTAAGAATTGAATGTAGAATAAAGTGTTATAGTTATTTTGAGTAAAGAAGCTGTATTGAAAATGGAAAGAGACAAAAAAATTGAAGTATATTATTATGTTGGAATATTACATTGTTGTAGTAAGGAAAAATAACGATACTAAAAGTAGTTTTAGATCTTTTTACTCCTGGAATTGAAAGAAAATTAGTTCAACAAAATGATTCCTTGTTATTGCTACTATTGAATAAGAAATGCTTTAAAATGATAAATTTAACAAAAGAATGAATAAATGAAGATAAATATTACAACTCAAAACTTTTGTCATATAAAATCAAGTTCAGAAGGTATTTTAAAACATTTTAGCAACTTTTGTTTTTTGGAAAATCTTAAGTTTGATGGTTATGTTTCTAAGAAATAGGACCACCACCCTATGTAGAGTGATGCTCTCATAACCGCCACTCAGTCAAGGAGGTGGTCTCAGAACCACCGCTCCATAAATCGATGATTTTATGGTTTTTCACACAGTTAGCGTGGCAGTCCTAGGACCACCGGCCTACTCTGGGTGGCGGTCTTGTCGCTTACGGCGGAAATTTCCAGTTCTGCGCCTGTGTAATTTCTAACTTGTAATAACTAAAATTTTTAAGCATATAAATTTACTAGGACACTTCTATCAAGCAAACAAAGGCAAATATTATGGGTTTAAGCAATAAAATATTGAAATGGTAATTTTAAAATACTCTTTTTCATTTATGTTAATGAGGGTAGTTTTGCCCCAAATAAAGAACCCCAAATGCAAATGGCTTGAAATAAAACCAGTTTGGAAAGGAAAACCTCCCTCTATCTTTGAATGAAATAGATTACAACAATAAAACTACAATCTAAACAAATCTAAACTTGATCTTGAAAAAAATCTTCCATAGTTCTTCCTCTCTTACTCTCAAGGTTTCCTTCTCTCTAACCTGCAATTTTGACAAAAGAAAATAGACCAAATGAGAAGAATAGAATAAAGGAAAGGTTTTAAAAAAGAATTCATAAGGATTTTTAGGGTTAGTTTCGAACCCTAGGATCTAATGGCCAAGATTGGTGTAATTTAAGGGTTGAGGATCAACCCTACATTTGTTTGGTAGGAATATATTTTTATAGATGTTTAAATAAAATTAAAGGTATGTGTAGATGAATGAATGGGGCCATTTAATTATCTTAGTGTGTAAGTTATTTTCCTAGATCCTAATATGTTTTAGTAAATTAATGAAATGTTGGATAATAAAGCTAATAGGATTATTAAACAAAATGACTAAGTATAAGGTTGACCATGTTGGGATTAATCATTGATTAAAGAGAAGAAAGAATTTAACAAAGTAAAGTAAAATATGGTACCTTCCTAGTTGAATGTTAATTAAACGAATTAGGGATAAATTAGAAATATTTAATCTTTGAGCTAGACCTGGTTCCCTAATCAGAGGGTTGAGAATATTGGTGTAGGTGAGTTTAATGTACCCTAGGCGTTGTCACCCTTGTAACCTTTTAACTTAAACAAAAAACAAAATTAATTGCAACTTTTGGGATAAGTCTTTAGGGTTTCAACGTGTTTCTAAAATATTTTTTTAGCGGGTGTTACAGGTTGAATTTTGATCTAGGCATGGAAATAGTGTTGAAACCCTAAAATGCATTCAATTTTTCATTTGCATTTAAGAGCTCTGGACAACAAGGGAAGGCTCTGCATAAATGTTTATTGAGAGGCCATTTTTTAATACTCTCACCTACTATATTATTATTTTGGAATCTTTGTGCAATGATTTTTTCTTTTTCATCTGTCTGTGCATTTGGTATTTCTAGGTATTCACTACTTTTGAGCTCATTTATTTCTACATTATGGGTCTTCCCTTTTCACCATTATTTCTAGGTGAGCTGATCTTTTACATAATAGGCTTGGTCAAGGACTGGATAGCTCGCTCTGTTTTGTGAGCTTTGGGCTGGTTCAGTCAACTGTTCACATGGTTCAGTCAGGAGTAAAGTAAGATATTATTTGAGAGTTCTAGGTTTTTTACCGCTTTCAAGATTACCCTTGCATATTTGTAGATATGTCCGTTATTTTCAATGATTTGGTGACAAAATTTGAAATTTGACTCCATTTTCTCTATCTCTTGTTCCTAAGACACCATTTTTTAAGATTACTGAGCTCGAAATGCTTGTTGGGTTGATTTTTGTTTTGGGTTTTTAGATTAAAATATGTGTGTCATTATGGTTTGACATTTTTTGGTAACGATGTATTTCTCCATTTTTATTAGTTTAAAAATTATCCCAAATTAAAAACCATCTGGGACTCCTCTGATTCGGGCATGGATTTTTTTCTTCATTTTTTTCCCTTGAGAATTTGGGTTGAGTATTTTTTTTAGCTGGGTACTTGTGTTTTCCAACCTAGTTGTTCTAATATCGAGTTCATCCCTGCCATACTCCTAACTCACTGTAAAATGGAGAAGACGTTCTCAGAAATGGGATTTGAACTCATTTCATCCTCAAACCTGACAGTAGTCCATTTTCTCCATGTATTAATTGTTGTATTGGCATTTTGGGTTTTCCTTATTCTATTTTTCATCTCCGTAATAGACATTTTCCAATGGAATGAAACTCTTCACATTGTTTATTTTTAGGAAAAATGAGAAATTAAAAATGCATCGAAACCCTCCAACATCAAATGGTTTATTTGTTTCATGGCTGTGTTTAACAACTCTTTTTAGCTCGTATTTAGCTCATAAAGAATTTATGCCTGATTATGCGTTGGATATCATAGAACATTGGTTTGTTGTTCGAGAGTTACTCACCTTTTTTTTTGTATTTTCGATGGATGCCATTTTGATTTCTATATAAGGGTGGCATTATGTTTATTACTTGGATGGTTGTCCCTGTACATTTGGGTTTCAATGCTGGAAGCCATTTTGCTCAAATGATCACTTGGTCTCATTGATCTAACTACTGCTTATGAAAATGGAGCTTGTATTTACTATTCTCTATTTCATTTATAAAGTGAAAGGCTTAAAATACAAACAACATGCTGTAATTTTGAGTCTACTTAAATGGTGCACATCTTGTCATTCTTGATTTTCTCAAATCTGAAAACTCATATGGTCCCAGAAAGTACTTTATTTGAAAATTTTCTTGTTGGAAAACTTTCTTTCACTTATTCTCTCATATTGGAAAATTGTACTTTCACTTGTTATATAAGCAAAAAGAATGAATTTTATTCTCCTTTTATCCCTTATCTATTTTTTAACAAGTGATTCACTTGTTAAAGAATCACTTGTTAAAAAATGGATAAGGAATATCCCAATTATATGCATTCTATACATTTGAAACTTACTCTACAGGTTCTCATCTCATTAGGCATTCACAACATGGTCTAGTCAAGATGGGGGTGATCGGGACACCTCCGAATGACATTTCGGGCCATTTATGTTCTTTCTCATGGGATTTTCTAGTTTTGGTTACACAAATTCCCCAGTGGTTATGTAACCTCTACTATGTGTAGAGATATTGTTGTGCAACCCCCATGGAGGTTACGTAACCCCCGATCTGCATTAAGCGACGATCTTGTAACTAACAAAATAGAAATGTGAGATCTCAACAGTTACAAATGTCTCAAATTCCGGATTTCTGTTTTTCACCTTTCAAGACCTCCCTGAAATGAGCATCTAAAAATACAATCCTTTATAAGGATTCAAGAAAGTATATTGGGTGAAATCTAAGGTTGAGTAAAGTTGCAGAGTTGGATTCGTGTTTGTTCATTTGACGAGTTCTTATTCTTTGATAGAATTTAGAGCAAGTAGGTACAATTATAAGGATTTCATCTTTATTGAAGTCTAATTAGTAGTAAGTTGTATCAGTTTTAGATTACATAGTTAAGGTAAGCTTATTTTCTCATCCACCAGAGTTTTTCTATAATACCAACATTTTCAAAACACAAAAACAATAGACATAATAACAAGATATTTCATTTTTTATGGTGTACATTTCTTGATACATAACATCACATGAGGTCACTTAGGATAATGTATAACACATGATATGTTTGTGTGGCCATGGACCCACATATATAACATGAAACACATGATGCACATCAAAGCCACATTTCCAAAAATGACAAAGTAGAAAAACAACCCACGACAATATACACTGACTCACAGGAACTTCCCACAACACATCATTTATCATGGTGAAATATTTATTACAATACTATTTTTATTAGTTGACTATGATTGTCCGAAGAATACATAACATGGGACCCTTAGTTCCTTTATAACTAGGTTTTATGTTTTTGGTTAACATTTCACCTCTATTGGTTCATTTAGAATTTATTTGTTTCTCTTGTGGAAATAACTTTATATCAAATGATTTTGATTAGGAACATATGTACACACAAGAATTTTCTAATATTTGAATTAAGGATTTTTTTGAGAGAATCATGTTTACTTGGTTTGGAACAATACTCTCATTACAAGAAGGAAAATTCATAGGAAGAAAAAGGAAGGTTACTAGATGAATAGAAAACCTATCCCGAGTTCAATTTATAGCATTGTTTAATAATAACAATACACTCATTTCATCTTCTAGTTATTACAACCAACTATGTTGGTTAACTTATTAAGTTGTATCATTCTTGATTCACAATCCATTGCTTTAATTAGAAATTCATTTTGTGAATGGAAGGGTACATTACACCTGTGTTCCCGTTATAGATATCTTCACTTGAATTTAAGTGAATTTTTTCACATTCTAAATTACTTATGTTTCAATATATTAATGATTCATTCTCTATAACAACGGGTTAATTACATGTTTAGACCATAAATTCTACTTCTTGATTGATCCTAGATTTAATATATTCCTAACTATGTCAAGTTTTCTATTAACTTTTAGAAGTCCAATTAGAGTGAATTATCCTTATCTCACAAGACCTTGGTTATACTTGTAGGCATCCCGTTTTCAAGGTTACATTTTATTATTTCATTAACATAGTTTTTTTATTCATATTTGTGCAAACAAACCATCTGATCATGCATCATATTTGGGTTTTAAATTTATTAGGTTGTGGACCTCTACTTTATTACATTAATTTTATAATCACATTTGACATTTTAGTTGGTTTTAACATCACTCAAAGTTTTACCATTTTTGTAGTGCTCATTGCTTAGTTTAATTTTCTTTACCCTTTTTATTAACTACATTTAAGTGGTTACTTTGGTTCTCTGTAAGCATCATTTTGGAACAAATGAAATCCCTCTAACAGTTATATATCATTAAGGAATTAAATACTATAAAGAGTAAAATGTCACACAAGACAACTCATTTCAATTCTCTTGGCCATGGAATTATAAGTGTATATTGAAAGAGAAATATCCCAAACAATATTATGCATTACAAAATCGTCCTAAGGAATTATTCCAATTTTTGGGTAAATACGCAAGTAAATTCGAAACATAGTCTTTAGTCACATAATTTAGATCTAACAAGAGATCAATCGTAGGTAAAACCACCAACTATCTTTCAATGCTTTAGACACCCATAATGGTACCAAGGAATATTATACACAAGGGGGTTAACTTATTCATGATATGGTTAGACCTAAAACACCTAGCCATGATCACCTCACCCGTCCCAATATGATAGGTTTGACGACATAAAATGAAAACCTCTTAAAATATTCAGGAAAAAGGTCTTTAATAAGATTCCTTAGGTGTAAAACAAGAAGATGATGAATGAGGTTAGAGTAATTTATTAACATTATCATTGTTTTATTACATGGGAAAGAGACTCAAATGGGAGGAGGAATTACAATAGGCATTATATCTCATTCCTTTAATTTCATTATTTTTGATGAGAGGAGATTCTACCTAGCATTGTTGGGGTTAAGGAAGTAAACCAATAATTAAACTAGCAAAATATTTGTGTAATATATTTATAAGATAGGTACAACACTAAGTACAAATTCACATCCAATTCGACACTAGGAAATATAACCACATTGTTATTCCATTTTAAAAATATACCAAGAATAATTCTTTGAACAATAATACATGTTATTATTATATGGTAATACATTTATTGCAAGATGACAACAAATTTACAATGACAACTCATTAATTAAAACATATCACATCAAGAAAATTCCTTTTGTTAAGAGTACCTTTAATTAACATTGCATCGGTCTTAGGACTCATTATGGAAATCCCCTACACTAAAGCATTACTTGAATGCATCCATCATTTTAAACATTTTCAATCAACTAGAAGAGAGAGAAAGAGAGAGAGAGAGGGGGGGGGGGGGGGGGAATAAGACATCATTTCTTTTCTTTTGCATTCACACTTTGACATTTAGTTGCACTTAATTTCTTGGTACTATAGAGAGAGTAAGGATGAGAAAGAAAGTTAAGAGACATTTTATTTTCCTTTCAAAATGTCATAAACATTTTCATTTCATTTCCATTATCATATCATTTCAAACCAATTCACATTTCCCCATTCATTTACATTTTATTAAAACCAATCAAGTAACATAGTCATTTCTAGAGGGAGAAGAGGGTGGAGAGAGAAAATCATTATTAATTTAACAATTCATTTACATAAGATAAATGTTTGAATAAAATTATACATAGCATTGCAATGATAATATTAGATCACACATGTGGATAAAAGTCAAAGAACACTGTCCAAAATCGCAAAGGGCTTAAAAAATGGGTCCCAAAAAAAACACATTTTCAAGTTCAACCACAAAGTTGGGTGATTCCTACTCACTCCACCTTATATACATAATTTATCGTGATTGATGGAAATCGTATACGTCGATTAAAGGTCTAGTTATAGGCGTAAATCTGTGATCAATTATCATAATTGAAGAATAACTGTTGTCACACATCGACCGAAGGGCCTTAAAAGACATTTGAAAAAAATAGTTTCCGAAGGTGTTTTCATTGAAATAAAGGTGGGTTATGATTTTTTTTATGGCATTCTAGGGGTAGGTTGCAGTGGTTTTGAGTTTCTCTCAAACTAGCGGCAACCATAAGTTGAAACCAATTGCATTTTACTAAAACGAACATGTCACATAAGTGATTGTCAAGCTAAGTGGATTAGGAATTATATTTTTAAAGATGCTAAATAAATTCAAATGACTAGTCTAAGTTAACCCATGCTATTTCACATTACCTTGGGTCATGCTAGTAATTTTGGGTTCGTGGTATAGTTGGGTGTTGCATTCCATGCGTGTCACTTTCAGGTCAAATAAAAAAAATTGACACTTCCAAAAGAAATAAAGTTTTATCATTTTTTGGGGTTACATTTCCTAATAATAAAAATTTAATATCAATTTATAAGAAATGATGAAAGTGTAAATTAGAGCAGGAGAGCAGAGAAAATCTCTATCATTTTCGACGCTTGAAGAAGGCATCTTCTTGGGTTTTTTTTCATAGACTTTTACCAGAGAATCACATTTGGTTGAGAGTTTCCAATGCCCTTTTCCACAAATCCATTTTCTACATATCCAACAAGAATGAAAATCAATGAATCCATTTTTGTGTCCTTCATTCCCACACATTCTGTCAAATCGTCCATGTTCTTTCTCTATACCACCACTTCAAATGGAATGAAAAATGATCCTTAGACACACATTTTCTCCCAAGTATTTTTACAAAAATAGGATGTATGCCTGGTTCTTACATATATCTTTACCATTGCACAAAAAACCATATCCCCGGGTGAAAATAAACATCTTTGATGTTATGGCGGCCAAACCATACATTGCTCCATGGTCCCCATTTTGGAACAAGATTGAACGATACTAGAAAATTTTGTAGAGTCAGAGTTTGCACCTGACACCTAGTTTTTTTTTCCTAAAATATTCTACAACCAAATAAATGAATGCCTTTTTTTCATATCTGATAATCTTGAAAGTCCATAAAACAAATAAATTTTGGTACATTTCTTTCGAAATAACTAATGAATAATTAGGAACACCATTTTTGATTATGTTATATTCATTTTTAGTCTAAATAACCATGTTTATTTTAGATATTCTATCAAAATTTTCACAATCCTTAGGAAAATACAAGAAAATCCTTCACAAACTTCCACCCTGGGACCAAATTTTTCCCATTTTGATAGTGACTGAGATGATGCTAGCATGGGTGAACTATTTGGGTTCAATTCAGAGGAAGGTGGCATTGTTTTGGGAGGATTCCCATACTCTGATACAAATATTACATTTCCTAAACTTGAGGGAACAAAATAGACAATAGAACTTGTCTTTCCAAAACCAACGTATTATGAGGAAGTTTATGAAGTCATTTAACAAGGCCATTTCAATCACATCTTGCAGTCCTTTACTTCCCATGTTGACAACTGGGATTCAAATCTTATAGAAGAATAAGTGGGAATGAAGAAAGGGACTTCCAATGGCTTAGCAAAAAATCACCACTACCTGGATTAATAGATAAAGAGTAGGAAAACAAAGTGGTAGAAAACACTTTCCATACGAATGGTGTAGCAAAACATAGAATTGCACATTGAACATTTGCTCAAGAGAAGAGGAAGAAGAAAAAATAAAACTAGACATTAATAAAAAATGGAGCGCCTCTTAATCCTGAATCTTATTTTTCCTCATTTACATACAACACACAAAACAACAACATATAGTTTCCTTTCCTCTCAAAACATTAGAATTAGCTTTAAAACAGGTACAGATCCAAATCAATTAGTGTTTATACAATCAGGTGAGCATTTATAATTGTTTAGGTTTTCTTTCTCGCATGAAGGATTGGTTAAACCCATGATGTAATGATATTTGGACAGTTTTTAGTAGATCTTTGCTTATAAGGTATCCTTGTAAGGTTCTATTTATTTAATTATGATATTTCTCCCCTTGCTACAAGAATCCAGCTACTGCTAAATTACCAAAGTTAACTTGGGTTACAACATGGTTAATGGCTTGGATCCTAATAAAGTGGTTGTATTTTTCTACATGGAAAAAACAGGTATGAAATAATGCTAAGGATGTGTCACTGTTCATTGGAATCCTTGAGCCCCAAAACATGTCTTGCTTCCCTCCAGTACTGGATGTCAATTCACATATTTTTACATGAGTTTAAAAAATCCAGATGTTGATAATAGATTTGTAAGGGGAACTAAATCTCCCTCCCCTTATAAGAGCATCATCCTCGATGTGATTTAAATATAGGTAGAAAATTTATATGTAAACAAGGAAAGGTAAAAAATGAATAATGTTTTTGTAAAAAAATGACTTTTCGATACAATGTGACCACAAGGAAGAAAACTAATTTTCACAATCTCTTAAATTTTAATGTTCTTTGAATATTGGTAGTTAGTTATATTTTAATTTACTACTCACTCATTCTTTTATTTTACATTATTTCTTAATCTCAAGTTCTTAATTCTGATTTCTTAGAATTTCAATTGTGTTATGTTTCTGAGTGCCAAATAGTAATTGAACTCAATATGTCACAAAAAAATTAACACACCATAAACAACCCACGATACATTTTGTTACATACTTTCAAGACTGTTTCACATCACAAGACCTTTAATTCCACCATGGAAGGAAAAAAAGTAGTCCACATAACCAAGAATTTCCAACAATTATGTCACAGGGATTGATCCAACACACACAAGTAACTAACAAATAATTAATCATGATGTTGATAGAAAAGAAACTAGTATCACACAACCTGAAAAACCTTGAATATACCTAATTAGTTCCAAGACAAGATCTATTAGTATATATCAACCAAGCGGAGGCTCAATCCTCAAATATAAGAATTTCTAGCAAGACTCACAAGAGTACACGTAACTCATAATACCAACTCCACACATAAAAAAAAATCATGAAACAACTCCAGATATCTCCAAAACCAACACAAAACAACTCCATATACCTCCCCAAGCACCACCAAACAACTCCATATACCTACGAAAACATCATCAAACAACTCCATATAACTCTCAAGAGAAATAATCATAATGCCAAAACCAAGCCGGGTCGCTCAACCATAGAGCCCCATCAAGAATATACGGTCACTCAACCATAGAGTGCCATCAATAATATCAGGTCACTCAACCATATAGTGCCATCTAGAACATCAAGTCACTCAACTATAGATTGTGATCAGGAATATCGGGTCACTAAACCATAGATCCCCATCTCCTTCTCCATTTAATGAGGTCGGGTAACCCTATGTCCCTGGGAAAATAGAGCCCTGTCACCCCTAACCCAAGTGAAATAATAACTCATGGTTCAAAAATCTACTAGTTATCCATAACTCTTTGGGGCCTACCCCCACACAACAAAGAGGGTGCATAGGTTCTACCACTCGATGGAGAATCCCCTAACCCTATTCCAACACATTACGACATTAGAACCAACATAACAATTTGTCTCAAATGCCAAGTGGAAAAATTCCTAAGCCTTGGGAAAGGCTATAAAACTTGTAAATACGAAAAGAAAATTTAAAACTAAGCAAAAAAAATTTCTAAATAACCATAGTTAGTTCAAAATTTGCATGGTAGAGTAGCAACCAAATAAAATTCCAAAACTATAAGAACACATCAATAAAAAACTGTTGGTTCTGACAAAAGAAGATATAATGGTCAATATATGAATAAAATACATATACATACATACATACATACATACATACATATATATATATATATATATATATATATATATATATATATATATATACATACATACATACATACATACATATATATATATATGTATGTATATATACATACATATATGTATATATACATACATATATGTATATATATATATACATATATGTATATATACATACATATATGTATATATACATATACATATATATATGTATATATACATATATATATGTATATATATATATAACACATTACAATCACTACATGGCCTTATCTAGCCACCAAAGGGGTACTCATCAAGTTGTTAGCACTCGGATGTCGAGCCTCAGCTCATAAAAATATACAAGTAACCAGAAATGAGTACATTAAATAATGTAACTATCATCATCTTTTCTTGAATCATCCCTCCATACTCCCAAAAGGCTAAACATTGTAAAAATAACATAGGATTGTTTGATGGAAAACCTAATAGGAAAGAGCAAGGGACGCTAGTTTGCATAAGTTGAGCCTAAGGTGGTGCTCATCCACAATATACTGAGCAAGTGTAAAGTATACTAAACAGATAGAAGTGGGTTTTCAGCCTATATAAGACTCCACTTCCTCACTCGTACTGGTCTCAAGATTATGAAAACCAGGTCCACGCCTCCTCTCTCCACACATACACTTTTGAATGTTGTTTCCCTTAGGGTTATCTAGTGTAAGGTTCACAACATAACACATAACTACATCATTAACACAATGGATATTCACAAAAATTAACCATGGCATCTTACACATGGTTTATATATAGTCTATAACAAAATAATTACTTTCATGGGTTATGATACATAACTTTTCAACATAATGCACCTACGGTGCAAGTACTACACAATAAGGGTCATACGATCACAATATGCCCCTAATTCACGACATGAACTATCACATATTACACAAATTATAGGTATGGTGAGAACAATGACTAACATTACAACATATAGTCAATTGTAATACAACATGGTGACACACACGATTCTTCACAACATGGTGGTGACATCACGATAAAATCTAATTCACTGCACACCAATTTTGTCATGTAACATATAACACACCTTCATATCACATAATAAAAAAACACTCTGACACTCTGTAATCCACAATAACATTATTTTCACACTCAACAAGGTGGCACATCACACGTGAATATCCTCATTTAGTCCACAAAAAGGAGAGTGAATACTCTCATCAAAAGCACATCAACATGATAATAAACACGTACTAAGTGACATGCACCACATGTGCGTTCATAATATCATAGTTACAACGTTTTTCACATAAAGACATATATCACCTTACTCTTCAAGTCTCCACCACCACCATGTAGTATCATCACAACTCCAATCAATCCTAGAGGTTAGAGAGCATGAACCTTCTCTCTGATACCATATGTAATGCCCACATTTTCAACACCAAAAGACAATAGACATAATAACAGGATTCTTTTTTTTGGGTGTACATTTATTCATACATAACATCACATGGGGTAACTTAGGATAATATATAACACATGATACACATCAAAGCCACATTTCTAAACATGATAAAGTGCAACAATGACCCACGACAATATACACTTACTCACAGACACTTCCCACAACACATCATTATTCATGATGAAATATTTATTACAATCATATTTTTATTAGTTGACAATAATTGTCTGAAGAATACATAACATGGGTCTCTTCATTCCTTTACAAATAGGCCGTATTTTTTTGTTTAACATTTCACCTACCATGGTTACTTTACAATTTTCTCATTTCTCTTATGGAAAGAACTTTATATCGAATGGTTATGATTAGGAACATATGTAAAAACATACATCTTTTAATATTTGACTTAAGGATTTGTTTGAGAGAGTCTTGTTTACTTGGTTTAAAATAATACTCTCGTTATAAGGAGGAAAGTTCATAGGAAGAGAAAGGAATGCTACTAGATCAATAGAAAACCTATCCGGACTTCAATTCATATCATTGTTAATTAAACAATACACTTTTTTCATCTTCCAGTTATTACAACCAACTAGGTTAGTTAATTGATTAAGTTGTATCAATCTTGAATCATTATCCATTACTCCAATTAGAAATTCATATTGCAAATGGAATGGTACATTACACTTGTGTTCCCATTATAGATATTTTTCCTTGAATTTAATTGAAATTTTTCACATTTTAAACTACTTATGTTTATGTATCTTAAGGATTCATTCTCGGTAGCAACGGGTTGATTACATGTTTCAACCATAAATTCTACTTCCTAATTGATCCTAGATTTAATATATTCCTAATTATACAAAATGTTCTACAAAAGTTTACAAGTCAAACTAGAGTGCAACATCATTATCTCACAAGAACTTGTTTATAGTTCCAGGTATCCCATTCTCAAGCTTAAATTTTATTATTTCATTAGTATCATTGTTTGATTCATATTTATGCAAAAAAAGCATGTTATCATGCATCATATTTGAGTTTTCAATTTATTAGGTTGTGGTATTAGTCATGAAACTCTACTTTATTACATACATTTTATAATCACATTTGACATTTTAGTTGGTTCTGACATTGCTCAAAGGTGTAACATTTTCTTAGCAGTCATTCCTTAGTTTAATATTATTTACCCTTTTTACTAACTACATTTAAGTGGTTACTTTGGTTCTCTGTTAACATAATTTTTGAACAACAGAAATTCTTTTAACAATTATATAACACTGAGGAATTTAAGACTATAAAGAGTACAATGTTACACAAGACAACTCATTTCAATGCTCGTGGTCTTGTAAGTATAAATTTATAGTGAAAGAGAGATATACCAAACAATCTTATGCATTACAAAATCCTCCTAAGGAACTATTTAATTTGTTGGGTAAGTACGCAAGTAAATTCAAAACGTAGTCTCCACTCACATAATTTATATCTCACAAGAGATCAATTATAGGTACAACCACCAACTATATTTCAAGGCTTTGGCCACTCACTAAGGTACCGAGGAATATTATACACAAGGTGGTTAAGGTATTCATGATGTGGTCAGACCTACAACACCTAGACATGATCACCTCATTCATCCCAATATGATAGGTTTCACAACATAAAATCACAACCTCTTAAAATATGTAGGAAAAATATCCTTAATAAGATGCCATAGGTGTGAAACAAGAAGAAGATTAATGAAATTAGAGTAATTTATTAACACGATCAATGTTTTATAACCTAGGAAAAATAATGAAATGGGAGGAGGAACTACAATAGGCATTATAGCTCGTTCTTTTAATTTCATTATTTTGATGAGAGGATATTCTACCTAGCATTTTGGGTGTTAAGGAAGTAAAATAGTAATTAAAATAGAAAAATATTTGTGTAATATATATATAAGATAGGTGCAACATTGAGTACAACTTCACATCCAATTCGACCCTATAAAATATAACCACATTGGTATTCCCTTTTCAAAATATACCAAGAAAAATTCTTCAGAAAACAATACATGTCATTATTTTATGGTAATACATGTATTACAAGATGAATACAAATTTACAATGAAAACTCATTAATTACAACATATCACATCCAAAAAATTCCTCTTGTTTGGAGTACTTGCAACCAATGTTACGTCAGTCCTGAGACTGAGTATGGAAATCCCCTACACTCAATCATTACTTCCATGCATCAATCATTTTTAAATTTTTCAGTCAACGAGAGAGAGAGAGAGTTTTGTTTCTTATGCATTCACATTTGGATGTTTAGATACTATTAATATTTTTGTACTATAGAGAGAGTAAGGATGAGAGATAAAGTTAAGAGACATTATACTTTCCTTTCAAAATGTCATAAACATTTTCATTTCATTTCCATTATCATTTCATTTCAAACCAATTCACATTTCCTCATTCATTTATGTTTTATTAAAACCAATCAAGTAACATAGTCATTTCTAGAGAGAGAAGAGTATGGAGAAATAAAATCATCATACATTTAAAAATTAATTTATATAAGATAAAAGATTGAATAAAAATTATACATAGCATTGAAATGATATTATGAGGTCATACGTGTGGCTAAAAGTCAAACAAGACTCAAAAAGGAGATTCTAGCTAAGGTTGAGAACAATGTCCAAAATCACAAAGTGCTTAAAAATTGGGTCCCAAAAATACAAATTTAATTTTGATCATGGAGTTAGGTGATTCCTACTTACTCCCCCTTATATATAATTTAACATGATTGATGGAAATCAAATACATTGGGAAGAGCTCTAGTTATAGGCATAAATCTATGACCAATTATTGTAATTGTATAACAACGTTTGTTGCACAATGACTAAAGGGCCCCAAAACACATTTGCAAAAATTATTTTCCAAAGGTGTTGTTATCCCAATTTCCCCCCCCCCCCCCCCCCGGGAAAATTGATCAAACATGACCCCGTGCAGGAAATAAATTCAAATAACGGTTCCTTCGAATGAACCCATGCTTCAAGTCCAATGGACACATAGCAGGTAGGCTCTACAATGGAATAGTAGGGTCAAGGAAGGAGAAAATAGTGTCAAAGAAACCAAAGGCTCAAAGGAAAAGAAACAGAGAAGGCTCGAAGTATTTGGGCTCACAAATGACTCAGAACGAGCCCAAAAATTTGCTAAGTATGGAGGAGACAGGGGAAGCTGCCAAGTATCCAAACGGAACACATCCAAAGATTAAATCCCAAATCAGAGACCAAAGCAAGCACATGTTTATATCCCCAAAAGTTACACCAACCATTGAAAATTATTCGACATAGAGGAAGGTGCCAAGTGAGGACTCAGTGCAACTTCAAAGACGGAGCCCAAGGCAGAGACTCAAAGTTACGCCAGCCCTCCATGTGGCTAATGGTCAATAGAGGTCAAATTCAAAAGCAGGCTTAAATTGGTTAAGTATAAGAGTGTAGGAGGAAGGAGACATGTGTCTTAATGACACTCCTTCAAAGGTAAAATCCAAAGCGGGTTTTCAAATGAGTGAGGGCTTTCCATGTGCCCCAAGTATAAAAAAGGGAAAAATTCAGGGGGTTGAATAGTCAAAGTAGAGGCAAGCCGGTGGAAAGAGAAAAGTGTTAGCACGACACTCCTTCAAAGCTAAAATTTGGGGCTGGTTTCCAAAAAAGCACCAAGCCTCCATGTATCGAGGGCCATACTTTTGGTCCCGCGAAACAAAGAGACTTAGGAAAAATAGAAAGGATCCCAAGGAGCTCGCGAAATTTGCCACGTGTCAGTCTGACATAATTTCAAGAGCAAAGGCAAGGGGTGAAATCTCAAATGAGTGCAGGGTTACTACGTGGGACCCAGTACAGACAAACTCTTTCAAATATTGCATGCCTGTGACCCTAATCTTCAGATGGCTATATCTTTTGATTGGAGACTCATATTTGGGCAGGAGAATAATTTTTGGAAACATCTCGACACCCTCTACACCATGGAGACAGAAAATATCATTCATAACAGGATTTAGTTTGTGAAAAATGGGAAAATGTCTTCCAGGAAATTAATGTAGAATCCAATTTCTTCAACTACCAGATTTGATTTAATTTTATCTGCCTTTCTTCTTCCTAAGCACACCAAGGAAACATAGGGAACCAAAATCAACAGATTCTAGGAAAATTTGAGAGGGTAATTAATTAATGGTGGTTGAGCTTTCAAAGAAGGATTTAATGCATATCTCAATGTGGTTGAAGAAAGATTTGAATTCTTCCCTCCTCTCTCTCGTTCTTCCTATATATTGTAATGAAGGGGGCATATTCAAGGTGGTTGCTAATTATTTCTCCTTTTCCCCCTCTCTCTTTCCTTCAGGTAGAATGCGGAGTCTAAACCTACTCAAATGGTTCTATAATGGTGTTTTCTTTCCTCTTGCCCATTGATGATGTACCGTGTAACATTTTGGAGAAATAAAATATGTTTTGTGATGCATCTATTCATCCTTATCTTGTTTTGTTGTTTCTTCTTACCTATCATCATTATATGGTATATTGTGCATACTATGATGTTTCTTGTAGGTTCTGGGAGCTATTCCTAATGGGTTTTTAAGTGGTGTTCCATGTGAAATCTATCTCTATTCTATGGTGCATTATGTCCGCACTCTCCTCTGTTCACCTCTCTCCACTTCAGGCAGTCAGATCTGTGATCCAACCACTTCCTTTTTTGGTGTATTGCCACTTAGTGTAGGATATTTCACCCTCTCTCTCTCTATCTCTATCCCCTTGGAATTGTTAGATTAGGATAGAATAGGTTCTTCCTGCACTGGAGTAGCTTATGGTAGGTAGATTAGGAAGTAAGAACTAGCTTTCTCCGTAGGTCTATCTCAAGTTTTTATAGTCCCACAACTTGAGATATGGTCCCATGTTGTGTAATCACACTGAATGCCCCACTTCACAACTAGTCCATTCGGGGATGTTGTGATTCTACACTAACAGTTTTGGCATGCCTAGTGGGACACTGAGGTTAGATCTTCCATCTTTCCAAGGTGTCTCATTATAAACAACGAATCATAAGCCACCGTGTGACCACACTAATAGTTTTAGAACACCCAGTGGGACAAGTCTGAAGCACATTACCACTTCATCTTAACATGTTGGTGTGTTCCTGTTAAGGTTCATCCTTTTGAGGCACATGAAAGCACATCTAATGACTCCATCTGGTCAACAACCCCATCTCTAAAGTTACAGACCTTTTCCATCCATTTCCACGAATCTTCATTCACTTTTATTTCAATATCTCCCATTTTTCATCCATTTCATGAAGTTGTGAAATCATTACTCCATTCCCTTCATGGAACTCACACTTACAGAAGCAATACATTTCACCTGCAATGCGTTTCCCAACTCCTCCAAATCAGCATTATAATTAGATCCAAGACAATTATGCTTACCCATACGAGCAGGGTCAAATTCAATTTGGCCATGGAGCTTATCAAGAAAAAGGGGATGCATATAATGGTGACAACTATGTGGAGAATGTTGGTTTGTTGGACAAGATTCAAATAATGGAGGCTAGCATGGTGCAATCCATGGGTACAACACAAATGAGGGAATTTAGGATTGGTTTTAGGACACCTTATCTATGGGGAGACCCATTTCCAAGACATTACATCCCTCAAGAGAATATTGACTTCATGGTTGAAATTTTGCCTCAACTTACACAGTGGATTGAGGAGATTGAGGCCTTTGAGCTGGACAAAAGACAACCTTGTCAATGGGTAATTCCACCACCTCCTAGCTCTTCATTTTCTCTTTCTCAAAATTTATCATTTCAAGATGATCAAGAGTCAATCCCCTTATATTCTACTCCAAGTTTTAATTTATTTTATCCATCTCATGATCTCCCATCCCATCTCATGTCCTCTACCCTTTTCTCTTTGAAACATTCATCCCCTCCAAATAAACAAGAAGTTCCACCTCCCTCCCCACCACAAAAAATTGCAAAGCTGGTTGAACCCCAACCTTCCACTCCTCTTGCCTTCCTAATTCCATATGAGAAAGATATTCCAAATACCATTCACGGATAACAACAAGAGGAGGAACACAATAAAAAATAAATTATAGAAAATATGAAGAGTTGGGTTGCCAAATTTGGCTTTATAATGATCCCCTTGATGGTAAAGCCAATAGAGGAGGTCAAAGTTGAAGAGCCAGTGGTGGTTGAGGCTAAGTTTGCAGTAGAGAAGGAAAAATAAAAAAGAAGATGAAGATCATCAGTCTGTTTTCTTTTAATATAGTGTCCCTAATGGCACTCTGTCTGAAGAGAATGTTGATCTAATCCAAGCTGCACAACTAGTTAAAGAGGAGTAACAATCAGCTCCAAACCCCATTGAAGAGGAGTAGTTGGAAGAGATCAAATCATTGTTGAAGTCACTCAATGAAGAAAGCATAAGTGAAGATTCATTTCTTTCATTTCAAGGGCTTGATTTGATTGATGAACCCATGATGGAGGAGGACCAAATAATTTCAGAGGCTCCAAGTGTGGAGCAGGCTACAAAGGAACCTACAGTTCTTCCTCCCACTTCATCCCCTTTAATATCTAATATTGAAGAGGAGTTTTAGCTTTCAAACTTCATGTTGGAGGATGAAGGGAACTATGGTGAGCAAGTTCCATATCAGGAGAAAACCATGGAGAAGGTCAAGAACATGCAACAGGAAAATGAGGACATAGATTATCTGTCTTACTTGGAGGATTGATTTGATAGAGTGGATCCTAAGGAAATTACATTATTTACTCTTCTATCACCCACCTTCCAAGCATATGATCGTGCTACCATAAAGGAGGGAATTCAAAAACAACATCCTATGTCTTAAAACATCCCTATGGAACCAAGGTTGGAAGATACGAGTCTTACATGTTCTTCGAAGGAGAAGGAAGAGAAAAGGAAAGAGGATGTCATCATCCCTCTCACACCATCCATCCAAGAAGGTCCACAAAAAGACTCCATTCTTGGAGTTAAATTTCGGAGCAAAGGTCATATTCAAAGGATTAGACCATGCCCAATTAGGTACTTGGCTTCATTGGATCTAAGAGAGAAGCCAGAACCAGTCATACCCACTTCAGGCCATGAGGAAGAGTTTCAAAGCATCAAGGGCCACCATCAGCACCTCGAGGATTCCAATACTAATCAAATTGAGGAGGTATTTTTGGTTGATGTATATATCTTGATGATTTGGGTGGAGGACCAGCTTATAGTCAATTTTTCATTCATACAAGAAGCCATATTCAGTGTTAAATACATTGCATGGCTGCCCCTTTTGAGAAAGGGAAGCTACTTCTCCTTACTTATAACAGGATTTGTTTAGCCTCATTCTCTCTAGTTAGCATAGGAGTAGGAGTAGATTTTGTTTTCAGCAGAAGAAGTGTTTGTGCACACTTTGCATGTCTTATTTGAGGCATGTATGATTTTGTCTTTGTACATAAGTTTTGTTCACATTGCTCCAAAGGTGCAGAGGCTAGATCCTTTAGTATTCATGGCATAAAGACCCATATCTATCTATAACAATTGCTAGTTATAAAAAAAAACAAATACAGAGCAACTAAAAATGGGTTTTGAGGCAATCCATTTCCAAGGTAGGTTCAGGGTCACCAAGTGCAAATGTTCAGGCTCGCAGATCAGATACAAGATCAGTATTAAGTTATCATTTTTGAATCCATGCCCAATTGATGATTCATGGCCACTGGTCTCTTCATCTAGCAGGAAGATGTCCCTTTGAGTCACCAAATTGTTATCCTAATTTTTCACCCCCGGTAAAATCGATCAAACACGACCCTGTATAGGAAAGAAATTCAAAGAATAGTTCCATTGAATGAACCCATGCTTCAAGTTCAATGAACCCATTATAGGAGGGCTCTACAATAGAATATCAGGGTTAGGGAAGGAGAAAATAGTGTCAAATAAACCAGAGGTTCAAAGGAAAAGAAATCAAGAAGGCTCAAAGTCTACGGGCTCACAAATGACTCAGAATGAGCCCCAAAATTGGCTAAGTATGGAGGAGATAACGAAATCTACCAAGTCTCCAAATGGAACACCTCCAAAGATTAAATCCCAAGCTAGATACCCAATCAAGTGTCAAGCCTCCATGTGTCCAGAGCCCCAAAAGTTGCACCAACCATTGAAAAGTCTTTGACTCAATGGAGACTCAAACTTCAAAGATGGAACCAAATGTGGAGACTCAAACTTCCACTAGCCCTCCACATTCCCAATGATCAATAGGGGTCAAATTCAAAAGTGGGCCTAAATTGGTTAAGTATAAGAGTGTAGGTGGAAGGTGCCATGTGTCTTAATGATGCTCCTTCAAAGGTAAAATCGAAAGTAGGTTTTGAAATGAGCATGGGCCTTCCATGTGCCCCAGGTCCAAAAAAAGGACAAAATCGGGGGGTTTGAATAGTCAAAGCAGAGGTAGGCTAGTGGAAGGAGCTAAGTGTCAGCATGGCACTCCTTCAAATATAAAATCTAGGGTTGGGTTTCTAAACAAGCGCCAAGCCTCCACGTGTCCAGGGTCAGACTTTTGGTCCAACAAAGAAAGGAGACTTAGGAAAAATATAAAGGTGCCCAAGGAGATTTTGGAAGCCACCATGTGTCATTCCGGTGCAATTTCAAGAGCGAAGGCAAGGGGAAAAATCTCAAATGAGTACAGGGATTCCATGTGGAACTAGTACAAACAAACTCTTTCAAATATTGTGCACCCATGACCCTAATCTTCAGATGGCCTTATCTTTCGACTGGAGACTCAGATTTGGGAAGGAGAAGACTTTTTAGAAACATCTCGACATCGTCTATGCCATGGAGACATAAAATATCATTCTTAACAGGTTTTAGTGGGTGAAAAATGGGGGGAACGTCTTCCAAGCCATTAATGCATGATCGGATTTCTTCAACTAATAGATTTGATTTAATTTGATATGTCGTTCTTCTTCCTTAGCATGCTAAGTTAAATAGGGAACCAGAATCAATAGATTGTAGGTAGATTTCAGAGAGGCAATGATTGAAGGTGGTTGAGCTTTCAAAGTAGGATTCAATACATATCTCAAGGTGGTTGAAGCAAGATTCAAATTCGTCCCTCCTCTCTCATTCTTCATATACATTTTAATGAAGGGGGCATATTCAAGGTGGTTAGTCATTGTTTCTCCTCTTCCCCCATCTCAATTTCTTCCTTAGGATATAATGCAGAGTCTAAGCCTCCTTCCATAGCTCTATAATGGCATCTTATTTCCTCTTTCCCACTAATGATGTATTGTGTAACATTTTAGAGCAATAAAATATGTTTCGTGATGCATCTGTCCATCCTTGGCTTGTTTTGTTGTCTCTTCTTACCTCTCATCATTTCAGGGTATACTATGCATACTTCAATGTTTTTTGTAGGTTCTGAGAGCCATGCCTAATGGGTTTTGAAGTCATTTTCCATGTGAAATATATATCTGGTCCGTGGTGCATTATATCCACCCTCTCCTCTGCTCACCTCTCTCCACTTCAGGTAGTCAGATCTATGATCCAACCACTTCCTTTTCCAGTGTATCACTGCTTAGTGTAGGCTCTTTCACCCTCTCTCTCTCTATGTCCCCTTACAATGGTTAGATTAGGATAGAATAGGTTCTACCTGTACTTGAGTAGCTTGTAGCTGGTAGATTTGGAAGCAAGAACTGGCTTTCTCTAGAGGTCCATCTCACGTTTTACAAGTCCCACAACTTGAGATATGGTCCCATGTTATGCAATCACACCGAATGCCCCACTTCACAACCAGGCCATTCGGGGGTGCTTTGATTCTGCACTAACAGGTGTTTTCATTAAAAAAAAGGTGGGTTATGATTCCCTTGATGGCAGTCTAGGGGTAGGTTGCAGTGGTTTTGAATTTTACTCAAACTAGTAGCAACCGTAACTTGGTTCTCATTTTTATCTCACCCTGTTTGTCCTTGAAATTATTAAATTTGTTGGCTCTGTCATCTTTACTATCTCCCTGTATTGATACATGAAAGCTATGTCCTTCATTTTGTTTCCATGATCAGCCCCTTCCTTGGTTGAGGATCAATTAAAGTCTATTTTTTTTTTTTTTTTGCTCTATGCATATGAAAAGATTTGTAACTTGGGCATAAAATCAGGTTTTTTCCCTTCCTTCCATTTTTCCATAGTCACATTATATTTCCCCTATCATTTTTTGTCCCAATATCTATAGAAATGTGATTGGATGTAGCTCAAAAGATCATATTTGGGCCTTATATCATTTCCAAATTCCCTATCTTGAAAGAAAGATTCATTTCTGGGCGTAAATGGTGATTTTCCTTCATTTTATGGTTTGACAGGTGTGTTTTTCCGTGTCAAATTTACATCTCATCATCTGTGGAAATGTGACCCTTTCTATTTGGATGCGGCTTAGTGAAGCACTTTGAAACTCTAAGGCCCAATTGAACTCAAAACTTGTCCACGTGGAGGGCCGACACTCATTGGAAAATTCACCTTTTGGTTTAACATTGGAGTTGGGCCGAGGAGACACGTGGAGGTTTCTGCTTCCTTTCTCAGGATTAGACAATTTTTTCATGTGGCTGGTGTAGTTTTGGTAGACCATGGACACTTGGAGGGTCGACACTCATTTGAGGTTCTGCCTTAGGGTCCCACCTTAGCAGTTGCACCAGGGAGACACGTGGAAGCTTCTGCCAGCTTCACTCTCTATTTAAAATTTTCAAAGCAACTTTCTAAAGGCCTAGGAAACGTGGAGGGACCACAACTATTTGGGGACTGACCCCTAAATTTTATTTTTAAGAAGTGCCAAGAGGAAACTTGGAGGATTCCACTCACTCTACCCTTGCTTGGACTTTTCAACAGCCAAGGAAAATTGTCTCAGACCCTAGACACATGGCCCCTTCCAATGACCCTTCAATTTTTTTCAAACTCTGCCGAATTAAGACACATAGTGAGTCTATGCTTGTTTTCGGTCCCCACTTTTGGGGACCATCTCAAAGTGTGCCATTAACACACGTGGAGGATTTCACTGGCTCCTTTTTATACTCATACTTTTCAAAGGCCAAAAGGCATTTTTCTTGGGCCTAGGGTACGTCGAAGGCCCGTGCTTATTTGGAAACTTGCCCTTGTACTTCTCCTTTGTAGTTGCACCAAGGAATCACATTGACAGCTATAATATAAAGTAGAGAAGGGGCAGAATCAATGCTTGCTGTTAATTGTGTCTATTTTTCCGCTATTTTTCTCCAAGACTCTTGGAGATGCGAATACACACTATTTTCATCATTTTTAATGAAATTCCTTGTCATTTTTATGTGCAATGTGCCATTGAATGGATTCAAAACTTAATTTATGAGTCCAAGGATTGTTAAGGTTGATATTTTGAAATTGGAATTGATCAGGGACTTGTAAAAATGTGAATTACTAGAGAAGACAGATGCGGGGAAAAGTTGCAGATGAAAAAGGATGAAATGATGGAGATTGCAGGGCACAAAAGATGAAAAAGGTGTTTCCTCGAGAGCAAAAAGGATTACCTATCAGAACCAGCTATACAGAGCCTCTAGAGATTGATTAAAATGGGGATTTCTTGAATGACAAAATTAGAATGATTAAAAGGACTGTCAAAAAGGTTGTAACATGGTATCCTAGTCATTATTCGAGGGTTTGAGAAATGTGATTAGTTCATAATTGGTCCACCAGGCATCTTTCAGACATGAATTTGTTAAACATCACTTTCTGAGGTAAATTGGTAACAAGCAAAGGTTCCTCGAATATTCTTCCCTTTCGGGGGAAAAATTTAGGATAAGTGAGAAAGTAAAATGTATAAATGCAATGATAATACTCTTGCAAAGGGTCAGGGGTTGAATTCTTAAGAGAAAATTTGAGAGAGTTGTCGACACTAAAATTTTCCTCCATAATTTCTATTTTATTAATGTATGTATTAGGAATAGGATGTTGTTAAGTATAATTAGTAGTAACGTCTGATAGAAGATAACGGTGCTATTAGTACAGTGCCACCAATAATGTGGAGTATGGTAACAGTCAAAGTACAATAGGAATTTTGTAAAAAGTAAATATTTGTCGTAAGTGGTCCGGTAATGTTAAAATGTCAAAGTTTGGGTAATTAGAGAAGTAGGGTCTACAAGATTAGGAATTAGAAATATTATATTGGTAATAAGGACAAGGAGTGAGGTCATAAATATTTTGTGTATTTTATTTGTAAAAAGTCTAAAAATGTGGAACCCATGTAAAATGATAAGGTTTATCTTATCTTAAAAGATAAGCTTACATGTACAGATAAGAGTTAAGGTATGGAATATGATTCGTCAGAGTGGATTTCTTATCCTATCTTAGAGATAAGATGGATAAGCCTGGAAGTGCTATAAATAGAGAGGCCACCCCCCTCATTTAGCATAGAAGGAAGTAGTGAGAAATATTGTAGGAAGTGTGCGAAGGAATCCATCAGTTTAAAGGCGTGTTGAAGAAGCCATTAAGAGGTGTAATTGTAAAGTTTCTCCCATATTCTTGGTGAAAGGAAAGTGAAGTCAATAACACTTGAAGTACCTCATGGGTGAGATTGTAACAATTTCATGTTAATATTATAATTTACTTTGATATTTCAGATTTGCCATCATTCCGTCTTATCATAGTCGATGGTATTCTTGTGTTATGTTGTTGTTTTGTTTCTAGATTACATCCACCAAACTAAAGGCTGTGCATTAGTAAATAAACATAGCATGAGGAGTTCCCGGTGAAGAATTATCATAGTGCCAGATTGGTGATGACATTTTGGTTCCGTTGCCAGGACCATTCCTCGTTGGTGGATTTTCTGGAGAGATATTCCAACTTAGTCAAAATCAATTGGAGGGTAACCTTATTTTTACTGTGGATAGTAGTTACCATGGTAAAATCATTTTTACCATGAATAGTAGTTACCATGATAAAGTCATTTTTGCTGTGAATAGTATTTATCACAGTAAAGTCACTTTTTACCGTGAATAGTATTTACCGCAGTAACTTCACTTTTTACCGTGAATAGTGTTTACCACAGTAAAGTCAGTTTTTACCGCAGTAAGTCAAGTTTTACCATAGTTTACCGTGGTCATTTCTATTTTACTGTAGAAAGGTGTAAAGTCACTTTCTAGTATAGTGATTCCAATTATTTGTGCACATAAGTCTTGTTGATTGTACTTGTGGGTTGGTGTTTCACGGTGGTTACTTATGAAAATGGGAAAGATTCCTATTTTTTCAGCTCAATCTAATGAAGATGCTTCTTCTTTCATTCAAGAGTTTAAAAGATCTTGTATTTGTAATGGCCTCATAAGAAAGGAACAATGGACTGAATTTTTTCCTACCTTTTTGGATGGTTCAACAGTTAGGTGGTTTGAAACACTAGGTGATGATGTGAAAAATTCATGGGATTTATTAACTGAAAGTTTTCTTGAAGAATTTGGTGAACAATAGAAATATGCAGATCTCATGATCGAGATCACAAAGCTATCCCAAGGAGAGAAACAGAAGATAAGGAATTATCATGCTCGTGTTCTAGAGCTAAGGAGGAAGCTCGATGCCCAGATCCGGAAGGAAGGATTAGCGGATGGGTTGACGAATGGCATGGATAATCTCCTCTGTAAGCACTTCATTCTTGGGATGAAGCCAGAGATCAGGCAATGAGTGAAGTATGACCGCCCAGCTACCATTGAACAAGCAAAGGATATTGCAAGAAGGCAAGAAGAAAGCATGGAAGAGGAGCCTAAAAAAAATGTTGCTAAAGTAGAGCCTACACCAGCACCTTTGGTTCAGAATCCACAACCACTCCCGGTGAGCACAAATATTTCTCCTAGTACATCTACTGAGTATGAAGATTTGCTCAAAAAGATGGGTCAGTTAACTATTAATCTTCTTCAAGGAAAGGAATTTAGTTCTCAGGGAGGAGATAGAGGTCCAAAAAGAAATATTTCTGAAGTTGTATGTTATGGTTGTTATAAAAAGGGTCATTATAAGTATGATTGTCCAGATAGAGCTTCTACATCTGGTAAAGGAGATAATGATAAAGAAAAAGCACCTGTGAATTCTTTTGATGTAGTAGATAAGAGAAGAAATAATGAAGTAGATGTGTTTGTAACAAAAAGAAAGAAAGAAAAAGATAATCAAGATGGAAATGATCCTATGAAGATGAAAGAAGAAACTAGTAAGAAACATAGGAGAAGAAATTTGGGTGTGCAGGATTTTCTGATTTCACAGGGGCAAGGACCATACTCCATCTTGGAAGATCTGTCCAAAAGGCCTGTAAATATTACATATGGTCAATTCTTAGCTATGTCTTTTGAGAAGAGGTGGGAGTTGCGAAGTGGACTCAATGCTCGATGAAGGAAGGAGGTTGAGGTCCCTGTTTTGGAGGCAGAGGCGGATCCCTATGCTCCACAAGCTGAGGTATTATGTAATGGTATTTCAATTCATGATGTCTTAGTTGATGGAGGTGCTGCAGTTAATGTAATGACTGAGTCTGTAATGAATATGTTGGGTTTAAAAATTGATCGCCCTTCAACACTTATGTTAAGGTCATTAAATAAAGGAAAAACTAAACCAGAAGGTGTAGTTTCAAATGTGGCAATATCTGTTATGGGTGTTGTATGTGTGGTAGACTTTCAGGGGATGAAAAATGGTACTGTTGCGTACCCAATGCTGCTGGGAAGACCATGGCTAAGGAGAGTTCATGCAAGAAACTACTGGAATGAAGGTTTCATGACACTTGGACGTGGTAGAGAGAGGGTGAAGATAAATGTGATCCCTCGACATCATAAGGCAAAACCTGTGGATTCAAGTGATGAAACTAATGATTGGACATCCTCTGATTACTCTAGTACCAGTGAAGTGGACACTGAAGATGAAGAAAGTGAGGTGGATGTTTTAGTCATGGATATCCTTCCAGTCACACCAACTCATGACCCCATAAAATTATCTGAAGAAGAAGTTGATGATCATCTCCAACAAATAAATATTGGTGATGCTGTGATGGAGAGTGAGAAGTAATCATACCTCCAACTCTTTCGAAGGTACATACACCTATTCACTTTTGATTACAAGGAACTCTGTCAAGTAAGTTGGGTAGAACATTGTATTGAGCTGGTAGATGGTGCTAAGCCCATAAAGCAAATTCCATATAGAATGAATCCTAATTTTTCCAAGACCGTAAAAGAAGAAATAGATAAATTGCTTGATGCAGGATTCATATTTGCTGTGGAGAATTCAGAATGGGTTTCTCCCATTGTGATCTCAATAAAAAAGAATGGGAAGCTACACATTTTTGTTGATTATAGGAAGCTCAATAAGGCAACAAAGAAGGATCATTACCCTCTTTCGTTTTCAGATCAGATCTTGGACGAAGTAGCTGGCCAGGAGTGCTATAGTTTAGCTGATGGATATAGCGGCTATAACCAAGTTCGTATAGCAGAGAAAGATCAGCTGAAGACCACATTCACCACTCCTTGGGGAACGTTTGCTTATAGAGTTATGCCTTTTGAGTTGTGTAATGCTCCAACAACATTCCAGTGTTTGATGAATAGGGTGTTCGAACCCTACATTGGGACCTTCATCAGAGTATTTCTGGATGATTTTTACATCTATGGGAGCAAGTTGGACCACCTGCACCAAATGGAGACAACATTTCAAAGGTTAGATGAAGCACAATCCTCACTAAACCCTACAAAGTGTGTCTTTGGATGTTCTAAAGGTGTTTTGTTAGGGCATGTTGTATCCAGAGATGGTATTGGTACTGATCCTGATAAAGTTTCAAAAATCAAAGATTTACCATTTCCTATGAATAGAAGTAAGTTGAGATCATTTTTAGGCCATGTGGGTTACTATAGAAGGTTCATCAAGAATTTCTCAAAGATTACACAGCCACTAACCCAGTTCTTGAAGAAGGATGTTACTTATGAACTAGGAAATAAGGCGCATGAAACTTTTGGACAACTGAAGGAAGCACTGGTGTCTTCACCTGTTTTGAAGAATCTAGATTGGAGCAAGCCATTCATTATGTACACTGATGCCTTAGATGGAGCACTAGGAAGTACTTTGAGCCAAAAGGATGAAAATGGGAATGAACATCCAATTTACTTTGGGAGCAGACAAATGAGTAGTGCTGAGGTAAATTATACTATAACTGAAAAAGAGGCTCTGGCTATCATTTTTGATGTAAATAAGTTTATAAATTACTTGCTAGGGCAAAAATTTCTAGTTGTAATAGATCATCAGGCTCTAAAATATATTGTAAATAAGCCTAACCCATCAGGGAGGATAGCAAGATGGATAATTTTGCTACAAGAATTTGAATTTGATATTATAAACAGGCCAGGAAAGAAGCATGTCAATGCAGATGCACTCTCTCGAGCCTATGATGGTTTAGGATCATCTTGTGATGATGATGATTTCCCCGATGCAGCATTGTTATCCCTTGACACAATCCCTAGTGAATACATAGATATTTGGAATTATCTGAACGAATGCAAGTTTCCTTATGGTGCCAATGCAAAGACTAAGAGAAAGATTACTCAAGCCAGTCGTCTATATTCTATTCTGCATGGAGTATTATTTTGAATAGGACCTGATGGACAGTACAAGAGGGCAGTTGGATGTGATCAGGGGAAGGAACTGCTAGAAGAATTCCACAATGGTACATGTGGAGGGCACTTCTTTGGACAACTTACAATAAGAAGGATCTTGGATGCAGGTTATCATTGGCCCACTCTTTTTAAATATTGTTATAATTATTGTAAAACATGTGATATTTGTCAAACACATGGTAACCGTAAGACTTCATCAGCTCCATTATGCCCTATTCTTCCACTTGGTCCCTTTGAAAAGTTGGGAATAGACATTGTAGGTCCAATTCCAACTACCTCACGCCAAAATAAGTATATTGTAGTTGCCACAGATTATTTAACCAAGTGGGTTGAAGCTAGGCCATTGAAAACAACTTCCATGGATGAGGTGGCAATGTTCATATATGAACGCATTGTCACCAGATTTGGTTGTCCATTAAAAATTGTAACAGATCAAGGAAGCCACTTCATTAATGAGGTGGTAGAAGCCCTAGTCAATAAGTTTTCTATTAAGCACAGGAAGGCAACAACATACAAGCCAAGCACAAATGGACAGGTGGAACGAACAAATTTTGTGTTGTGTCAAATTCTAGCAAAAGATCCAGCCTTGCAAGTACATAAATGGGATAAAAGGATTCATGCAACATTGTGGGCATATAGGGCAACATCAAAGTCAGCAACAGGATACTCCCCATTTCAGTTGGCCTATGGCATTGATCCAGTTCTTCCTATTGAGTTTGATAGTCCCACTATGAGAGTTATGAAAAATGAAAGGATGGATGAAAGTGATTCAGTAAAAGAAAGGTTGGTACATCTTCATTTGCTAGAGGAAATGAGAGAAATAGGAAAGGATACAAGCCATAAGAAGAAAATGAAGCAGAAGGAATACTTTGATCAAAAGATCTGGTGGTCTCCATTTCATGTGAATGACTTGGTTCTAGTATATGATTCCAGATACAAAAAAAAAAGACAGAGAAAATTTCTTCCAAAATGGATGGGGCCCTACAAAATAGCAGCTGTGCATGAAAATGGTACATACCAACTGAAGGAATTGGATGGCACTCCCATTACGAAATGGGTCAACCACGACAAGTTGAAGATTTTCCAAGCACCAGAATAGTATACTCCGAGGACAGAGTAGAAGCTAGGAAGGGGGAAGATGTCAACACTAAAATTTTCCTCCATAATTTCTATTTCATTAATGTATGTATTAGGAATAGGATGTTGTTAAGTATAAATAGTAGTAGCGTCTGATAGAAGATAATGACGCCGTCAGTACGGTGCCACCAATAATGTGGAGTACGGTAACAATCAAAGTACAATAGGAATGTTGTAAAAAGTAAATATTTGTCGTAAGTGGTCCGGTAATGTTAAAATGTCAAAGTTTGGGTAATTAGAGAAGTAGGGTCTACAAGATTAGGAATTAGAAATATTATATTGGTAATAAGGACAAGTAGTGAGGTCATAAATATTTTGTGTATTTTATTTGTAAAAAGTCTAAAAATGTGGAACCCATGTAAAATGATAAGGTTTATCTTATCTTAAAAGATAAGCTTACATGTACAGATAAGAGTTAAGGTATGGAATATGATTCGTCGGAGTGGATTTCTTATCCTATCTTAGAGATAAGATGGATAAGCCTGGAAGTGCTATAAATAGAGAGGCCACCCCCCTCATTTAACATAGAAGGAAGTAGTGAGAAATATTGTAGGAAGTGTGCGAAGGAATCCATCAGTTTAAAGGTGTGTTGAAGAAGCCATTAAGAGGTGTAATTGTAAAGTTTCTCCCATAGTCTTGGTGAAAGGCAAGTGAAGTCAATAACACTTGAAGTACCTCATGGGTGAGATTGTAACAATTTCATGTTAATATTATAATTTACTTTGATATTTCAGGTTTGTCATCATTCCGTCTTATCATAGTCGATGGTATTCTTGTGTTATGTTGTTGTTTTGTTTCTAGATTACATCCACCAAACTAAACATTGTGCATTAGTAAATAATCATAGCACGAGGTGTTCCTGGTTAAGAATTATCATAGTGCCGGATTGGTGATGACAGAGCCCATCTTCCTGAGAGACCAATTAGAGATACCTGGTTAATTTCTTCGGTATTAGATTTTCTATTATGTCAAGCTAGTTATAGATATATAGCCATTGACAAGCTCTGGGATTTCTCTGGAATCTTTCCCCTGCTAATGAATCTAATCAATTTTGAATTAATTTGTTTCAATCTTGGAGCAATTTGTGTCTGCTTTGTTTCAGAATTTCTACAAGTAGTTTTTTTATTCTTATTGAAATATTATGTTAAAGTCCCTCCAAATCCCACAGGATCTCATCCCTATGATAGTTTAGTGGCATTTGTAGTTTCATTTCAAGAAGATCTTTCATACTGAGATGAGATAAACAATTTTAAATCACTTCACTGTCATTTGTTTTTCAAGATTTTCCGTAAGCCTTCGAGTGTATCTTAGGCATGAGGAACCAGGGGTCTTTGATGTTTTATTGAGTCTTTAGCTTGGGCCTTCGTGTAAAATTCTTGGATATTGTGTGAAACCGTCTAGATTTGGGCCTCCATTGATGCACACCTTCTGGTTGAAGGAATATTTTAGCTATTCCGAAGCTTTCTATAATTTAGCATTCTAATTTTTGTGAAGTCTCTCAAAGATTTGGTATAATCAACTTTATCCTACTTAATCTACCACCAAAATGATTCAAAAACAATGAATCCATCCTGAACTACCCCTTTTTTCCCCTGTATATCCAAAAAGGAACAAAATCTATTTACTAAAATTTTCAAAACAATCAGGATTTCATAATGTCTTCAGTAACCTTAGCCTTGTTTTGAAAGTGTCTCCATCTTTTAGAAGTGAAAACTCTTGAGAGTTAAATTATGGAGTATTTATCATACTTTCCCAAGGTTTTCTTCATAAAATTTGTGCAAAAGGAGGATAGCTCCATCTCCTTCATCAAACAGAGATTGCACTACAGGTCCTCTTACCCTGGTCGAAAGGCATGACCTAAAGTAGTGAGGATAGGTTAAATCCTCTTAAAGGTGCTATCCATCTCTCCATAAATCTGAGTGACTAAGGGCCAACTAGATCTCATCCCCAACTACAAAATGATATACATTATGATCTATCTGTCTCTAATCTCCATGTCAAATCTATGATGCTGCTCACTTTGAAAAGGAGAAAAAAATTGGATACCAACACGTCACACAAGTGAATATCAAGCTAAGTGACTTAGGAATTTGATTTTCCAAGGATGATAAAAAAAAATTAAATGACTTGGTTAAGTTACCCCATGGTGTTTCACGCTACCAGGGGTCATGCTAGGAATTTTGGGTTTGTGGCATACTTGGGTGTGACGGTCCATGCGTGTAACTTTCATGTGCCTAGGAATTTAAGTATTTTGAAAACAAGACTTTTTTTACACCTGTTAAATACTTACAATGAAATGTTAATCATTATTTGGGGTTACTATTTCCTAATAATAACCATGGGGAATGTTACTTTGTAAGGAATGATGGGAAGCTAGAAATCAGGGCAAGAGCATTAGTTCAAATGAATACCATGTATTCGATGCTTCCAATAGGCATCTTAAGAAGGGTATAGTTAGTTAAGTTATCATAGACTTTGACCAGAGATATTACAACTCCCTAAGAAGACCCCAATGAATGATTCTTCCATGAGGTTTTATTTTGCTGCATATCCAGATCTAGCATTACTTTGTGGGTAATGACGATTTTTGACGATCAGCGTTTAGACTTATGATATACACAACTAGTCAACGTGCACTAATCCTCCATAGACTATAAATTTTTATGGAGCATGCTAAAATTATCCTTAGAAATGGACGTTTTCTATGAAGTATTGACTTCCCCAAGAAATAGGATGTATTTCATCTTCTTGCTTTTATAGTTACCAGTTTTGAGTACATCAAATAACATGGAGTGAAAATACGTGGCATCTCTTATGTTGATGGTGGGCAAACCATACCCTGCAACCAATAATCCCGAGGTTGAAACATTACAAGAATACAATATGGGACCTCATTTATCTATTTTAATATTTTAATATCAGAGTATCACGAGTGGATTAAAAATGTAGCAACTGATAGGTTAGCAGTCTTGGCCTCTCAATATGATACATGACCAATATATCCCCATATTGTATGGCTTTGAGGTTGCATAGTGTTGGTCAAACCTTCTGTGTCCATTTTAAACAATATTCAACATTGGGTTAGGTGTTTTTCGAAATAGATGATGCATCCTCAAGATCCAACATGTGTGCTTGATGTTGTATTTAGGTGCAGTTTTCAAATCAACCATCTTTGATCTTGAACCTATGGTGGTGTTGTGTGATGAACATGAGACCCTGTCCTTAGGAAGGATACAAGATGATCTCATCTAAAAAACAAACACTCCGAGACCAAGAATACTTTTCATCATCATATCGAGTGATTTTGATAGTAATGACAGAGCATGGGTGAACTAAATCCATTCGACATACATAGAGATGTTTTGGAATACATATTAGGAGGACTTCCCATTCTATGATCCCAAGAAAATTCCATGGTTCAGGGAGTAGTATCGAGTGAAGAAGAATAAACATCTATACACCAAACTATTCCCCAGCCAATGTATTATGAACAACCTTGTCTATGAAGTCCATATTATGAAGTTAAATGGTTCATTGGCGAGGATTTTATAGTCCTTTATCATGAAATACCATGTTAACAACCTCACAGTCAAATCCTTTTATATAGAATTAGTCACTACAACTATTAACCCCATCCTTACAACCAATTATTCAAGAATAACTACCAGAAGTTGGAGGGATAATGGCATAATCCAACCTATTATAGTACTTCCTCATGGGTTAAAAACATGGTACTAGTTAGAAAGAAAAATAGGGATATAAGGATGTTGTGTAGACTTTAGAAATACAAAAAATTCCTCATTCATGGAAAATCTACCCTTTACTTAACAAAATGGATTAAACATTTTTACTAAAATTTGATTTGTACCACATTACGCTCTAAGAAATATTTTGTCTACACTTAGATGGTTTCTTGCTTGTTATTAAAATTCAAGTTATGGTCAAAGAATCATAACAATATAATATGCTACATTCACAATGCATCCTTGAGGAAGCATCTGTTTAAAATTAAAATTCCATTTGGATTGATGAATTTAGAGGCCACTTTTTAGATATCCATAGATGTTATCATTTGCATGGGTTCATTAATGATTATTATTATTGTTTATGAGGATGATATAACTATTTTCTCTATAAAGATTTAAATGGTGACTGCCAAACATTTGAGAACCTATAAAAAATATTGACTAAAAGATGTAGAGAGTATGGAATCTAATTGAACATCAGAAAGTGCCACTTTTAAATTGTTCTAGAAATAACACAGCTATTGGGACACATTGTGTCTCAATGATAGGGGTTTATGACTAGACCTTGAGAGAGTATGAACATGCAATTGATTTATAGGAGCCCATCCTCATATCTAAGAAAGGTTAATTTAATAGAATTCTATTGGACATAATCAACTTTGTAATAATATGTCTATACATATATACATATATCTGAGATTACTTACATCCATATATACATATCATATATATATATAGATAGGGTATATATATATATCATATATGGATATGTATGTAGGTGATGTAAGTATATGTATATAGGGATGTAAAATAAGCACTCATAGACATATCCCCATGTGTATGGCATACATACTTGACATACATACATATATAGGATTTTTATACATGTACATATACATACATGGCATATATGATATATACTATATATCTATCTATATATATGTATACATATATATGATGATATTAAGGAGATGAATAACCCTATTTTCCTATTGTTTAGCAAAGCTTTGCAGGTGTCAATAAGTATGGAATACGTTATTAATGGAGAAACTAAGATTTTGTTTTATGTAGATAATTATACTATACATTTATAGACCTTATATTTGATGTCATAGATGAGGATTATAGCATATTATTCCACTACACCATAGTGATTCATATCAGCAGATTCTCTTCTCCATGTACTATTTTCGAAGTACCCATATGTGACAGGTGTAAGTTAACAAACTTTAAGAATATGATTTCATTCTATCATAAATCAGAATAAAATGTTGGTGAGAGGCTTGGGCTTGGAACCATGATTGAATGGCTGAAAATAATATACCACAGTTTTTGACAGTGCATAAATATGTTATCTATGGTGAGGAGAAACAACCCCATAGTGTTCAGGTAAGTGTTTCTTCTTGGTTAATAAGGACCCTTACGTGTAGGAAATGATTTCAAAGAATTTCAAATAAATACTGTCATTGTTGGCTTAGATAAAAATTAGTGGACACTCAATTCGGTTCCAATAGAGGTGAAACTTATGAGGCATATCATATCCTGCTCAACGTGTTTTGAGTGGAAGAACACATTTGTTTCTCACATAGCCTAAATTCCATGTAGAAATAATGAAAAGGACTTATATTACTAACATGACCCCATCATGCTATCATAGATAACTTAGACAATAAGTATTGTAAATCCAAAATTATAGATATAATGTAGGATCAACTCTCCATGCTAGTTTAGTGTTAGTAGGCATCTTTCTAATATCGAACACAAATTCAGAATCTATCTCTTAGAATCCCTCGGGGGATAGACATGAAAGTCTATGTGATTTATTTGTAGCTAGGGAGGGGATTCAGCTGAGTCTTTATCACCCATGCATTGAAGAAATGGATATCACCTCACTAACGGTTTGATCTACCCTCACTACTTTAGGATGTGCCTTCAACTAGGGTGAGACGACCCATTCCGTAACCTGTGTTGGTGAAGGACATCAAGAAATCCTCTTTGCACAATTTTCATGAAAACCTTGAGGAAATATATATGATCAATACAACACAATCTAACTCTCACGAGTTATCACACTAGAGAGTGGAGATGTTTCCTAGACAAGGATCGGGCTACTAAAGACAATAATCTAAACCTGATTGTCTCTACATACTTTGGCAATGGAATTTGTTCATTTGTGGGTACATAGTACAAACAGTGGTATTTCATGTATGATTCATAATTTGATATATTTTTGGTGGGAATTTAATCAAGATAAAGTTGATTATACCAAATCTTTGAGATCCTTTACAAATATTAGAAAAATCACAGACATAATCTTCAAAACAACCAAAATATTCCTTGAACTAGAAGATGTGAATCAATGGAGGCCCAGAGATGGATGGTTTCACACACTGTTCAATAATTCAATACAAAGGATCATGCTAAAGACTCAATTAAACATTAGAAATCCCTGGTCTGTCATGCCTAAGATACACTATAGAGTTACAAATAATATTTATCAACATAATGAAAGTAAAGTGATTTTGAATTGTTTATTTACATCACAAGATGAAAGCTATTATCATGATGAAATTGCAAATGCTACAATACTAACACACAGATGAGATCTTGTGCGACTCAGAGAAATTTCGATATAAGATTGCAACAAGAACCAAAAAACTATTTGAAAACATTCAAAAATAACACCAGACACAATTATGCTCATGATCAACACAAATTTATTCAAGGTTCATTAGATTCATCAGCAAGGGAAAGTTTCTTAAATAGTCTCAGAGCTTGTCAATGGCTATACACTTGCAACCATCTTAACATGATTAAATCTAAAACACAAGAGATAAATAGGTTTCTTAGATGGTCTCTTAGAAAAGTGGTCTTTCTCAAACTTTATCAGAAAAATTAAACTCCCCTATGCAAGAGTATTATCATTGCATTTACATAATTTCACTCACTCACTCATCCCAAATTTCCCCCGAAAAGAAGAATATTCAACAAATCCTTTTTTTGTTACAAGTTTGTTCTAGAAAGTGATGTCTAAAAAATATGCACCTAAAAGCTACCAGGTGGATGAATCATGAACTATTCACATTTGTCAGTCCCTCAAATATGACTGGGATGCCATAACATAACTTTTGACAGTATTTTTAATCATTCTTTTATTTTTTCGTGCAAGAAATCCCCTTTTTAATAATTATCAGGTGGTTCCATATGGTTTGATCAAATAAGCAATCCTTTTCACCCTTGAGAATACACCTTGAGAAATGAGTGCCATCGCATGGATACCTACATTCTTGCTTCTTAGAAATGAGTTCCCTTGCATGGATCATATCACATACCTACGCTGTGAGTCTGAGTTTTCCAAGTGAAAGGAGGAGCCAATGGAATCCTCCACTTGTCTCCTTTGCACAAATGTAAAGCTGAAGTCCAGAGGCAGGTTCCCAAATGAATGTAGGCCCTCCACATGTTTAGAACCTGAGATATTTACATCGGTCACTTAAAATTCTGAGCATGGGAAGGTCTAGCAGAAGCTTCCACATGTGTGTTCAGTGTAACTTAAAAGATGAAATCTAGAGGTGGCACCTTAAATGAGCACAGGATCTCCACATGTCATGGGCCCTAGAAAGTTTCCTCGGCCATTGAAAAAGTATCAATATAAAGATGATCTGGAAAAATCCTCCACGTGCCTCTTCGGCACACTTTTGATATGGTGCCCAAAAGAGGAGACCCCAAACAAGTGTGGGCTCTCCACGTGTCTCAGCCCAGAAAAGTTTCTGAAAATTTTTAAGAACTAATGGAAGGTGCCATGTGCCTAGGGTCCGAGAAAGTTTCCTTAGCCATTGAAAAGTATAACTATGGGTAGAGCGAGTGAAATCTTCCATGTGTCTCTTCGGCACTTTTTTGGTATAAAGCTCAAAAGAAGGACTCCGAAACAAGTGTGGGCCTACCACGTGTCTAGGGTCTGAAAAAGTTATACTAGACACTTGAAAATTATAAGTATGGGAAGATACAGTGGAAACCTCCATGTGTCTCCTTGGCACTCTTTCAAAAGTAAAATTCAAGGACAAGTCCCCAAACAGGACCCAGCCCTGCACGTGGAAAAGATCTTAGTTTGAGGTGGGCCTGGGGGCTATTTGCATTTTGTATCACTTAAATAAACTGTGCATTTTTAGACAATTTGGCCCACCCATCCACTTTTGATATGGCTTTGCACGTGGCTTTCCTAGGCATCGACAGGGCTGCGGCTTACTTTATGACTTTTATTCTTTTTCAAAACAAATCTGAGAATCTCAAAATTCCTCGGTAACCCGCATCTCTACTTTTAAATTCTGATGTGGGCCCCATCAAAGTCGTGGCTCACTTTTATACTTTTACTTCATTTCAAAATAGAGCTTAAAAACTCCAAAGTTCTCTGGCGACCCACCTCCCCACTTTGACTTTTCAATGCTGACTCAAACATGTGACATTAATTGGTCCCCGCTGAGTCGTGGATCATTTTATAACTTTACTCCCTTTTCACAAAAAGGCCAAAATATTCAAATTGCTCTGACAATCCACCTCTCTACCTTTGACTTTTTAAAATGCCATGTTTCCTTTCATGGGCCTTAGGCATTCCTTTAATATTTTCATTCCTTTCACCATAATGCCACAAAACAAAAAAAGGTCCCACCTTCCCACAACTGCTTGTCTTATGACATGTGTACATCTTCAGGGCCAAAGTAAGAAATTTCTCCGTTGCTTCATATTGTTGAGTAGCCAATTATAATTCATCAGAGCCATAGGACCAATTGGGCATTTTTTTACAAATGTAACAAAAGTGACAAGTTCACCAAAATAGACCTGCCATGCGGACTCCAATCAGAAAAGACCAAGTATCCACAGTTGTTGGGATAAACTTTGATAGGGAAAACATGACCGTGGAAAAATAAAAGGAAGCGGAAACCCTAACATTCACTCCCAAATTACAATTTTTTCCTTGTGGAGAGAAGAATGTAAATAAAACCAAGATTCAAGGTGATCCACGATCCAAGGAAAGGATTGACAATGGCAACCAAATGAAGGATAAATCTTTCATGCATCCATACAAGGAAATAGAGAATACTTCAAACCATGCGTAATGAGAAATTTTGAACAAACCGGGTGAGATTAAATTCATCACCAACAGATCTATTAAATAGTACTAATGAAAATGAAATTAATTTAGGTTGTGAAATGATAAAAAAACTTCTTTGGAAGAAGAACCTACATAGATCCTTTCCACATATTCTTTTTTTTTGTGGACTACACTTTCCAATCCTGTTTTCATCATGTACTAGAAAAAAATGTTTTTTATAGTGTCTTGGAAGATGTATCTACAATGTTTTAGAAAATGATGGTTTTACTGTGTTAGAAAGATAAATACTTGACAAGCACAACATATTGACTTTGAGTTTGGTTTGAAAGTGTATGATTTCAGAAATTTCAAGAATTTCAGGGAGCGAGAGGTGCAAAAGGTGGCAACTACAATGATCAAGAGTATAATATCATACAATCGATGTCTAAGCAGCAACAGAATAATACTGAAGGAGATATGGCTTGTGGATCTAATGATGTGGCTGTAAAAAAATTAAAGAAGGCCGAACAGGAATACAACCATGCTCACTTCTGAAAAATCATCACTTGAATAAAAAATCCCTTCTCTTTTTCTAAATCGTGAAACACAAGAATGCAATAAGGAATTTTACAAGTTCGATATGATTGTCCTTGTTTTGAAACCATCAATTTTTCAAGTCAATCATATTGGCAAAGCATTTATGGAAACTTGTTTTCATTGTGGCTTAGACCTGAGTTAGCTCGTGCTTACACACATACCATATCAATTCTTCCCTTCCCTCTTCATCAACTTGTTTTTCATGAACACGATAAAATTTTAGGGATAACGTTATTAGTGATTCAAGGGGAGATTTAATGTTCTCACCATGAGATGTATTTGAGAAAATTTAGAAATATCTCCAATAGTTAATATTAGAAATTTCATTCTCAATTTCTATAAATTATGTAGTCTTCTAGTCTTTTTATGTCTTCCCTTTTACCATGGGAAAATAAATGTGCCACGTTGCTTAGTTGTATAGATTTACTGAAATTTCAATGAAATGATGAATACAATTCGTATGTGCCATTGTAGTATTGGAAATATCCATTTTTTAATTAATATTTATCTCTCCATTAATGGTTTTATCAATTGATTGTATTTGGCTTTTTTTACTAATTTTATAATTTTTTTTGCAGTGAAGGGAGCTCGATGTTTACAAAACACCACTATCTACAAGAGAATATTTTTCTATTGAGAGAAGTAATTCTGTAGAATTTCTCTCGAGTCACATCAATATCTATCGTTAGTGGAGTTGTATAAATATGACATGCAAAATAATTTTGATCACTTATTTATCAATAGGTTTGAAGAGATAGACAACCCTCTGGATATAGTCAAAATTTCCAAAGGATGCGCTATTCCAGCCATTGGCAAGTTCAAAGGAGAATTTGGATTTCTTTTTTTCTGAGTTTGTAGGAGATGTAAATCTTCCACCAGCCAAGTTCAAAGGAGAATTTGGATTTCTTAAATTTTTATGATACACAAATATTTTCTTCTATTTTATTTGTTTCATTTGGAACTATGTATATTATTCAAGCCTATGATCCAGCTCCAAGATTCGGCTTTATAATATTTAGAAAATTAGAGAATTATATGAGGGAAAGTGTTAAATGATTATGAATTTTATGTTCTTTATGATAAAGAGAAAATACATTTTATTCATTTATAATATTTTTTCTCCATATTTGATTTTTTTTATAAATTATTATTTTATTTTATAGTTAAATATTTCTTTGAAATTTAAAACAAGTGCATACATAGAGGGAAAAATACTAATATTGTTAAATAGTTTAATTTAGATCATATAATATGAACAATAAATATTTCTTTGTAACAAATCATTCAAAATATTAAAATGATTTTTTTTTTCCTATTAATATATTCTCATTTAATGTTAAAATTATATATTTGTGTGTGTTTTAAATGTAATATACAATCAACATATATAATTATGTAAATGAATGTGAAATTGGTTTTTAAAAGTAAATTTTCTACATTTATTTTAAAGATAATTTTACAATTAATTATTGTGGAAACTAAATTGTAGCTTCCACCTACAAGTTTTATGTGGTAAGGATAATTGTAGATAAACATTATTGAAATTTCCACAAATATAACATTGATGAGAGATACAAAAATTTAAACTGTGGAATTTCTACAAAGATTAAATCTATAGAAAATTCACATTTTGGTGAAAATTGTGGAATACTAACAAAAAAAAAATTTGTAGAAATGTTATAAACATCACGAAATGTGGATAATGCACAATTTAAGAAATGGAGATTAGCTATAAATTTTATGAATTGGGGACCATCCACAATATAATAAATTGTCGAAAATCCATAATAATATATCAATTGTGGATTAGATACACTTCTAATGCCACAATTTTTATTTTTGGAATACTATGTAACCACAAAAATATTGTTGAAAAATTGTGGTAAAAGATCAAGTATGTTGTAGTGAGTGGGATATAAGAATGGGACTTCCAATGGCTTAACAACAAACAACCACTCCTTGGATTAATATATAAAGAGAAGGGAATGATGTGGTAGCCAACACTTACCATACGAATGGTGTTGTAATATGTAGAAGTGCACATGTAACAAGTGCTCAAGAGTGGAGGAAGGAAAAACAATACAACTAGACATTAATCCCAAATGGAACACCTCCTAATCCTGAATATTATTCTTCTTCCTTTAAATAAAACATACAAAACAATGAAATGCAGTTTCCTTTCCTCTCAAAACATTAGAAATAACTTTAAAATACGTACATATCACAATCAATGAATTCATATACAATCAGGTGAGAAGGTATGTTGGTTTAGGATTATTTTTATAGCATGTAGGACTGGTTAAACCCATAATGTAATGCTATTTGGAAAGCTGTTGGTAGAGCTTTTCTTAGCAGGGTTCCTTGTAAGGCTCTGTTTATTTAATTATGATATTTCTCCACTCACTGCAGGAATCCACTTACTACTAAATTACAAAAGTTATCTTGGGTTCAAATGTGGTTAATGGCTTAGATTCTAAGAAAGTGGTTGTACTTTTCTGTGAGGAAAAGACAGGTCTGAAAGGATGTTGAGGATGTGCCATTGTCCATTGGAATCCTCGATCCCCAAAACTTGTCTTTCTTACCTCCAGTACTGGATGTCAATTCATGTAATTTTACATGATTTTAATAAATCTCTAGAGGTTGATAATAGATGTGGAAGGGGGCACTACATTTTCCCACATCTTGTTTCTCCAAGATGAAATTTGCCTCGTACTATCTCTTATTTCAATTTACAATTTTAAATTGTGTTTGATATTGCATAATAAATGGGTTAATAAACAATTCATGTATTTCATTCATATTCATGAGTATAGTGATCTGTTAAGTGTTAAAGTTAGGAATTTTACGAATTATATTGGTATCCAAGTAGTTAATATTTAAGCCTTTTGTGTGGTTTAGCTTGTGTTGAGATTTTAGTTAGATACCCCTTAATCGAAAGGGAAAAGAAAGCAGTGAAGGTATCATTATTCCTTTTGAAGCACATATTTATACAAGGAATTGGAAGCGAGGAATTTTAGAGATGGCTTGAATAAATGATGCAGAGGATAGCAATGAAGATAGTTTCTACAAGTTGGAGGCTAATGTGACAACTATGTCTAAATACGTGGGTAGCATTTCCTTGTCCATGGGGAAATTGGAGTCCATCATGGGACTACTCATGGAGAAACATGGTGTTTAACATAAGACACTAGAAGTCCATGAAGAATATTCTCTTGAGTATGTAAAAGAGAAGATACATGGCATTCCCACACCTCCACCTTTCAAAATAGAGGCCAAGATATAATTACATCCTTATGATGGAGACATAGATTTTGAGAAGATAGACTATTAGCTAACCCAATTGGTGGTATATTTTATTTTGCATCCAGTTAATGAAAGTGAGTAGAATTTTTTTACTAGTCAAAATTAACCAATCATGCTTTAACTTGGTTTGAAATTTATGTTCATTCTATGCTTATTAAGAATATTCCTACTATTAAAAAGTGGGATGAATTTAAAAATGTAATCAAATTTTTTTTTATCCTATTTTTTATGAGGAAGAGAGGTCTACGTATATCTCAGGTAAAAACAAGTCTAGACTTTAATAGAGTATACCAATGAGTTCTAAAAGAAATATATTCAGATGGGAAAGGATGTAGTGGACCAATACCTATTAATGAAGTATATTATTGGACTCCATAACCACTTGAGGAGGCCCATCCTATTGGAAAAGAAGGAGGACGTAGACAAGTCTTGTTCTCAAGCCCACTACTTAGAGATTGTCAACAAAAAAAATCATCTACCTCTCACCATGCTTCAGACAAAGAAGATGACATCAATCCAAAAAGCAAGGAAAAAGGGAAAGGTAAGAAAAATGGTACTTGAATTAAGGATACTAAAGTTCACTATCATTATTGTGATGTAAACACTCATTTTGAGAAAAAATGTTGGAAGCTCCACCGAGAATTGAATCCCTTCAAAAATAAGAAAAATAAAATGAAGGCCATGGCTGCCCTCGAGGGAGAGGAGGTTTTTTATAGAAAACAGGTGGATGAGACTATGTGTTGCGCCTTCATCTTCAGAGAGATATTTTTGGGTAATATTAGTAATGCTCAAGATAATGAACTCTAAACTCTTTCATATAACAATTCAGTTGAATGTAACTAAAGTGGATGTTCTTTTTTATACTTATTTGCAAGATAATTTTGATAGTAAAGAGATAGTTGATAGGCTGATGTTGGAAACTTACAATCATCCAAGTACGTACTTATTGGGTTAGGTAAAGAAAGGTGTAGAAATCATGGTTTATATGAAATGTAAGATCACATTTGGTATTGATAAATATTTCAATGATGAATTTATTCTGGATGTTGTTCCTCTTGATGCGTGTGGTGTAGTATTTGATAGTCCATATTTATATATTAGAGATGACATCTTCATGAGAAGAGCCAACCAATACCATTTGGTGAAGGATGGTAAAAGCTACATCATTTCAACCTTTGTAGGAGACCTGAATATTTCTTTGGTAAGTTACATTGAAGAAGAGAAAATTAATGCTAGTGGGAGATTTTCTTTACTTCTTTTAAGGGATAAAAAAGTTGAGGAGGTTATATCTAAGACTCCTCATAACATAGTTACTAACAAAGATTACAAGCACATGGGATATTTTATTCAACATTTTAGGGAAGAGCCTATGGGGCAACCCCTAGAAAGGAACATTGAACATTTGATGTAGTTGTTTCCTAATGGTCCACTTCCGTATATGGGATTCCATATGTATTACATATAGGATTCCTACAAAAATAAAGAACAATTACCTTCTTTTTTTTAGAAAGAAAAAACTTCAAGGTTGGCTGGTCACTTTGGTGTGACATAGACTATTGAGAACTTACACAGGTATGATTGTTTGCCAAACATCCAAACATTAGCTGGTAACTTTTTCAAGAAATGTTTTTCATGTAGTGAAGAGGATTTGGGGTTATTATTAGTTCCTTCCCAACCATGCGTAAGTTTGTCTTTTGATTTTATGGATAGCTTTTCTACTTCTAGAAAATGGTATGATGATAATTTTGTAGTTATAGATCAGTTTTATAAAGTGGGTATTTACATTCCTTGCATGAAGCAGGTGATACAATAATTTTTTTTATTTTTTATGTGTGGGTTAATTTTTTATTGTGTAATTCTATTATGATAGATAGGGACTCATGGTTCATTGGTGATTTTTGGTCTATATTGTGGGAGAATATGGATACTATGAGGTCTACCACATGTCATCCAAGGCCAGGTGAGAAAATAGAGGTGGTAAGCTGTACATTGGTCCATTTTATGAGATATACTATGATTTAGGATGTGGGATTGGCATATATCATATAGCCTTATGATAGGGAAGTTCCTACTTCTACTAGTAAAATGTTTTTTGAGACATGTTTTGGTTATTTTATTAGGATTTCAGTTAATTTTGATTTGAGATTACCATGCAAAGAAAATGAAAATGTGGGACTAGAAGTCCACAAAGATGATATGTTCATTAGAATAATCCAGCAGATACACCTCCATGTGCAAAAGTGGTATTCCAGAAAATATTTGGGGAAGAAATTTCCTCACCTCATCAATCCTTGAAGCTTTAAAAGACATAAAAGCCTCAAATTGGGGGGGTATGATCTCCAAAAATGGATCATGAATATCCCAATTCTATGCATTATCTACATTTGATACTTTCTCTACAGTTTCTCATCTCATTATGAGTTCACAAGATGGTCTACTCGAGCTAGGGGTGATCCGAAAAACTTCAAATGAAATTTTGGGACATTTATGTTTAGTATGAGGGGATTTTCTACTTTTGGTTACATGACTTGCCTAGCAGTTACGTAACCACTTCTCTGTATAGAGCAGTGGTTGTGTAACTTTTGGTCTACATTAAGTGGCATTCCTGTAACTGACAGATAAGAAATGTGGGATCTTAACAGTTGTAAATGTATGAGATTCCTAATTGGTTCATTTCACCTATCCATACCTCCTTGAGTTGAGCATCTATAAATACAATCCTTTCTAAGGATTCGAGTAAGTGAGTTAGGTGAAATCTAATTGTGAGAAAAGTTTGAGTGTTGGATTCTTGTTTTTCATTTTAAGAGTTCATGTTGTTTGAAAGAATTGAGAGTAAGTAGATACAATTACAAGGAGTTCATTTCTCTTGAATTCCAATTCCCAATAAGTTGTATAATTTTGAGATTACATAGTGAAGGGGAGCTAATTTTCTCACCCATTTGATTTTTTACCACATTAGGTTTCTCTGGGATAAAACTTGTATGATTCATGTCTCTTCTTTCAATTTTAAGTTTGAAATTGTGGTTTATATTGCATAATTAGTGAGTTGATACAGAACTCGTATATTTCATTCATATTCATGAGCATAGTTATTTGTTGATTATTAAAGTTAGGTAGTTTATGGATCACTCTACAACTTGGATTTACTTTTAAGGCTTGAAGATTTTTACTTTTACCTTATGGTACTTGACAATGATGTACCCTATCTCACTCTTCTTTGTGCAAACTACATTCTGAAATCTATTTTTCCATTCAAATACTTTTGATTTTTTTTCAATTACGTATACCTGAAATCATAGTTTAATTTCATATGATGGAGAATTTGCTCTTCAGTTTAATGTATACCAAGGGCTAAAACATGATGAATAACTATCAATATTATTCCTGGAAATTGTAATTTGGATTTTTTGTGATTTTAAGATGTGAATTTAATATTCTTTGCTAATCTTGTAGATTAACATTCTTCTTTTTCTGTAATGCAATAGTTTTGCATAACACATTTGATTCTAAAATTTATAGCTTTATTTATTAGGAGGAACCTTGAAATTATTTATATTGAATCTTTCCTCTGAGAACCTGCATATTTTTCTATACTTAAAGGCTTTTGGAAACTTTAAAGTTTCACAAATAACTTGGTCTTTTATTTCTTCCTCAATATTTTTCATTTTGAAAATGTAATGAAACTGGATAGTTGTCATTATGTTGTTTTTAAAACATCATTTCAAAGTTTGTAAATCATTGACTATCGTAACTCTTGTTTTAATCATCTGCATATTATACCTAAAGCTATTCAATGTCATTCTTTGAAATGAAAAATGGCCATCCTAAATTATTTGCAAGTTGTGCTTTGTGGAAAAGAAAAATTGTTATTTTGAAAGCTAAGAGCTATGATCTTTTTCTTCCTAAGAGGGTTGTGCTCCTTTATTTTCTACAACTTATTAGTCTTCATTTAATTACATAGTACTTCAAAACCTGAAATATGCACTGCTCTTGAATTTTGTGATCTTTAAAAGGATTCAAGATCTTGTTTAGAGATTCATGAGCACCTTCTAGTTCTTGGACACTTGTATTTCATCCATGAATTGTGAATTAATCATAAATGAAGGGTCCTTAACTCATATATATTTAGAAAGGCATAAAAAATGGATAAGGTGTTTCTTCTTATGATTTTATCTAAAACTTAAAAGAAATAGTTAAAAAAAATTAAGGCCATATGCCTTTGTTGTCACTATTTTGTTGGTTTCTTCTCATGATATGATTCTGAACGATGAGAATTTTCTCTCTTTTCTACTTATGATATTTTTTACTTAATCATATTTTCATATACATAAATAAGAAAATACATATGTTTGAAGGTATAAGTATAAGAGGATGGTAAAAAATTTGGAGCTCTAACAGACTTATGTTTCTATTTTTATTTTTTCAGGTGGTTGATGAGAATAGAAAGAGGGTGAGAAAAAGGAAGTGGGAAGCTAAGGATCCATGGGAAAATCCATCTCATTCTAGGAAGCGATGGATTTATTCCCTTCTCTTACATTTGTAGTTTAATATATATGCATTTTCTTTTCTCTATATTTTACCTTAAGAGTTATTTCCAACGGCTTGTGTGGAACCACTGTACATTTGAATTATTAATAAAATGAAATCAACCTATTGTGATGAGTTTTACACATTTATATTTACATTCCTTTCATTAACTTAATGTTAAATGTAAGTTTTACAACTCAATACACTAAGTACATTCACTTAATCATAAGTAATGAAACAAATATACTTTTTTTATATCTGAAATTGAAATGAATGAAAACCAACAAGGAACCTACTTCAAATATTAAAATGGATTGTCCCTTTGTATTCTTTGGGATGTCCATATTCATCTTAACTCATTTTTCCCATCTATTTCACAGTCTTGCATCAGCTCCTAAAGGGATGATACATGATCATGATGGAGATGATGCATGTACAGACATCTCAGGAAGAAGATAGACATTCAGAAAACAATGCAAAAACAATTAATTCCCCTTTTCCCTTAGGTAGATTAATAATCTAACCCCTTCATTCCTAGAAACAAAAGTATCGAGTTGACCTCTTGCACAAGTCTGAGAAATGTCAACATTTCTAGCAATTCTGCTAGATAAGCTACCTGCTAGATGAAAAGACCAAGTTCCTTAAATTCATCGATTGGGCATGGAGTCAAATTCCAAACCAATTCCTACCTGAAACTAAAAATTATTCCTTTCCCAAATAACTAAATAGGGAAAATATATGTGAAGGAACTAGATCTTGTGTATGAAATGCACTTATTGAATTGAAAAATACAAGTCTACGTAAGCACTTTATTAAAAAGAAATTCCTAAACTAACCTCCTCTAATCAGCATTGAAAATCATTAGTAACAATGCTTACTAAACATACCATTCATAGGAATGGGAAGTTCCTCTCCATTTAGTATTATAAGTTGGAAAGCGTTATGTTGGTTGTAGGATGAAATTTTGTAAGGAACACTCCAAATTGTATCAATTTTCATATGGATTTCCTGATTTTCCCTATCTTCATCCCATTTGAACACAATGTCTCACTCCTGGAAGACTCTCAACTGTGAATTCTTTTCAAAAGTGCTCTTAACCTATTCCTGATGCTTATCCATGTTTGTATGAGCTTGATCTCTCAATTTTTTTCAATTTCATCATCTCTACATACCTGACTTGCGTTTTCTCATTCTTAATCAAATTGAGATGATATAATAAATCTAACATTGTTAGCTCAAGTGAAATAGGAATTTTCACCTCTCTTCCACAAACCATCTTGAAGGGTGAATTCCCAATTGACATTTTGGGAGTCACTCTATTGGCCCACGATGCTAAATATAATTTTGTGTGCTTTCATAGGAAACTTTGATATGTTTTCTTATGTTTTCGAAAGTATTAAGCAAGGATAACACTTACACTTTCTAGATCAATTCTCATACAATGATTTAAGATGATATGGCCAATAATATTACCCTCATGAACATAAAACACACATTTTTTAGATTAAGTGACACACCAAATTCTTTGCACCTTTCAAAAAATGCTTTAGGTTTTGGTAAGGGGTCACTTCTAATCTTTGAAAACATTATGATATCATCCAAATAAACTAATACAAAAGTTTTTAATGATACCTTGAATTTGTATGTCCATGGATATCTGAAATGTTTCACCTACATTGGACAAACCAAATGACATCTTTGTGTATGAGTAGGTTCTGCACTTAGTTGTGAATGTTATTTTTAACAAGTCTTCTTCATTGACAAGTATTTAGTTATCACTACTATACCTGACAAGAAAAGAACACGTTTCTAAACTAGAAACCAAATGAAAAACAATTCCATGGAGGAAAGAGGATGATGATCCTTAAGAGACGCCTTTTTAAGATCATGAAAATCAACACATAATCTGATTTTTCCCTTTTTTCTTTCTTACTAGTAAAAGGTAAGATACCCAAGTTTAATTCTTGATAGGAAAGATAATGAAATATTTAATAAGTATTTCAAGCTCTTTCTGCATCAAGTGTTCCAACTTGGGGTTAATTGTCCTTTTTTTTTTCTAACCAATTTTGAATCATCCTCTAATTAAATGGTATTCTGAGTTAAAGAGGGATCGAAAAAATACTAAATCATTGTATTCGATGTAGAAACATCTATGTACACTCTACAAAGCTTAATAAATACATTCTTTTAAGATTATGAATAGACCTTGCCAATATTGAGGTTCTTGCCATCAAGAATGGTGATATTTCCATGGTGATTTGTACTTGTTGAAAGGAAATCCCTCTCCTTCTTTATTTCATCATCTTCTCCAAATATGGATTCTAAAGTAACAAGGCCTCTTGGGATCACTTTTTTCTTAAACTACATAATTTGGTCATGACACCTGTTTTGTAATTTTACTTATTTTTTAATGAAAATTTAACCCTCTTCCTACAAAAATCATATTATATGAGCATCATAATCAATCACTGGGAAATGTGAGTTGTTAGCTGGAATGGATACCCTCACTATAACCTTCATATGAGGCTGCAATTTATCATTCTAGATATCTTCAGGAATGTGAAACTGAGATCTAATGGTTACAATCATGTCAACATGTTTTATTCTAACTCTAGGGATAATTTGAATGTTGAAAGTAAGAAAATCATCAAGCATGTCCCATACTCTATGTCTATAAGTCCTCAATAATGGATTTTTGCAAGAACTAGAACCTCTCATCTGATGGATAACAAGATTATTGTCACAAAAAACATGTAAATTCTTGATTTCCTTCTTTTTTGCCCACATTAAACTGTGAATAAACACCTTATATTGTGAAACATTGTTAGAACAACTACACTAAAACTTATCATCTGAAAAATACCTCTAATTTGAATGTTAAATCAGCATAAAACCAGCGCCTGAACCATGCTTTTTTTGACCCATCAAAATAATGTTTCCATAAAACAACATCTTGTTGATTTTTATTTCCCATGTCTTGAATTTTAGAATTATCTCCATGAATGCAATAAATTATAAGGCCCTATTCTTCAATGAATTGATAAGGATCATGCTCATAAATTTCATTATTCATTTTTTCCTCAAACAAATTTGGAATGCCTTCTAATGCATGAATACTTTCATGTACAATATTACCTATCAACTCATCATTTACAACATAATTTGCATTTATTGGGCTTGGTGTATGAGGCTCCATATTGAAATTTTACAAGGGTTCATGATTAATGGTCACTTTTGATTCATTATTGGTTCTAAAGAAAAGACAAGACTAATCAGGTGAAAGAGAACCTCTAATATTTGATGTGAAATCCCTTGATAAGCACATAGAAAAATAAGGTGGAAAATCCACCACCATCACATCCTGCAAGATTGTAACGCTTGGGAAAGAATGTAAAGTTAGTTTTGTGATTTTTAATCATGTCTATGGAATCTATTAATGATGCATCTAACTTTAAAAATCCTTTAGCACGTGGTTCATACTTAACATCCAACTTTTTAGCTATTAATTTGGGCATAACAGTGTTTCCTGATACGTTATCCATCATGTAATTAGGAACTAATAAGGCTCCAATATTTAGTGAAAGATAGAAAGGAGGTGGTTTTACCAATTTTACCTCTCCAACCGTTGGTTTTACCTCTTTTAATGATTTCTATTTTGAACCTTTATGCAATTTGCATCACCATGTTGCATGTGTTTTATGCACTTTCTACATGTTTTGATTTTAATTTCAAATCCACAAGTCCCTTTTTGTCAAAATGGATAATGTGCCTGATATGCTCATAGTAATTTGATATTTGTTGATATGATCAACGATTTTAAATGGAAAATATCACACCTTAAACTAATTTTTTAAAACAACACCTTGTTCTTGAACATGACATGAAGAAGAACTCTTACCAGCAATATTATTATGATTTTATTGAGCTAGTATAACAATTTGATCACCTAAATTTTCTTCCATGGACCTCTTTCATGACCTTGTAACAAATACAACAAATTGATCTCTTTATTTATCCCTAACCTCCTTATTTATAGCCACATGATCAAGTATTTCAAATTTTACCATAGTTGCATCTAGTTGCCCCTACATGAATTTAGGATCCCTGTGTGCTGAAAGATAAGAACTTTGATGAATCTGATAATATGCATTGTCTTGAGTCATCTATGGCATACAAAAACCTTGTTATACAATCTCTAAGGATAGATTTGGGTCACTATGTTGCATGTCAGGATCAGGTCTCATGTTTTTTTGCACTAGAGCCAATGATCTAAAATTTGTAGGGGGATTAGGATCAACAACTACAAGTGGTTTAGATGTTGTAATTGCTTTTTTGCTTGCATGAAGATCTATAAACTTAAACAAGAGGCCTATAATTGTTAATAGACTGAAAAGGTGGTTGATATGACCTATTTTCTTCATCTTGATTTCTTTTAAGTTGTACTTGGTACAAAATTTTATAAGGTGTTATCCACCCCTTGTAAGTCATAAATGACACTAGGATCAAAATTGGGAGGTTGTGGTGATTTAACAGCTAAGAGAATTGGATATATCTCTGGATAAATAGGCATAGAAGTTCTACTGGCTAATTTCCTAGCTTTTGTAAGGTTGTTTTCCACTCTTATTACAATGTCAAAGGCTGCGTGAAGAGAAGTACCATCCATAAACAAAATCCTAACATAAATATCACTATCTAATGCACGTAAATAATACATAAATGCGTGTTTACATGTGGGTTTAACTGTTGTTTGTATCCATTCCCAAGTTTTATTAAATCTCAAATTGAAGTTTTGCATCAACTCTTCGGGTTCCATTTTGATAGTTTTAAGTTGTTTTATGATGGATAAATCTTCTAATTTTTCTTGAAAATGTTTTCACAAAGTGTACCCCAAATAATCCTAAGAAGTGATTGACCCTACTCTTTAGCATTTATACCATTAGAGGGATTGACCTTTGAAATAAGCATCTAGTAACCTTAAACCTTAAAACAACATCTTCATGAGTGATATTATGCATAGAGCATAGGGCTGTAACATATCTAATATGATCAATAGGGGGTAACATGATTTTCACCACTAAAGTAACACATATTTTTTAAAGCAACAAATAGTAAATCATGCTAAGAAGAAATTATGAGAGAAATTCATTCGTAAAGGTCACAAAAGGTTGATTTCTAGCCATTGGAAAAATAGGAATTTGAATCACAAAATTATGTTTTGTAAATGGAGGATTTGTAATATTGGGCCTATTATAAGTTCTAGAATTTCCAAGCCTTCTTCTTCTAACAAAATATAAAGGTAATTGAGAAAATTTAGATTGAGTACCTCTTGTTGTTGATCTAGTGTTGACCTTAGGTATGGAGCATGAAAAATCTATAATAAGACCCTTTTGGCAGTAGCTAATCTTCACTTTAATAGTGCAGATCCATAAAAATATTCATCCAAAATAGTGAATGTAGCAAGCAATTAAAATTGGCTAAGTGGTTCTTGGCTGATTACAACTCGTAAATAGACGTTCATGTCTTCATTTTTGTTGATGATTCCTGTAAAAAATATAACATGTTGCTGATTTTGAGCAACTAAACTTGTAGGTACAACCATGAGAAAACACCATCTTCATCTTCATGGTGAAAATAATACTAAAATCTAGTTCATTCTCCCACCGAGTGTGCTAAAAATTGTTATTAGTCCGTAGTGCACCTTTGTGTTGGAAAAACAAAATGACTTAGAATTTAGCTGCTAATATGGGATCTCCTCTGAGTTAGTGGTGCCTTGGATTTTGGAGAACCTCTAGAGTGGTCTTGGTTTCCCTTGATGGATCACCTAAAACTACTAAAACTGATGGGGGTTAAGGGATAGGAATAACTTCAACTTGACAAAATTAAGTGGAAGTAAAGGTGATATACAAAAATTTAGGGACATACACTTGCACAAAACACACTTAATGACTTATAAAGGGATGATGAACTTCACTAAAATTTCAATTCGACCAATTTTTCACTCAAAAAGTCATTCAAACACACTTACGTGACCTGCAAAACATACACAACAATTTAATGGATGTGCTGTGAGATTATTAGCATATAAAGGAATGATATTATTCATTGAAACAAACTTCGAATCTATTGTAACACACTACAAAAAGCTTGAAATTGGAGGAAAAATATAGTCCTTATTAATCAAAAAGGTATGCAAGTACATTGATTCTACACACAAGTCTACCGAATGACAAAATAATCCCCACGTACTTTTGCAAAAGAAAGTAAATCACCCAACCAAAAATTAACAAAATCAACTGGAGAAATATTCAATATTATCTTTACATGCACAATTTTAGCCTACTTGCGAAAATACAAATTTTCAAAAATAAAAGGCTAAAACTTCCCTGCACTAGTATCCAAGGCTAAATGTAGTTGTATATGACTCAAATACCTCCTTGGTAAAACTGTGGTCAACTTACTTTTGCAAAGATTAAGATAGACTTGAGGGTAGTTTGTAAAAGTTAAGGTAAATTTTGGAAAATGAAGGCAACAAGCCTATTCTACCTTATCTTGAAAAAAGATTTTTTTTTCGCCCATGCATGTTATAATTGGCCTTTTGATGTTTATGCTTAGCATGCATAGTCAATTTAATCATTGACATCCTTTTTCACTTGGCATTACGTAATTGGTGGTCTTCTATTCTTCTTTGACAATATTGCATGATTCATAATTCCCCTGGTTGGACACATATGTATGTATTATCACTCCTTGACCATGGCTAATATTAAGACCTTTTGGCAAGTATGAGATAACCATGGTTTGCCCCATTTTGGTGATCATGCGAAAGTCTAAAGTTTAAAATTTTGACTTTGGGAAATGTGCATAATCATACCCACTTTCATCATGCAAATAATTACCGACTTATGGTACGTGGGAAAATGGGACAACCCAAGGTCAACACTGTGTTTACCCTTCACTATGGTTGACTTGGTTTGAGTTAGGGAGATTCCCTATAAGCTTTCATTTGGAATTTCCAACCCTTATTCGAGAAGCTTTAGGTGTATGGGGAAACACTGTTAAAATTTGCATGGTGACCATTGCTAGATTTTTACTCCTTTAGCTAACTGTGGCCACAATTTTGTGTTACTCGCGGTCTAAATCTTGCATTTTTGCTTTCTTCTGGGTTCACATTCTGAGTTTTTCATTCATGGCCGCCATAATGGTGCGTGCTTGCCTGTCTAAACTTGTTTCTCGTGTACTTTATATCACCACTTCTATTCATCCTATGAGTCGAGCTCTATGAGTTCCATTTGATCTACGTATGGTTCTTTCTAGGTGTTACTGCAAATTATATACCGCCATTCTTTTGTAAAGGTTGAAACAGGTTGCTTCGTGCTAGAGATGGATACATTTCTGGCCAAGAGATGTTCTTAGCTCTAAAGGTTGTGGCCATCTCAAAGAGGGTAGGATTTGCTTCTACTATTTAATAATCATTTACACTTGTCTCCATTTATGCATCGTTTTTATCTCGATTTGTCATTTGCATATGTTAAGTTGAGTTATTACTCATCGAGCTCAGCCATTGTTCCTCTATTGATCTGGGATTTTCTAAATGCTTTCATAGAGGGCTCGGTGATTTACATGGCTCCTGGATGTGTTGTTTGTATGAAGTCACCATATGAATTTATGTGTTTTTCCATGTTTATTTGTGCTATGGATCGATGGCTTTGATATGACCCAACTCTGGGTATTTTAATTTTGGATCGAGTTTGTATTTTGCATCTCATATGCCTTTCCCCGTGTCTTGTAACATTGGCTTACTGTTAGGAATATAGCTCATCCACATAGTTCGTTAAGCTCAATTCTTCATTGATAGCTTTTGAGTTGATCTTCTCTAAAATTCAGCTCGGCCTTATAGCGCCACTCAGCTCTGCAACATCATGGTGTGCTATACTCTTTCCATGTTGTTGTATTTTGAATAACTCGTCTCCCAATAGCTCTGCATTTTAACATTTGAATGAAACCCGTTATTCTTGAGATGGGTTGATGGTTTATGGGTTGAGCTTTCATTGTTTTTCATATCTTGACCATATTCTTTATAACAAACTGAATCCTGAGTTGTATATAACTCGTTACCTTGCTATTTGATGACCTGATGAGATGAGTTAGTTTTGTCTTTTAACCTGTCAGCTTGGTGTATGTATCCCATTGGACGATGTTCATACTTTTTGACTTGGCGTATGGTGATTACTTCTTTCCAGTATGCACGAGTTTTTGTTGTGATTCGAGTCGCCCTTCCAGCAACTCGACCTACTCCATTAGTGGACTCGGTTGCCTCTGAATAGTGAATTATGATTTGAGCTTTTGCATTATTTTAAATTTTCTTATTCATTGTAGTAATTTGCTTCCCATAAATGTCCATAGGGCTCTGATTTCTAAACTCTGCATTATTATTCTTTCTTTCTGAAATGAATGCTTTCAAAGTTTGATATTTCTCGCAATAGTGATGTTTTTCCTCTTTCAAAACTATGTCCTCTAGCATTTAATCATTATTTTTGGAAAAGATATACGCATATTTGCCTGGAAATAGCTATAAATTAAGTTTTCTTTTGATCTGGGTGCTTGAAAACAATGGAAACCTTTAATTTTACCTATAGATGTCTGAAATCTCATTTCTTTCAGCTTTATTTTGTTATGTATCATGTTGTATCCATTAGATAGATATCTTATCTTGATATGGTGTGTTTGTTTCAAAGCATGGTTGATTCACATTACACATCCGCTTTTAGATATAAAATTTGTATTTCTGCAAAGTGCTTACTTTGAGAGATTTCCTTCATTTACAAACCTGAATTTATATCTTCTTCTATATATTCTGAAATGAAAAAACTTGCTTATTTTTTATACATGATCCATGCTTTCAAATACAAGATCTGGAAAATCTAAAATTCCATTCTTTCTAGGATGTCTGCGTTATGAACCTAGGCATTTGTATCTTTCCCTTGCTATTTTATGGAAAATTCATATTCAGATCATATTCCTTATATAGGTCTTCTTGTATATTCTAATAGACTAGACTGTTGATGTCTGTAATTTCGATTCCGTCTGAGATGTATAATGGAAGCTTTGAATGAAGCTTAATTATGACAGGAATCTTAAAATTGTACCTTGCTGAACTCATTCAAGTTGAAAATGTAAGTTGTTATGAAGCACTATTTGCTCTTATTTACATGGTTGTGGATTAGTATTTGACTATTGCTGTAGTGCACCTCCTATCTCCTCGTTGGCGTACTAGAAAAATGCATTCTCGTGTAACATTCATTCTATTCCAACTTTTCATTAAACGTGTTCCAACAAATTTTTCTCGTTCCAATTTACTGACAGCTTGTGCCAAGATGGAAGTATTGGACAGGGTGAGGATGGATATCAATGCATAATGTGAGGTAGTTTGGGGATCCAAACACTTTATCCTTTGACTGCGTACCCCAGTTTGTGCCAAATGGGAGCCTCAGGTCAGTTTCTGAGTAGTGCATCTAGCAAATAAGATAGCCATGAATTGTTTTTCCTAGATGTATTCAGATGTGATGTGACTGAGTAATGGTTCATTCGTTGTGGATAAGGATCGGGGATTTCTTGTACTGGTATCAAATATGAGAATGGACATGTTTTATTGCACATATTAACACCAGACGTCCCCTTAAATCATTTGGAACTATTTCACTAAAGGCAATGAACAGGTGACAAAACGTGATCAGCCCCCTCTGCTAATATAATCTCAGACTGTGATAAATGGAGCTCTAGCAAGCCGTCCTAATTTTCTATCCAATTCTCGGATAAATCATCCCTATAGGTGGAGATAAATCATCCTAAGCAGAGAGATAAATATGTATCCCTACGGTTTCCTCATTTTAATATTTACATATTGACTGATTTGGATCTGTATACAGACGTGAAGTGATTTCAAATTCCTCTGGGATGAAAGGAAATTCCTTCTTGTCATTGTGTTGTTTGTTATATGCGAAGCAAGAAGAAGATTGAGGTTTAAGGGGCATCGTAGTGCCTACATGTGTTGGTTTTGCTTCTTCCTTTCCTAAGCGCCTGTGCTACATGAACTGTAACCTTGCAGTTCCATTTTCATCCCTGCCTTTATTTTTTATTTCAAGAGGTGTTTATATCGATTGAGGATTTGGAATATCCCTTTCATGCTATTGTACCAATGCCTCTACATATTTGTCTCTTTCACTTTCCTCTACGTGAGACCTCGGTTTTTCTTTCCTTGTCCTCCTTGACCCGCCAACATCCTCCCACAGAAAAGTCAGAATAAGAGCTTTGGAACAGGCCATGGATATCAATCACAACATAATGAAAAGAGATTTTGGTGACCTTCGTGGTTTTTGGGAATCAAGGAAAAAACACAAAAACCATTCAATTAGATGCCTCATTCTTGCATTTGGTTGTTTGGAGGAAATGTTAGGTTGGTATTGTATCTCATCCTGTGACTTCAGTGTCATCATGCAAAAATTGTCAATTTTATGGAGCTTATCATGTTTGGTCTCGTGGTTTGTGCTTTGTGAATGTGGAAAGATGATGTGGTCACGTTGAATGCGAGGATCACAAATTTTGTAAAAAAAAGGGTATGGTTTTCCCCCTTTTGCTTGCATTAAATTCTGCTTCATAATTTTAAGGTTTGTCAAAATTAAATGTTTAATGATAGGGAGCATAATTCCAACAAATAAAAAAATATCTCCTTGACATGAAATCTCAAAACATCAACAACTAAAAAAATCTACTAATACAATTAGAAAGAAGAAAACTCTGATCTTGAAACTCACGTGCATGGAGTACCACACCCACATATACTGCAAACTTAAACTCGTAGCATGACCCCTAGTAATGTGAAACACCATGGGGTTACTTAGCCAAGTAATTTGAATTTATTTAGCATTCTTACAAGTCAAATTTCGAAGCCACTTAGCTTAACAGTCACTTGTGTGATGTGTTCGTTTAATAAAATGTGATCGGTTTCATCTTACAGTTTCGGCTTAGTTTGAGCGAAATTGAAAAACTCTACCACCTACCTCTAGAATACCAACAAGATAATCGCAACCCACTTTCATTCCATTGAAAACACTTTCGAAAACTAACTTTGTAAGTGGGTTTTGGGGCCCACATGTCGTTGTGTGACAAGATTTGTTGACATAATTACAATAACTGACCCCAGAGTCTCCCTTGCAACTTGAGCTCTACTCATCATAACCAACCTCCATGGGACATGACGAATGATCTATTTATGAGAGAGTAAGTAGGAATCGTAAAACTTCATGATAAAATTTAAAATGAGTGTTTTCAATCCCAGTTTGTAAGAACTTTAGATGTTTTGGCCCGCTTGCGCCAAAATTTCAACTTTAGCTAAACAAACCTTCTACGGGTTCTGTAAACTCCTAACTAAATGTGAAACCTTGTACATATAACTTCCAAACTTCATAGAGTATGATTTGATCAAATTATTGGATGAATGTTTTTTTGGAAATTATTATGTTTCTCTCTCTTCCCTTTTCTCTTTCTAAAAGTAACTCTAATATTTTTACTGGTTCTAAAAATGTAAATGAGAAATAAATGTCTTGGGTTGGGAATGAAATAACAATTTGATAATGTATGTGATTATGATATGATGAATAAAAAGGAAAATGAAATCCATAATTTATCTCTCTTCCCCTTTCTCTCTCTGTAGATAATTATTAAAAATATTGATTGGGTTTTGAAAATGTAAATGGGTCAAAATGTATATGATTTGAAATGAAATGAAAATTGGATAAAGGATGTTACGGTAATTTGAAAAGAAAATGAATCCTAGATTTGCTTCCTCCTACCCTTGCTCTGCTATCTCTCTCTCCTATCTTTATCACTCTCTATTGTCTATTCCGATTGTTTGAAATGATGGATGTGTGGAATTTATGCTAGAGTGTAGGGGAATTCCATACTTAGTACTAGGAATGACACAACGTTTGTTGCAGGTACTCCAAACAAGAAGAATTTTATGGATGTGATATGTAGTAATTAAAGAGTTGTCATTCTAAAGTTATATTCTCCTTTCAATACATGTATTACCGTAGAATAATGATATGTATTGTTATTTGAAGAATTATTCATGGTATATTTTTAAAAGGGAATACCAATGTAATTATATTTTCTAGTGTTGGATTGGATGTAAAGTTGTACTCAATGTTTTACTTATATTATAAAGATATTAAACTAATCCTATGTTATGTTAATTATTGGTTTATTTCCATAACACCCACAATGCTAGGTAGAATCTCCACTCATCAAAACTAAAGAAATTAAAAGATCAAGTTATAGTACATATTGTCCTTCCTTCACCCATTTGATTCTTTTTCTAGGATATAAAACATTTCTCGTGTAAATAAAATACTATCACCTCATTAATCATCTCCTTGTTTCACACCTAAGTTGTCTTATTAATGAGTATTTCCTTGATATTTTGTGAAACTTATCATATTGGGACGAGTGGGGTGATCATGTCTTGTTGTTGTAGGTATGACCATACCATGAATAAGTTTAACCCCTAGTGTGTAATTTCCCTTAGTACCCTAGTGGGTGGCCATAGCCTTACAAGATTGTTGATGGTTTTACCTATGATTGATCCCTTGTGAGATCTAAATTATGCGACTGGATGCTACTTGTTGAATTACTTTCACATTTACCTAACAATTGAAATAGTTCATTAGGAGGCTTTTTTACTGCATATGATGGTTTTAGATATCTCTCTTTCAATATACACTATACTTCCATGTCTAAGATCAGTAAAATGAGTTGTCTTGTGTGAGGTCATACTCGTTGTAGTCTTAAATCCCTAAGTGTTATGTAAGTGTTAAAGGAATAATTTTTTTCAAACATGATGTTATATATGATCCAAGTAGTCATGTAAATGTTGTTAATAAAAGGGTAAATAAGATTAAACTAAGGAATGACCGCTACGAAAAATTGTACACCGTTGAAGGAAGTCAAAACAAACTAAAATGTTTAATGTGATCATAAAATGAATGTAGTCAAGTAGAGCTTCATGACTAATACAACAAACTAATAAATAAATAAAAAACAAATATGATGCTTGATTACATGCTTTGTTGCCTAAATATGAATTAAACAACGATGCTAATGAAATAATAAAATGCAGCCTTGAGCATGGGATTACTTCAGTTGTAGATAAGGTCTTGTGCATTAAGGAAATTGTACTCTAGTTGGACTTGTAAAATTTAGTAGAACCCTTGGTGTAGATAGGAATATATAAAACCTAGAATGACTCAGGAATTAGAATTTATGGTTGAAACAGGTTATTAACCCATTGCTATTAGGAGTAAATCCGTAAGATGATGAAACAAAAGTAGTTTAAATTTTTAAATTTTTCACTTAAATTTAAAGAAAAATATCTATAATGGGAACACAAGTGTAATGTTCCCTTCCATGTGTAATAGAATTGTGAAAATATGAATTCCTAATTCAAGCAAGGGATTGTGAATCAAGAATGATACAACTTAATTAGTTAACCCACATAGTAGGTTGTAATAATTGGAAGATGAAAAAAGTGTGTTGTTAGTATTAAACAATGTTATAAAATGAACTCATGATAGGTTTTCTATTGATCTAGTAACCTTCCTTTTCATTCATGTGAATTTTTCCTCCTTTTAACGAGAATATTTTTCCAAACCAAGTAAAGACGAATCTCTCCAATAGGTTCTTTAACTCAAATATTAGAAGGTGCATGTGTGTATATATGTTCCCAGTCACATTTAAGCTATATAAATTTATTTCCATAAGAGAAACAGAGAAAAAATTGAAGGAACAGCTATAGGTGAAATGTTAATCAACAACATGCAACCTAGTTGTCAAGGAACGAAGGGTCCCATGTTATGTGTTCTTCAGACAATTATAGTCAACTAAACAATTTTTGAGAAACGACCTTTAACATAAGAATTGAATATTATGAGACTCAAAGTTGTTTAAAATTAATTATTTAACAAATGTTCTATGGATAACTAATGGAATTGGATTAAATAACTAACCACACATTTCCATTAAAAGACTAATGCTCTATAGAATAAAGTAATTGAAGTTTGAAAAATAGGAAATTTTAAACCTTATGTGTTTAATTATATTGAAAAGTACAAGATCATATAATGGGAGCCTAAATGTAATGAATATGTAAACCATGAAAATGCCATGTCATGGAGTATGCATATCTTGTGTTTCTTATTGTAATTAGGTCATTTTCATGGTTTACGTCATTTGAGTAATTCATTGGTATGTACCCTATTTTATCCTATTGTATGAATGGGTTCATGTTTATGTAAGTTTCATATGTGATGTCAAGTTTCTTTATTTGTATCCCATGTGGTGTTGTGTAGTGGACAATTAAATTCAAAAAAACATTTTTTCTGATAATTTTACTGTGGTATTTTGATGTTGAAAATGTTGGCATTACATATGCTATCAGAGCGAGGTTTATGCTCTCGAACCTCTGGGATAGATTAGAGTTGTGATAATTCTGCATGGTGGTGGTGGAGATGGGAAGATTAATTTGTTATATGTTGTTATGTGACAAATATTGTAACTGTTATATTACGAACGCACATGTGATGCATGTCACTTAGTGCATGTTTATTATCCTATTGATGTGGTTGTGCCGAGAGTATTCACTGTCTTTTTTTTGGACTCAATGAGGAATTCATGTGTGATGTACAACCTTCTTTTGTATGAAAAGAATGTTATTTTTCGTTATGAAGTGTTGGAGTGTTTCCATATTTTGTGATATGAAGATGTGTTGCATGAAAAAAATAGTGTATAGTGAATTGGATGTTATCGTGATGTCGCCACCTTGTTGCGATCAATCACGTTTGTCACGATGTTTTTATTGCAATTGAATATATGTTGTAATGTTAGTCATTTTTTTCATTATACGTATAAATTGTGTAATATGTGATGGTTCATGTCATGAATTAGGAGCATATGGTGATCGTATGACCCTTATTATGCAATACTTGTACCATAGGTGCATTATGTGGAAAATTGATGTATAATAACCCATGAAAGTAATGATTATAGTATACACAATATATATACCATGCGTAAGATGTTATGGTTAATGTGCGTAAATCACCATTGTGTTAGTGATGTAGTTATTTGTTATGTTGTGAACCTTACACTAGATGGCCCTAAGGGGAGAAACCATCAAGAGTGTACGTGTGGAGAGAGGAGGCATGGACCAGGTTTTCATAATCTCGAGTTGAGTACGAGTGAGGAAGTGGACTCTTATATAGACTTAAAACCCACTTCTATCTATTTAGTATACTTTGAGCTTGCTTGGTATATTGTAGGTGTGCACCACCTTAGGCTTAACTTATGCAAAATAGTGTCCCTTCCTTTTTCCAATTGGGTTTTGCATCGAATAGTCCTATGTAATTTTGACTATGTTTAGCCTTATGAGAGTATGGAGGGATGATTTAGGAAGAGATGATGATAATTACATTATTTGATATACTCATTTCTTATCACATGTATATTTTTGCGAGCTGAGGCTCAATATCTGAGTGCCAACAACTCAATGAGTACCCCTTTCGTGTCTATATGAGGCCACATAGTGATTGTAATGTGTTATTTATCAATACATCTTTTATTCATAAATTGATCATGATCTCATTTCTTGCAAGAACCAATAGTTTTTCTTGATTGATGTGTTCTTCTATTTTGGGCATTTTATTTGGTTACTACACTAACATGCAGATTTTGCACTAACTATGGCTATTTAGCCATTTGTTTTATTTATTTTCAAATTTTATTTTCTTATTTAGAATTTTTATAGCCTTTCCCAAAGCTTGGTATTTTTACCACTTGGCATTTGAGATAGATTGTTATGCTGGTTCTAATGTCATAATGTGTTAGAATAGGGTCATGGGATTCACCTTGGAGTGGTGGAACCTATGTGCCCACTTCGTTGTATAGGGTTATGCCCCAAGGAGTTATAGATAACTAGTAGGTTTTTGAACGATGATTTATTATGTCACTTGGGTGGGGGTTACAAGGCTCTATGTGCCCAGGTCCATAGGGTGACCTGGCCTCATTAAATGGAGAAAGGAGATGGGGCTCTATGGCACTCTATGGTTGAGTGATCTGATGTTATCAATGGAACTCTATGGTTGAGTGACCTGATATTGTCAATGGCACTCTATGGTTGAGTGACCTGATATTCTTGATGGGGCTCTATGGTTGAGTGAACCAACTTGGTTTTGGCACTATGATTCTTTCTCTTTAGGAGGTATATGGAGTTGTTTTGTGATGCTTTGGGAGATATATGGAGATTATTTCGTGATGTTTTGTGATATTTGGAGTTGGTGTTATGATTATGTGTACTCTCATGAGTCTTGTTAGACATTGTTATGATTGAGGCTTGATACTTCCATTGGTTGGTATGGATTGTTTGATATTGTCTTGGCACGGTGTTGATACAGTCATGGTTTTGGGTCATATCATACTAGTTATATATGTATCAACGTCATGATTCATTTTTTCTTAGTCACATGTGTGCATTGGATTTATGCTTATGACATAATTGTTGGAAATTCTTTGTTATGTGAACTAATTATTTTATTTTCATGGTGGAATTTAAGTTCTTGTGATGTGAGAGTATGTAGTAATATTTCTTGTGGACCTTTAGTGTTGTGTTTGAGCCTTGTGTTGCAACTTGAGGAAAATTACTGTTTGGAACCCATGAACATAAAAAAATTGAAATTATAAACAATTAATATGAAGAGTTCAAGAAGTAGAAATATTGTAAAAGAAATAATAATCAAGAAATAAAGTAAAAGATAACTAACTACCAATCTTCACAGAACATAAAAATTTAATATATTGCCAAAATTAATTTACTTGTTTCTGGTTGTGTTGTATTGAAAAGTTGTTTCGTTAAACATCATGTGTCATTTTTTTTAATTTCTTTCCTACGTATCGTTGGAGGTACGATGTTGTGTCACATTGAGGACAATGATCTTATAAGGGGAGTGAGATTTAGTTCCCCTCCTATCTCCTTATTGGCGTAGCAGAAAAATACATCCTTGAACAACATTCATTCTATTCCAGCTTTTCATTAAGCATGTTCCAACAATTTTTTCTTGTTCCAATACACTGACAACTTTTGCCAAGATGGAAAAATTGGATAGGATGAGGGTGGATATCAATGCAAAAAGTAAGGTAGTTTTGTGAGCCAAACATCTTATCCTTTGACTGCATACCCTAGTTTGTGCCAAATGGTTGCCTTAGGTTAGTTTTTGAGTAGCGCATCTAGAAAATAAGATAGCCATGACTCATTTTTCCTATATGTATTCAGATGTGACTCGACTGAGTAATGGCTCATTCGTTGTGGATAAGGATCCGAGATTTCTTGTACTGGTATCAAAACTGAGAATGCGTATGTTTTGCTGCAAATATTAACACCATACGTCCCCTTAACACATTTGTAACCTTTTCACTAAAGGCAATGAATAGGTGAAAAAACATGATCAACCCCCTCTACTAGCATAATCTCAGACCGTGATAAATGGAGCTCTAGCAAGCCATCCCAATTCTGTATCCAATTATAAATTAAATCATCCCTACATGTGGAGATAAATCATCCTAAGAAGAGAGATAATTTTGTATCCATATGGTTTCCTCATTTTAATATTGACATATTGACTGATTTGGATCTGTATACATACTTGAAGTGGTTTCAAATGTCTTTGGGATGAAAGGAAATTATTTCTTGTGGTTGTGTAGTTTTTTGTACGTGAAACAAGAATAACATTGAGGTTTAAGAGGCATCGTATTGCCTAGATGTGTTGATTTTTCTTCTTCCCTACCTAAGCGCTTGTGCTACATGAATACTAACCTTGCAGTTCCATTTTCTTCCCTGCCTTTATTTTTTAATTTCAAGTGGTGTTTATATTGATTGAGCCTTTGGAATATCCCTTTCCTTTTATTCCACCAATACCTCTACAAATTTTTCTCTTTCACTTTCCTCTATGTGAGATCTCTATTTTTATTTTGTTGTCCTCCTTAACCCGCCAACATCCTCCCAGAGAAAAGTCAGAATAAGAGCTTCAGAAAAGGGCATGGATATCAATCACAACATAATGAGAAGAGATTTTTTTGGCCTTGGTGATTTTATGGCCTCGGTGTTTGGTTTCATTGTTTGGAGGAAATACTAGGTTGTTATTGTATCTAATCCTCTGAATTTGGTGTCACCATGGAAAAATTGTCAATTTTGTGGATCTCATCATGCTTGGTCTCGTGGTTTGCACTTGGTGAATGTGGAAAGCTAATGTGGACATGTTAAATGCAGGGATCACAAGTTGTGCAAAAAATTGTATGGTTTTCCCCTTTTTCCTTGAATTAAATTCCACTCCATCATTTTAATGTTTGTCAAAATTAAATTTTGAATGATAGAGAGCATAATTCCAAAAAATGAAAAAATATCTCCTTGACATGAACTCTCAAAACATCAACAACAACAAAAAAATAATATTAAAAAAATAAATAAGAAAATGCTGATATTGAAACTCACAAGCATGGAGCGCAACACCCACGTATACCGAAAAAGCAAAACTCCTAGCATGACCCCTAGTAACGTGAGACACCATGGGGTTTCTTAGCCAAGTCATCTAAATTTATTTAGTGTCCTTACAAGTCAAATTTCAAAGCTACTTAGCTTAACAATCACTTGTGTGACTTGTCCATTTAATAAAACGTGATCGGTTTCTTCTTAAGGTTGCCTCTTAGTTTGAGTGAAATTGAAAAAACCTACCACCTACTTCTAGAATACCAAGAAGAGAATCGTAACCCACTTTCATTCCATTGAAAACACCTTCAAAAACTAACTTTCTGAGTATGTTTTCTATCCCACTAGTCATTGTGTGACAAGAATTGCTAACACAATTACAATAATTGGCCCAAGAGTCTCCCTTGCAACTTTAGATTTGCTCATCGTAATCAAACTCCATGGGACATGAAGAATTATCTATTTATGAGAGAGTAAGTAGGAATCATAAAACTTCATGATAAAACTTAAACTGAGTGTTTTCAATCCCTGTTTGTAAGCACTTTAGATGTTTTGGCCCGCTTGCACAAAATTTTTAAATTCAACTAAACAAACCTTCTAAGGGTTCTATAAACTCCTAAATAACCATGGAACCTTGTACATATCATTTCCACACTTCATAGAGTATGAATTGATCAAATTATTGTATGAATTCTTTTAGGAAATTATGAGGTTTCTCTCTCTTCCCTTTTTTCTTTCTAGAAGTAATTCTAATATTTTTACTAGTTCTAAAAATTTAAATGAGATATAAATGTCTTGGACTGGAAATGAAATGAAAATTTGATAATGTGTGTGATTATGAATAGAAATGAAATTGAAATCCAGACTTTTTCTCTCTTCCCCTTTCTCTCTTTATTGAAAATTATTAAAATATTGATTGGGTTTTGAAAATGTAAATGGGTCAAAGTGTATATGATTTTAAACAAAATGAAAATTACATGAAGGATGTTATGGTAATTTGAAAAGAAAATGAATCCTAGATTTGCTTCCTCCTACCCTTACTCTTCTCTCTCTCTCTTATTTGTATCTCTCCCTTTATCTATTTTGATTGTTTGAAATGATGGATGCATGGAATTTATGCTCAAGTGTAGAGGATTTCTATACTTAGTCCTAGGATTGAAGTAACATTGGTTAAAGGTGTTGGTGCTCGTCTTGATCTCGCACCATTTTGCCCTAATTTTCCTCTGATCTACGTGTTATGAAGCATTTTTTCTCTTCATGTGGATGTTCTAAAGCCTTTACCTCCATTTAAATGCCTTGAATTCTTTTTAGAATCCATTGTCATGCCCTTTTTTGAAGGAATCTCTAAGTTTTCCCTGTGTTTTCCCTAATTTCTTCAAAATCTGCAGGCTCTGTCATTTTTCCTATTTTGCCTCAAGCATAGAAGCTCAAGAATGATCAATTTTAAATTGTATGCCATTGAAAATCCAAATCCATTGTCAAAAGATGCTTGGAACCATGATTTACTTGGTTTTGTTTCAAAAAAAATTCATCCTTAGCGAAGAATCAGATTATGGGCATAAATGGTGAATTTTTTTGTTTTTGACGATCTGGCGGCATCCTTTTCCTATAAAAATTATTCCTCAGCATTCACTGGTCACATGGCTTCTTTTGGTTGGTCAGGGGACAATGGGAAAATGTTTTAACTTGTCGCTTTGTGCTTTTTTGGCAAAAAGGCAAATTTGGTCCCGTAGCTCCACTCAATTCTGATTGGTTCTTTTGGTACTTACGTGGCATATTCTAATTGGATCAGGTGTGACATGTTTGTTTTATGAACTTTTTATTTTTAGCTACTTTGGAAAAAAATTTGAACCCGCCCCGCGGCCATGCTGGGATTTTATTAAAGCAAAATTTAAGCCGCAGGGAAAAAGTCTTACTTTGACCCCACAAAAGGACACGTGGAAAAGTTAAAAGCGGAGATGCGGCCCTTCTGAGGAAAGTTGGATAATTTTTCCTTTTGGAAAAATGGAGTAAAAATCTAAAATGGAAGCATGCCCCTGCCAATTCATATTGAAGCCTTATAAGGTTCTTGGAGTTGCGCCATAAAGACACGTGGAGGTTTCCGCCGGGTCTTGTTTCCTTAGTTTTTTCAGCAACTTCCTAAAAGCCCTGAGAAAAGTGGCAATCCCCGCGCTCATTTAGGGTCTCTACTTTTGGGGACCATCTCAAGATGTGTCATTGAGACGTGTGGTGGTTTGAAAAATCAAGAGGCGGGGAGGTGGGCCATCAGGGGAAACTTGGATCTTTTGCCCCTTGATATTCAAAAGATTGAAATCATCAAATGACCTGTAGGCATGACAAAGAAAAGTGAAAATTTTCTCCAATCAATGGCGGAGATGCAGACTTTCGGGCGTAAATTGGAAAAATTTTCTTTTGTGGAAAAAGGAGTTAAAAGTGAAAAAGGAAGTGTGGTTTCACTAGGATCCACATCAGAAACTAGAAACAGAAGGGAAGAGCTACGGGGAAAACTTGGAAATATTTCCCTTTTCCAAAAAAGAGATGAAATAGCATAATTTAGCCACGGTTCCTTTGGGACCCACATTAGGACAGGTGTCAATCCCATCTTTCAAAGGTAAAGGGGTGAAGCAAATTGAGAAATTTTGCATTTTTTCCAAAAGCTGTAAAAGTTAAAAAGGAACCCCCAGGATTGTCTTAGCTCGTATCTCCCACGTGGAAACTCAAAATTCAAAAGGAAGATCAATGGAAGTTGTGCATCTCTATCTAATTTTCCACCATTTCTACTCCAAAGATCCTAGGGATGAGATTTTTTATGTTTTTTTTATCATTTCTTGGAGTCTTTTACACATAAAATGAAGAGGAACATTAGTTTGGTATCCTAGTTCAGTGGGAAAAATATGAAGACGTATTTTTCCATCAAGACGTGATCTGACCATTGTCTTCAATCTGATTTTTAGTTTTTCTTTCGTTGGCATGCAAAGAACCAGATTTGACAGATTGGAGGAGGAAGTATTTGGCGTGCAAGATGAAGAATGACCTACTAGGTGAAGAATTGAATGCTGGAAATATTTGGAGAGATTTACCCTCTACACACATCAGAACTTTTTCACAAATATGATTCTAGGAGTCTCAACATGTAATGGTTCTTTAAATGTCTCTAGTTTTAAGGGGAAAAATCTTTTGTAACTGAAGTATTATAATTGCATAATTTTTTCATGCAAATGGCTAGAGTGATAGAGGTCATGACTGATTTTTCTAACAGAAAAGCTCTATAGAACCCGTCCTTCTGAGAAATCATCTAAAGAAATATATTTATCTCCTTTTTGTTAAATTTGATTGTGTCAAGGTGGTTGCGAGTGTATAACCATTGACAAGCTCTGAGATTGTTCTAGAAACTTTCCTCTGTCGATGAATTTAACCAAATTTGAGTTAATCAGTGTTTTTTTATGCAAAATTTTTGTTTACTTCATTTCTAAATATCTGCAAGTAGTTTTCTTGTTCCCATTGCAATCTCACATTGAAATCTTTGTGAATCACACAACATCTTATCCTTTTGATAGTTTGGTGGCATTTGCAATTTCATTTATCAAAAGAGGTTTCATCTGATAGTGAAATAAAAATAAATAAAATTATCGTGACTCCTAGCATGACTATAAGATTGTTTGTTATCCTATGAGGGTATCTTATCCATGATGATACTGTTTAGTTATGTTTTCCAATTTGAGCCTTCATTTTGGATCTTTGAAGTTTGTGTGAAAAGTGTTGATATGGGCCTCCATTGAAGCACATATTCTGATTGAAGGAACATCCTAGCTATCCCAAAGCATTCTGTTGTTCAAACTCTCCATTTTTGTAAAATTTCTCAAGAATTTGGTGAATCAAGTTCATTGTTGCCTCACCTCCCACCAAAAATTCATTTAAAAACAAACAATCATACCTATACTACTCCTGTTTGTCATGTGTGTATACAAATGCATAATTTTTACTACCAAAACATGCAGAAACAATTAGGTTTTCATTGACTTTAGTGGCCTGAACCTTGCTTAGAAAATATCTCCATTATCTAGAGTGACAACTCGTGAGAGTTAGGTTTCGTTACATTGATTATTATAACCTTCAAGGTCTTCTTAATAATTTCACAAAGAAGGATATGTCCATCTCCTCCAAAAATAGTAGGCTACAGAAAGTGTCCTTTCACCCTGGTTGAAAGGAACAACCATAAAGTAGTGAGGATAGGTCAAATCCTCTTGAGGGTGCTACCCATTTCTCCACATCTGAGTGACAAAGAGCAAGCTGCATTTCATCCTCGGCTAAAAAATGACACACTACATGCTCTGCTTTTCTCTGAGATTCCTACCAAACCTATGATGTTACTCATCTTCTGAGGGAGAATCAATTTAGATACCAACACATGATTGGCATCGTTGCTGAGGAGATTGTGATTCCAGTTCATACTCAAGCCCTGGTAAACACTTATTATATGATCTAAGTGCTAGTACATTATTTCAACATCATCCTGTGTTTAGGCCTATAAGAAGTATTCAAAGTTACAAGTGCTGTGTGAAATATTTCCAGTTTCTACACCTAGTGTACTAGCTTTCATTGATAAATCTGGGTAAAGAAAAGTCAGATCATCGCATTTCCAGTTTCTAGTATTGACAGAGATTTGACAGATCATATTTTACTACATTTGCATAACTAAGGTGGAAATCATTAGTGGCAACTCCCTGTTGATCTGATTCTTAATGAGTACCAGTGTCTTAACCTCTATCAAGTTATATTTGTTACTGATATTTGCAAAGATGGAAGGAAGAATATCTTTCTTTGCTAGGGATCCTACTAGGACATTATTTCAATAAGTTGGAAAAAAAAAATCAGAAGGAAGAAAATCCTCAAGAGTTGTTGGAGATTAGCAGACAAGAAAAGGGATATCCATTTATGAAAGTGATTGGCCTATCATTGAAGATTGTCATTCAAGTGCTTTTGAATTAGGTTGCCTCTTTATGGAACTAAATTCTCTAACTGGAGAGGGGCCTTCATTTGATTTTTAAAAAAATTCATCTCATTTTGTCCCTGTCTTTTCAAAATTTTATAGGGTTTTCCAAGAAACAAGGCCTGTAGGAGATATCCATATTGAAAGTTATACTCATGTGTTTCAAAGACCCTTTGCCCATTATCAATTTGTCTCCCCTCCTCAAAACAACATGGCCCAACCCCCACCCAGAACTCCTTTTGTTGTAAACACCTTTGCTCCTACAAACTTTACAAGGATGGCTGGTTATCCAAATGTAGTTCCCCAGGATGTGAGAAATAGATTACCGAAGTTCCAAGGAAACAACGCTATAACTAGTGATCAACATTTAAATCTTTTTATCAATATGATGGAAGACTTTGAGATTAAATAAGAAGATGTATATATCAAATTGTTTATCCATACTTTGGAAGAGGATGCAAGGGACTGGTATAAAGCTTTGCCAGATAATTCCATTAATTCTTGGACAGAGATGAACAATGCATTTAGATTGTAGTATGGTGATAGAACTGACCCTAGGTTTCTTCTATCAGAATTTGAAAACATCAATAATAATCCTAATGAGTCAGTAAAATATTTCAATACAAGGTTTAGCAAGACCTTGAGGAGATTTATTGTTAGCTTAAGGCCATGTGATGAATCGTGTTTGATCAAATATTCAGATGTATTTGATAAAAAATATACTTACTACTTGAGGGATAAAACCCCTACTAATTTGAGGTAGGCCTTCACCATGGCTCTGCAAATTGAGAACAAAATCAAGGCAATTGGAAAGCCTCTAAAAAGGGAGGTTGTAAAACTAATTAACTAGGAAAAACCTCAAACAAGTAAGGTTGTTGATTCGGAGGAAGTTGTGAAAAATTTGGCAGAGGCTGTTAAAGAAATATCATACAAATTAGCCCGGGAAGAAAAAGGAATTGGGTGGAGTTCACAAGGTCATCATAAGCAACAAGGCCAAGACAGGTTTACAAATCATCATAGAAATTATTAGAGATCTGATGACAGAGGAAAGGGACCTATTAGATTTGGGAGTAAACAGTCCTAGACCAGGGAAAATAAAATGGTACCTGATCCTTTGGCTACAAGAGTTTTTGTGGAGGAGAAAGATGTCATTGATTAGTGTGACAGATGTTTCATACCCTATGCTCCATACGAGGAATATAAGCAAGAAGAAGAAGAAGTTGATGATGATAATGATGATGATGCATGCATGATGGAATGCTTTGTAAGCTCACAACAAGGGGAAACTTCAAATGAGGTAATAAGTGCTAGAACTGCTGCTGATTTTTGGGTACCTATTCTTCCTCCCTCTCATAGTTTAGAAGTAGATACTGTACAAGCTTTTGAATTTCCCAATAATGATTTTGAATATTTAAGAGCTTTAATGATAAAGAAGTATGATGGAGGAATCCCATATGAGGAGGACATACAATTTTTTATGAACTTTGTTACTGCCTGAGAGAAGGAGTATAACATAGGAAGTAGGGTTGTCAAAGGGATAGGGCCTCAGGCCAAGACAAAAACTCCATTGCTTTCAAATATTCCTAAGGAGGCTCCTAAGAAAGATCCATCTGGCAAGGGCTTTGCTGTCCCAAACAAAACTCATACCCCTCCTCATGCCCAAGCTATCAAAAATCCTGTGCCATCTAATGAGTATATCAACCTTCCTTCCAATGTTGCCTTGCCAAAGTATTTCTCTTATGATATTGCCCAAGTCTTGAGTCATATCAAGATCTCAGTTCCAATTGTTGAGCTGCTTAGGATTCTTGAGCACAAAAAAAGGGATTTTGAGTATTTGGGGTTGAAAGTGGAGAATAATGCCCTAGGTAGAAATATAAACATTATGGAGACTCCACCAGTCATTGAAGAGTTAGAGACACCACCAGTGGTGGAGGAACTAGGTGAACCACCTGTGGATTATTTGGGGACATCCTTGGTTGAGTCTCAGCTAAATGTGGATCGATTCTTCACCACTCTGATCATTAAAGATAGATTACTACACAACTGTATGTTTGACTCAGGGGCATCATGTAATGTTATGCCTCTAGAAGGCATGAATGAGCTGGATATCAAAGTAATAATAGCATATGGGAAGTGTACTACTATGGACTCAAGAGAAATGCTAGTGATGGGATGTTTGAAAGGTGTGGTGGTGTAACTTATAGCTTACCCAGGTAAAAACCTGATGCTTGATGTTGTTATTGTTGATTGCCAAACCAAGTGGGGTATGTTGTTATCTAGAAAATGGGGTACAAGTGTCAGTGGGAGTGTTCAAATGGACATGTTCTATGCTACCATCCCAATTGAGGGAAGCCTTGTCAGGTTGTATGGAAAAAAGAAGATATTTCATCTTATTGAAGATCCCAACAACACATCTTATGAAGTACTGTACACAAGTGTTGATGATGATAACTTTGTAGGATTTTTTGATGGAAAAGAGAACAAGATTGAATAATGCAAATGTATTGAATAGGAAGGATCTCCTTGGACTTTATTGTTTTATAGATCTTGCTCCAAGTTCATAAATGGTGCTGGTAGTGTTATGATCTCTCTAGGTCAGTAAGAGTTTGTCTTTTCCTTCAAACTTAACTTTGAGTGCACTAATACAATTGCTGAGTATGAGGCACTGTTGTTAGGTCTGAGGATTGTTTGGAAATATGGTGTTACAAACATCATTATCAGAGGAGATTCAAAATTAATTGTAAAGCAAGTCAGAAAACTTTATGCCACAAAAAATCAGTGAATGAAACAATACAAGCATGCAACTTGGGATATCATTGAGATGTTTGATTCATTAAATATTGTGCATCATGATAGGAGGTTCAATGATTTGGTAGAAAAAATTGCAGTATTGGTATCTCAGTTTGATAATTGTACAGTATCCCCAGATTGTGAATATGATGTTGAGGTGTTAACTAGGCCATCTATACCTGACAAAATTAAACATTGGAAAGTTTTTGATAATGATGCTTAGGTCAAAATATTTCTGGAGAACAAAGGGGAGTTTTTTAATCAAAATATTGATTGGGATCCAATGGTGTGCGTAGAATAGGAGTGAAGAAACCTTGTTTGGAAGATGTGTCATCCAACTAAAGACTAATACCATTCCTAGAGGGATGGTTGGTCTTGAATCCAACTTTGATAATGTTGATCACATTATTAACAGATGCATATAAGCCTTAAGGGATGTTTAGGAGCATGACCTTGTCACAAAGGAGAAACAAGGGAAGATCTGGTTGGGAAGCAATCTCAACAAGGAGGAAAAACAGTCTTATGTCCAATTGCTAAAAAAATATCTAGATTGCATGGCTTGGAATTATTTTGAATTAAAGGCATACAGAGAGGATCTATTTCAACATGATATTTCCTTGGAATCTGAATCAAAATCATTCAGGAAGAAATAGAGGCCAATCAATCCACTCTTATCTCTTAAAATGTAAGAGGAACTGAAGATCATGAGGGATGGAGGGATTATTCATCCTACAAGGAATTCTTCATTGGTTGTAATCCTAGTACAAGTTAGAAAGAAGAATGGTGACATCAAGATGTGTGTGGACTTTAGAAATCTGAATAGAGCATCAATGAAGGATAATTATCCTTTACCAAACATGGAAAACATGTTGCAATTAGTGACTGGTTCTGAGATGCTATCTACCCTGGATGGTTTCTCTGGTTATAACCAAGTTGTTGTAAAGGAATCAGAAATAATTAAGACAACCTTTACCACCCCTTGGGGAACATATGTATATGTCAGGATTCCCTTTGGACTGATGAATGTTGGAGTAACCTTTATGAGGGAAATGGATGTTGCTTTTTCTGGTTACATCAATGAATTTATTGATGTCTACCAAGATGATGTAACTGTGTTATCAAGAAAGAGAGGTAATCATTTGTGGCACTTGGAGAAAATGCTAAAAAGATGTAGAGAATATGGCATTTCAGGAAATCCAAAGAAGTGCCATTTCAGAGTACAGAAGGCAAGATTTCTTGGTCACATTATGTCATAAGAAGGGGTAATGATTGACCTAGAAAGGGTATAGGCCATCAACAAGGTCCCAATTCCAAGAACCAAGAAGTGGATTCAGTCCTTTGGGCAGATATACTTTATCTGGAGATTCATATAAAACTTTGTTGAGTTGGCCATTCCAATCACTGACATGCTAAAGAAGGACCAGGCCCTCAAATGGGAGGAGGATGCCATTCAAGTTTTCAATGGGATCAAGTAGGCATTAAAGGATTGCCCTATTTTAACAAATCCAGATTATAAAAATCCTTTCCAACAGTTTTCTTTTTCTTTAGAGAACACTATTGCATCTGTCTTTTTGTAGAAAGATGATGAAGGGGATGAGACGCCAATTGCCTTTTTTAGTAAGACATTACAGGGGGGCAAGATGAAGTAAACTATTATGGAGAAAAAATCATTTCCCTTGGTAAAAGAAACAAAAGATTTTAGGCCTTATATTTTGACCTCTAAAATTGTTTCTTATGTTCCCCACACTATGGTGAAAGACATATTATCAAAGATGGAAGTCTGAAGAAAAAGATGCAGATGGGTGAACAAGTTGTAAGAATATGACATGGATATCCAAACCATGAAGTTGGTGAGAGGTTTGGGCTTGGCTAAGCTTATGGCCGAGAGAAACTTACAAAATATTGAGGTAAATGAGGTAGAAGAAGGAAGTGTAGATGATTATGAAAAAATGATGAGTTTTTAGCGGTACAAAGATGTAATTTTAATCTCAAACATCTATACTACCTTGAGCATTTGAGTAAGAACCAGAAAAGAGCCCTTAAGTTGGCTTCCCAAAAATATTTCATTATTGATTATGGGTTAGCTTGGAAGAACCTTGAGGGAGTTATCTTAAGGTGTATTATTGAAGATGAAGTCCCCAATATAATTGTTGATCTTTATGGAGAAGTTTGTGGGGGGAATTTTTTTGGAAGAGTCACAACACACAATATCTTGAGCGCTGATTATTGGTGGCCAAATCTCTTCAAGGATACAACTCTTTTGGTTACAAGATGTGAGAGTTGCCAGCACTTCTCTGGAAGACTAAAAGCTTTAGGCTCCCCACCTTTGCTGCCTATATCAATTGAAGCCCCATTCAAGCAATGGGGAATGGATTTCATTGGTGATATTTCATACCCTTAAAGTGTTGGCCATGAGTGGATTCTTCTAGCCACTAATTACTTCACCAAGTGGGTAGAAGCAATCCCCACGAAAAGAGAAACACACCAAATTGTCAGGGATTTTATGTTGAACCATATCATCGGTAGATTTGGAGTTCCAGTTAAAATTGTTGCTGATAATGCTATGAGCTTCGGAGCTAAACCTTTATTGGGAATGTGCGAAGAATGGGATCAATTTGACATATGCCTCTAATTACAATCCCCAAGGAAATGGACAAGCTAAGTCCAGTAATAAAAATTTGTTGAATATTATCAGAAGAACCTTGGAGCTTAACAAAAGAAAATGGCGTGAACAACTAAATTTTGTTGTTTGGGATGAAAAAATTACTATTAAAAGAGCCACTGGAAAAATTAAATTTGAATTGGTGTATCGTACTCAAGCTCTGCTACCCCTACACATGAAACTATCCTCATATCAGTTCATTTAACAACTGGAAGATCAAGAAGTTAGTCCATATGAGGCTCGCATTAACCAGATTGTTGAACTTGATGAAGAAAGGAGAGCATCTCACCAAAGGCATGTGAAGTTTAGAGAAAAATTGAAGAATTTATTTGATAAGAAGGTCACTCCAAGAGATTTCAACATTGGAGATATTGTGTTATGGGATAGCAGACATGAAGACAAGGGCAAGCATGGTAAATTTGATGCACTATGGAAAAACCCTTACTCCATTGACATTCAGATTGGTGATCATACCTTCTGTTTTAAAAGATTTGGATGGTGAATTTCTCGAATTTCTTGTTAATGGTAAGCACTTGAAGCATTTCCTGGATTGATTCCCTAGAATCATGGTGAACATCACTTGTATAGTGTCTAGCTTGTTGGTTACTTTTTGTCTTTTGTGTTTTTGCTCATTTTGATCGTCAGTGACTTGGTTTTGCTAGTTTCTCGGTTTGGTATTTGGAGGATGGTTGTGGTTGTTCCGATATGCTAGCTTTTTCTTTGACTCCATTTCCCAATGGTCTGTTCTTGGCACTTGATTTTCTATTTATTATTGTGGCACTAGCAGGGAGTGCCCATCCCTCAGTCAAAGCTAATGTTGGTGCTCATCCTAATCTCGCACCATTTTACACTGATTTTCCTATGGTCTACATGTTATGAAACATTTTGTCTCTTGATGTGGATGTTTTGAAGCTTTTACCTCCATTTGAATACTTCGAATTGTTTGCAAAATCCATTGACATGCACTTTTTTAAAGGAATCTCTGAGTTTTCCTTATTTTTGCCTTAATTTCTTCAAAATCCGTGGGCTCTACCATTTTTCCTATTTTTCCCTGACCATGGAAGCTTAATAATGATGAGTTTATATTTATATGCCTTTGAAAATAAAAATTCATAGTTGAAATATGTTTGGAACCATGATTCACTTGGTTTTTTTTCAAAAAAAAATCATCCTTAGCGAAGAATCAGATTTTGGGCATGAATGGTGAATTTTTGTGTTTTTGACAATCTAGCGGGTGTCCTTTTCCTATAAAAATTATTCCTCAGCATATAGCGGTCATGTGGCTTCTTTTTGTTTGTCAAGGGATGATGGGAAAATGTTTTAACTTGTCACTTTTTGTTTTTTTGGGAAAAAGGAAAATTTAGTCCCGTAGCTCCTCTCAATTCTAATTAATTCTTTTGGTACTTACGTGGCTTCTTCTAGTTGGATCGGGCATGGTGGTTTTTTTTTTTTAAATTTTTCTCTTTTGATACTTTGACAAAAAGTTTGAACCCGCCCCGAGGCCCCGCCAGGCTTTGATTAAAGCAAAATTTAAGCGGTAGGGAAAAAGTCTTACTTTGAACCCATAGAAGGACACGTGGGAAAGTTAAAAGTAGATATGCGGGCCTTCAGAGGCAAGTTGGATATTTTTCACTTTTGGAAGAATTGAGTAAAAATTATAAAATGGAAGTGCGTCCCCGCCAAATCATATTGAAGCCTTATAAGGCTCTTGAAGTTGCGTGATAAAGACATGTGGAAGTCTCTGCCTGGTCTTCTTTCCTTAGTTTTTCAGCAACTTCCTAAAAGGCCTGAGACACATGGTGAGCCCACACTCATTTAGGGTCTCTACTTTTGAGGACCATCTCAAGATGTTCCATTGAGTTGAGTGGTCATTTGAAAAGTCAAGAGGCGAGGAGGCGGGCCATCAAAGGCAACTTGGATTTTTTGCCCCTTGATATTCAAAAGATTGAAATCATCAAAATTACCCCTAGGCCCGACATAGAAAATTAAAAATTTTCTCCAGTCAATGGTGGAGGTGTGGACTTTCAAGAGAAATTGGAAAATTTTCCTTTTGTGGAAAAAGGAGTTAAAAGTGAAAAATGAAGCGTGGTTCCGCTGGGACCCACATCAGAAACTAGAAGCAGAATGGTGGAGCTATGGGGAAAAATTGGAAAAATTTCCCTTTTCCAAAAAATTAGTCAAATAGTAGAATTTAGCTGTGCTTCTTTTGGGACCCACATTGGGACACGTGTTAGGCACATTTTTCAAAGGCAGAGGGGCGGAGTAAATCGGGAAATTTTTCATTTTTTCCAAAAGTTGTAAAAGGTAAAGAGGAACTCCCAGGCCCATCTCAGCTCGGATCTCCCACATGGACGATCCAAATTCGAAAGAAAGATCGACAGAATATGTGCATCTATATCTAATTTTTTGGCATTTTTGCTCCAAAGCTCCTAGGGATGTAATTTTTTATGCTTTTTTATCATTTCTTGGTGTCTCCTGCATGTAAAATGAAGAGGACAATTAATCTGGTATCTTGGTTGGGTGGGAAAAATCTTAAGACGTCTTTTTCCATCAAGACTTGATCTGACCATTGGCTTCAATCTGATTTTTAGTTTTTCTTTCCTTGGCATGTAAATAACCAGATTTGATAGATTGGAGGAGGAAGTAGTTGGCGCGCAAGATGAAGAACAACCTATCAAGTGAAGAATTGAATGATGAAAATATTTGGAGAGATTTTCCCTCTGCACACCTAACAAAATTTTCACAAATCTTATTATGGGAGTCTCAACATGCAATGGTGCTTTGAATGTCTCTGGTTTTAGGGGAAAACTCTATTGTAAATGAATTATTATAAATTGCATGAAATTTTCCTATAAATGGTTGGAGTGATAGAGGCTAGTACTAATTTTTCTAAGAGAAAATCTTGATAGAACCCATCCTTTTGAGAAATCATCTGAAGAAACCTATTTATCTCCTTTATGTTAAATTTGATTGTGTCAAGGTGGTTCCAAGTGAACAGCCATTGAAAATCTCTGAGATTGTTCTAGAAACTTTCCCCTACCGATAAATTTAATCAAACTTGAGTCAATCTATGTTATTTTTGGGTAAAATTTTTGTTTGCTTCATTTCTTAATGGCTACAAGTAGTTTTCTTTTTCCCTTTGCAATCTTACATTGAAATCTTTGTGAATCACACAAGATCTTATCCTTGTGATAGTTTGGTGGCATTTACAATTTCATTTATCCGAAGAGCTTTCATCTGATAGTGAAATAAACAAATTTAAAATCACTGTAACTCCTAGCATGACTATAAGATTGTTTGTTAGCCTTTGAGGGTATCTTAGGCATGATGAAACAAAGGTTGATAATGTTTAGTTAAGTTTTCCAATTTGAGCCTTCATTTTGGATCCTTGAAGTTTGTGTGAAAAGTGTTGATATGGGCCTCCATTGAAGCACATATTCTGATTGAAGGAACATCCTAGCTATCCTGAAGCATTTTGTTGTTCAAGCTCTTCAATTTTGTAAAATCTCTAAGAAATCTAGTGAATCAAATTCATTTCTTCCTCACCTCCCACAAAAATTTCATTTAAAAACAACCAATCATACCTATACTACCCCTATTTGTCATGTGTGTATACAAACACATAATTTTTACTACCAGAACATACATAAAAAATCATGTTTTCATTGTTAGTGGCCTGAATATTTCTTAGAAAATATCTCCATTATCTATAGTGACAACTTGTGAGAGTTAAATTTTGATGCAATTATCATATTTTCTTCAAGGTCTTCTTAATAATTTCACAAGGAAGGATATCTCCATCTACTCCACAAACACTAGGCTAGCAAAAGAGTCCACTCACCCTGGTTCAAAAGGCACAAACATAAAGTAGTGAGGATAGGTCAAATATTCTTAAGGGTGCTACCCATTTCTCCACATCTGAGTGACAAAGAGCAAGCTGCATTTCATCCTCGGCTACAAAATGACACACTACATGCTCTGCTTGTATCTAAGCTTCCTTCCAAACCTGTGATGTTACTTAGCTTCTGAGGGAGAATCAATTTGGGTACCAATAATAGGTACTCCAAACAAGAGGAGTTTTATGGATGTGATATGTTGCAATTAATGAGTTGTCATTCTAAATTTATATTCTCCTTCCAATACGTGTATTACCATATAATAATGATATGTATTGTTATTTGAAGAAATTTTCATGGTATATTTTGAAAAGAGAATACTAATGTAATTATAATTTCTAGTGTAAAATTATATGTAAATTTGCACGAAAATATTTTACCTATATTATAAAGATATTAAACTAATCCTACATTATGTTGATTATTGGTTTATTTCCTTAACACCCACAATGCTAGCTAGAATCTCCACTCATCGAAAATAACAAAATTAAAAGATCAAGTTATAATGCATATTATCCTTCCTTCCCCCATTTGATTCTTTTTTTAGGATATAAAACATTGACCGTGTTAATAAAATACTCTAACCTCATTAATCATCTCCTTGTTTCACACCTAATATGTATTATTAAGGACAATTTCCTTGATATTTTATGATGTGGTGCATATATTTTGTGAAACCTATCATATTGCGATGAGTGGGGTGATCATGTCTTGTTGTCGCAGGTATGACCATACGATGAATAATTTTAACCCACCAGTGTACAATTTACCTTATTACCCTAGTGGATGGTCATAGCCTTACATGATTTTTGGTGGTTGTACCTATGATTGATCCCTTGTGAGATCTAAATTATGTGAGTGGAGACTATTGGTATCCAAATTTGTTCTCCGTTTCAAGCTGAGAAGCATCACAGATTTGGCAAGGAGATTATACACTGATAGATCATGATGTGTGTCATTTTGTAGCTGGGGATTAGATCTAACCGGCCCTTTGTCACTCAGATTTATGGAGAGATGGATAGAACCTCCAAGAAGATTTGAACTATCCTCACTACTTTAGGTCATTCCTTTCGACCAAGGTGAGAGGAACCTTAGTGTAACCTCTGTTTGATGAAGAAGATGGAGATATTTTCTTTTGCCCAAATTTAATGAAGAAAACCTTGGGTAAATACGGTCAATACTCCATAATTTAACTCTCAAGAGTTGTCACTTCTAAAAGATGGAGATACTTTCAAAAAAAGGCTAAGGTTACTAAAGACATTATTAAATCCTGATTGTTCTACATATTTTAATATATAGATTTTGTTCCTTTTTGGATATATAGGGAAAACAGGAGTAGTTTAGGATGGATTCATTAGATTTGAATGATTTTTTGTGAGATTAAGCAAGATAAAGTTGATTAAACCATATCTTTGAGAAACTTCACAATAATGGACAACTCAACAACAAAAATCTTCAGAATAGTTAAGACGTTCCTTCAACCAGAAGGTGTGCTTCAATGGAGGACCTGATCATCATGTTTTCACAAAATATTTGAGAATCTCATCACATGATAAAGGATCTTCTTGAAATGAAATTTCCAAAGCCACTCAACTATCTTAGGGATGAGATCATTTGTGATTTCACAAAAAATTCAATGTAAGATTGCAATAGGAACAAATAAAAATAGTTGCATACTTTCTTAAACAAAATAGAAACTAATTGCTCCAAGATTGACACAAATTAATTTCAAAATTACATAGATTCATCAACAGGGGAAATATTCCAGAGTAATCTCAGTGCTCGTCAATGGCTATATAACTGTAACCAACTTAACATGATAGAAAATCTAACACAGAAGAAATTAACATGCTATCTCAGATTGGTCTCTTAGGAAGAAAAATTTCTCAAATTTTCTCTTAAGAATTAAACCCTCGACCCTTTAAACGAGTATACTCATTACATTTATCCATTTCACTTGTTCACTCATCTCAAATTTTCTCCCCAAAAAATAAGAATATTTGAGGGACCTTTGCTTGTTGCCAATTTACCTAAGAAAGTGATGTTTAACAAATTTGCATCTGAAAGCTGCCAGGTGGACCAATTATGAATTGATCATGTTTCTCAGACCCTCAAATAATGACTAGGATTCCATGCAAAAAAATTTATGGCAATCCTTCTAATCATTATGATTCTTTCATGCGAAAAATCCACTTTTTAATTATTTTCCGGAGGCTTCGCACAACTGGATCTAACAAGTAATCCTTTTCTCCCTTGAGGCAACACCTTTTACATCCTTTGCAAATAAAACCTTCATCATTTCATTTTTCTCCCTTTTTTTCCTATGTAATTCTACCCCGCATCCATTTTCTCAGGTAATTCCCATCTTTGCAAGTGCCCCAGCAATTCCAACTTCAAAATATCGACCTTAACAATCCTTGGACTCATAAATTAAGTTTTGAATCCATTCAATCGAACTTTGCAGACAAAAACGACAAGGAATTTCATCAAAGAACGATAAAAAAAAGTGCATATTCGCATCTCTAGGAGTCTTGGAGCAAAAATTGTGGAAAAATAGGTGAAACACACAATTGTTGATTCTTCCCCTTCTCTACTTTATTTTATAGTTGTCCATGTGTTTCATTGGCACAACTGCAAAGGATAAGTATAGGGGCAAGTTTCCAAACAAGTGTGGGCCTTCCAAGTTCCTTGGGCCTAAGAAAAACAACTTTTGGTCTTTAAAAATTCTAAGTGTAAAAAGGAGCAAGTGGAAGCCTCCATGTGTTTCAATGGCACACTTTGAGATGGTCCCCAACAACAGAGACCCAAAACAAATACAATTCATTTAAAAACAACCAATCATACCTATACTACCCCTATTTGTCATGTGTGTATACAAATGCATAATTTTTACTACTAGAACATACATAAACAATCAGGTTTTCATAGTCTTTAGTGGCCTGAATATTTCTTAGAAAATATCTCCATTATCTATAGTGACAACTTGTTAGAGTTATATTTTGTTGTAATTATCATATTTTCTTCAAGGTCTTCTTAATAATTTAACAAGGAAGGATATCTCCATCTCCTCCACAAACATTAGGCTACAAAAAAGAGTCCACTCACCCTGGTTCAAAAGGCACAAACATAAAGTAGTGAGGATAGGTCAAATATTTTTAAGGGTGCTACCCATTTCTCCACATCTGAGTGACAAAGAGCAAGCTGCATTTCATCCTCGGCTACAAAATGACACACTACATGCTCTGCTTGTATCTAAGCTTCCTTCCAAACCTGTGATGTTACTTAGCTTCTGAGGGAGAATCAATTTGGGTACCAATAATAGGTACTCCAAACAAGAGGAGTTTTATGGATGTGATATGTTGCAATTAATGAGTTGTCATTCTAAATTTATATTCTCCTTCCAATACGTGTATTACCATATAATAATGATATGTATTGTTATTTGAAGAAATTTTCATGGTATATTTTGAAAAGGAAATACTAATGTAATTATAATTTCTAGTGTAAAATTAGATGTAAATTTACACGAAATACTGTACCTATATTATAAAGATATTAAACTAATCCTATGTTATGTTAATTATTGGTTTATTTCCTTAACACCCACAATGCTAGCTAGAATCTCCACTCATCAAACATAACAAAATTAAAATATCAAGTTATAATGCATATTATCCTTCCTTCCCCCATTTGATTCATTTTCTAGGATATAAAACATTGATCGTGTTAATAAAATAATCTAACCTCATTAATCATATCCTTTTTTGACACCTAAGATGTATTATTAACAACCATTACCTTGATATTTTATGATGTGGTGCATATATTTTGTGAAACCGATCATATTGCGATGAGTCGGGTGATCATGTCTTGTTGTCATAGGTATGACCATACCATGAATAATTTTAACCCACTATTGTGCAATTTACCTTATTACCATAGTGGGTGGCCATAGCCTTACATGATTTTTAGTGGTTGTACCTATGATTGATCCCTTGTGAGATCTGAATTATGTGAGTGGATACTATTGGTATACAATTTTTTTCTCCCTTTTAAGTAGAGAAGCATCACAGATTTGGTACAATGATTATACACAAATAGATCATGATGTTTGTCACTAGGTAGCTGGGGATGAGGTCTAACTGGCCTTTTGTCACTCAGATTCATGGAGAGCTGGATAGCACCTCTAAGAGGATTTGAACTATCCTCACTACTTTAGGTCGTTCCTTTCGACCAAGGTGAGAGGAACCTTAGTGTAATCTCTGTTTGATGAAGAAGATGGAGATATTTTCCTTTACACAAATTTCATGAAGAAAACCTTGGGAAAATACGGTCAATACCCCATAATTTAACTCTCAAGAGTTGTCACTTCTAAAATATGGAGATACTTTCCAAACATGGCTAAGGTTACTAAAGACATTATTAAATCTTGATTGTTCTACATATTTTAGTATATAGATTTTGTTCCTTTGTGGATATATAGGGAAAATAGGGGTAGTTTAGGATGGATTCGTTATTTTTGAATGATTTTGGTGGGAGATTAAGCATGATAAAGTTGATTATACCATATCTTTGAGAAACTTCACAACAATTGACAACTCAACAACAAAAAGCTTCAGAATAGTTAAGACCTTACTTCAACCAGAAGGTGTGCTTCAATGGAGGACTAGATCATCATATTTTCACACAATTTTTGAGAATCTAACATGAAGGCTCCAGTTAAAAGACTCACTTAAACACAAAAATCTTTGATCAATCAGTCCTAAGGTTCACCCAAAGACTCCAAACAATCTTTATCAACAAATGATAGTGCAGTGATTTTAAATTTGTTTATCTCATCACACGATGAAGGATCTTATTGAAATGAAATTTCCAATGCCAGTCATCTATCATAAGGATGAGATCATTTGTGATTTCACAAAATTTTCAATGTAAGATTGCAATAGGAAAAAATAAAACTAGTTGCATACTTTTTGAGACAAATCAGACACTAATTGCTCAAAAATTGCATAGATTCATCAGTAGGGGAAAGCTTCCAGAGTAATCTCAGTTCTCGTCAATGGCTATACATTTTCAACCAAATTAACATGATAGAAAATCTAACACAGAAGAAATTAACATGTTATCTCGGATTGGTCTCTCAGGAGGACAAATTTCTCAAATTTTCTCTTAAGAATTCAACCCTTGACCCATTGGAAGAGTATTCTCATTGCATTTATCCATTTCACTTGGTCACTCATCCAAAATTTTCTCCCCCAAAAACAAGAATATTCGAGGGACCTTTTCTTGTTTCCAATTTGCCTCAGAAAGTGACGTTTAAAAAATTCATATTTGAAAGCTTCCAGGTGGACCAATTATGAACTGATCATGTTTCTCAGACCCTTGACTAATGACAAGGATTCCAGGCCACAAAATTTATGGTGATCCTTCTAATCATTATGATCCTATCATGCGAGAAATCCCCTTTTTAATTATTTTTTGGAGGCTTTGCCCAACTGGATCTGAGAAGTAATCATTTTCTCCCTCAAGGCAACACCTTTTACATCCTTTGTGCATGCAACCTTCATCATTTAATCCTTTTCCCTCTGTTTCCTATGTAATTCTACCCCAAATCCATCTTCTCTTGTAATTCCCATTTTTGCAAGTGCCCCAGTAATTCCAACTTCAAAATATCGACCTTAACAATCCTTGGACCCACAAATTAATTTTTGAATCCATTCAATGGAACTTTGTAGACAAAAATGAAAAGGAATTTCATCAAGGAATGATTAAAAAGAGTGCGTATTCGCATCTCTAGGAGTCTTGGAGCAAAAATGGTGGGAAAATAGGTGAAACATACAACAACTATCCACATGTTGCCTACATTATTTTATAGTTTTCCATGTGTTTCCTTGGTATAAATGCAAAGGATAAGTATAGGGGCAAGTTTCTTAACAAGCGCGGGCCTTCCACGTGCCTTGGCCCCAAGAAAAACACCGTTTGGCCTTTAAAAATTCTAAGTGTAAAAAAGGAGCAAGAAGAAGCCTCAATGTGTCTTAATGGCACACTTTGATATGGTCCCCAACAATAGAGACCAAAAATAGCTAAAATTCATTTAAAAACAACCAATCATACCTATACTACCCCCTATTTGTCATGTGTGTATACAAATGCATAATTTTAATTACTAGAACATACAGAAATAATAAGGTTTTCATTGTCTTTAGTGGCCTGAATATTTCTTAGAAAATATCTCCATTATCTACAATGACAACTTGTGACAGTTAGATTTTGTTGCAGTTATCATATTTTCTTCAAGGTCTTCTTAATAATTTCACAAGGAAGGATATCTCCATCTCCTCCACAAACACTAGGCTACAAAAAGGGTCCTCTCACCCTGATTGAAATGGCACAACCATAAAGTAGTGAGGATAGGTCAAATCTTCCTGAGGGTGCTACCCATTTCTCCACATCTGAGTGACAAAGAGCAAGCTGCATTTCATCCTTGGCTACAAAATGACACACTACATGCTCTACTTGTATCTGAGCTTCCTTCCAAATGTGTGATGTTGCTCAGCTTCTGAGGGAGAATCAATTTGGGTACCAATAATAGGTACTCCAAACAAGAGGAATTTTATGGATGTGATATGTTGCAATTAATGAGTTTTCATTCTAAATTTATATTCTCCTTCCAATATGTGTATTACCATAGAATAATGATATGTATTGTTATTCGAAGAAATTTTCATGGTATATTTTGAAAAGGAAATACTAATGTAATTATAATCTCTAGTGTAAAATTAGATGTAACTTTGCATGAAATATTGTACCTATATTATCAAGATATTAAACTAATCCTATGTTATGTTAATTATTGGTTTATTTCCTTAACACCCACAATGCTACCTAGAATCTCCACTCATCAAAAATAACAAAAATAAAAGATCAAGTTATAATGCATATTATCCTTCCTTCCCCTTTTGATTCTTTTTCTAGGATATAAAACATTGATCATGTTAACAAAAGACTCTAACCTCATTAATCATCTCCTTGTTTCACACCTAAGATGTATTATTAACGGCCATTTCCTTGATATTTTATGATGTGGTGCATATATTTTGTGAAACCTATCATACTGGGATGAGTGGGGTGATCATGTCTTGTTGTCATTGGTATGATGATACCAAGAATAATTTTAACCCACTACTGTGCAATTTACCTTATTACCCTAGTGGGTGGTCTAGCCTTAAATGATTTTTGGTGGTTGTACCTATGATTGATCCCTTGTGAGATCTAAATTATGTGATTGGATACTGTTATCTGAAATTCACCCCCCAGGGTAATTTTTATAACATGCATCAGATTATTTAGTCCCGAGCAAGTAGATTGATTCAAGGCCCAAAATCATGTTTTTCGGGGTCCCCCTCGGCCTTTTTCTAACTCTCCCATCCAAGAAGGAATCCCAGCAGGTTGATAAAATGGAAGAAATGCAAAAAATAAGGTTGCAAGACTGTGTTAAGGCATTTCGGGTCTGATGGGTTCAGGTCGTACTGAGGTTCGTTGTACCAAGCTATGGGGCCGAAAAAATGAAGAAAATCAGCTAAGTCCTAGTCCAGGTGGTCTGCGAGGACAGTTGGGATATCGGGACGCGTGGGACGTGAAAAGCTGAATCGGCCGAAAGAGGGAAAAAAATTCCTAAGTCTTGTTTCGCGCGGTCTGGGACATCCGGGCCAAAAGTACGCGCGGGACGCGGATCGGCCGGTTTGGCGCAAGTCAGTCCATTTCGGGCGGTTCGGAGATATTTGTCCCAGGTTCAGAGATATGACAGTCTGGGAAAAAAGTACGTGGAGGACGCGAACCGGCCGATTCGGCCGAAACAGGAGACTTTCACCTGAGACAGTTTGGGACATCTCGGGCCAAAAGTACGCGTGAGGACGTGAAAAGCTGAAAGAGCCGAGAGCCAATGGAATCTCGCCACGTGTCTTCACTGCAAAGAGGGACAAGGAAGCCCGAATCAGCCGAAGTTCAGGAATATTTATCCCAGGTAGTTTGGGACATCCGATCCAAAGGTACATGAGGGACGTGTGGGAAAAAAAGCCGAAAGAGCCGCCAATGAATCAAATCTCGCCACGTGTCTTCACCTCATCGGCCCAGCGGGAAAATTTTGAAAAAATTTCCAAAGGAAAAAACAAAAGGGAAATGGTCAGGAAGGGCCCGCATCCAATGAAATCGTGCCATGTGGCACTTGAGTGGTGGAGCACGGGGGAGAAATGGGAAAATTTTCCCAAAGTGAAAAATACCAAATTTTCGAAGGACAAAGTGCGCCCCTCAGGCCCGAGCCAATAAAATAGTGCCACGTGTCCAAGTGGCAAGAAATTAAGGAAGGGCCCAAAAGGAATTTTTAAAGGATGAACCCACGGATGAATCAGAGCCTGACACGTGTCATCCAAGTGGCAGAGCGTGGAAAAAATTCAAATATTTTCCCGCTGATCCGTTTTGGCCTGTTTTTGCCCTAAATCTTCAGATCGCCATAACTTTCGATCCAGAGCTCGGATTTTCACGTTCTTTATATCAATGGAAAGCTGGTGAAATTCTCTACACGATTCCAGGGTCAATCTTGCATTTTGGTTCAGTTTGGAGAGAGAAAATCAAGAAACATCTCTGGCACGTGGTAATGGCCAGAACTAACGTTTCAACAACCAGTTTTAATGCAAAATGGGTTCACTGCATTCTTCTCTCAGCACCGCCAAAAATGTCAGGGCATGGGTTAAAGGATGCCCATGCTTTCTTAATGCATCTGCATTCAATGAGGAATGGCTCCCAGTTTTTTCACGTTTTCTCTCTCCTGGGCTCGACCCATGCATTGTAAAAAGCCAGGATTTGGCTCATTTTTAAAGGGTTGTTCATCTTTTCAGCTCTGCCCTCCCTTCTTTTCTTCTCCAGGGTTGAAAATGGAGTTTGAACCTCCTCCCCTACTCTGTAATGGCATTTTTTCCTTTTACCATTAAAATGATGTTCTGTGCAAACTTCTGAAGCAACAAAAACGTGTTTCGTGATGCATCTGTCCATCCTTGCTCGTTTTTCACTTGTTTTCTTCTTGCCTCTCTTCATTGAAAGGTATTTGTGCATGTTTGAATGTTCATTGCAGGTTTGGAGCTGTGTTCATGGAGTTTTGGGACATTTTCTGTGTGAAATCTATCCTTGGGCCTGTGATGCATCTGTCCATCCTTCCCATTGCTCACCTCTCCTTGTTCCATGGTAGTTTTGATAGATGTTCAACATTTTCCTTCTCTGGTGTATCACCGTTTTAGTGTAGGCTCTATTTTTCCCTTTTCTCTCTCTCTCTCTTCTCTCCTTGGCATGGTTAGATTAGGATTAGATTAGCTTTCCTGCACTAGAATAGCTTGTGGCAGGTAGTTTAGGAAGAGGAACCAGCCTTCTCTGGAGATTCCTTTCTCATTTTTACAAGTCCCACACTTGGAGAAAGGATTCCATGTTGTGCAATCACACTGGATGCTAGTATGATCAAACTAGAAATCTGATCAACATCCAGGGGTGCTGTGATTCGGTGACTAACAGTTTTGGCACGCCCGGTGGGACCTTAGAGGTCTTCCACTTCATCTTTTGCAGGTTGGTGTGTTCCTGTGAAGATTTCAGCCTTTGGAGGCACTTGCAAACACATCTGGCGACTCCATCTGATCAGCAACCCATTTCTGAAGTTGCAGACCTATTTTTCATCCATTCCCATCCATCCTTCTTTCCATCCCTTTCATTCTTTTCCATTCCATGAAGTTGTGCAATCATGACTTCATTTCCATCATGGAATTCACATTTTCAACAACAGCAACAATGTTTCCCACCTCCAACATGTTTTTTAAATCCTCCAAATCAGCATTTTGAACAAATTCAAAATCAGCATGCATACCCATATGAGCAGCAATGCCAAAATCAGTTTGGCTATGGAGCTTTCCAAGAGCAAGAGTATGCATATAATGAAGACAATCAGATGCAAGATGCTGGTCTGTTGGAGAAAATCCAAAAGATGGAGGTAAAGATGGTGCAGTCCAGAGCAACAGCTCAAATGAGAGCTTTCAGAATTGGTTGCAGGACTCCTTGTCCATGGGGAGGCCCTTTTCCAAGACACTTCAGCCCTCAGGAGAAGCTGGACTTCATGATGAAGATGCTGCCCCAACTTGCACAATGGACAGCAGAAATAGAGGCCTATACACTTGTTGTTGAACAACCTTGTCAATGGGTAAGTTCTACACCATCATCTGGTTTTTCTCTTCCCATTACTCAAGCAGCACCATCTCATTTGGAATTGCAAATTCTAAACTCCCCATCTGCTGTCCCAAATGTTGATCCCATGTCTCCACCTCTCAGTCTTCCACCACACCTCAATTCTTCTTTCCTTTTTCCTTCCAAACAGTCATCCCCTCCACAAGAGCTAAAAGAAATACGCTCTCCCCCAAAGAAACAAGAGGTTTCACCTCCTCTACCACCACAAAAAATTGCCAAATCAATTGAGTTACAACCCATCCCTCCTCTTGCATTCCCAATTCCATGTGGGGAAGAAGAAATTGCAAAAATCGGCCATGAAGGACAGCAAGAAGAGGAGCCCAACAGAAAAGAAATGACAGACAACTTGAGGGTTTGGGCTGCCAAATTTGGGATGACAAAGATCCCCTTGATGGTTAAACCTACAGAAGAGGCTAAGGTTGAACAAATGGTGGTTAAGACTGATTTTGTGGCAGTAGAAGAAGAGAAAAAAGAAGAAGCAGATCAGCAGTCAGTTTTCTCAGAAAGTAGTGTCCATGTTGGCACTCTATTTGAAGGGAATGCTGATTCAATTCAAGTTGCACAATCAGCCATAAAGGAAGAAAGCTCAGAAGAAGATCTTGCAGTCCCAACTTGTCCTCTAGAGCAGCAGATTGAAGAGTTTGACTTGACAAACTTCATGCTAGAGGAAGAGTTCTATCAAGAGCAAGATTGTCTTCAAGTAGTAGAGAAAGGAGAAGCTACTCCAGATCCAAAAGAAGAGGAGCACATTCTAGTTGTGGAGGAGAAAATTACAGATCCAAGGGCTTTGAGCACAAAGCAGGCTACAGGAGAACCTTCAGTTCTTCTTTCTACTTCACCTCTCTCAAGTTCTAGTACTGAAGAGGAGTTTGATCTCTCAAACTCAATGTTGGAGGGTGAAAGAAACCATGGTGGTCAAGTTACAGATCAAGAAGACACCATGGAGGAAGTGGAGCATTTGCAGCAGGACAGCCATGAGGCAGTTTATCTGTCAGATTTGGAGGACTGTTTTGATGGAGAAGAGCCGGTTGAGTTTCCACCATTCTCTCTTTCATCATCCACATTCCAAACACTTGAGTCTGCTGTCATGAAGGAGAACATTCATTTGCAGCAGCCTGCATCTTATAGCAGCTCTTTGGAACCAAGATTGGAAGATTTTAATCTTTCATGTCCTTCATTGGAGGAAGAGAAAGGGCACAGAAGAGTTCTACCATTGCTTCCACACCATCCATTCAAGAAGGTCTACAAGAAGACTCCATTTTTGGAGTTGAAAATCAGAGCTATGGGCATATCAAATGGACCATACCTTGCCCAATCAGGTATTTGGCTTTATTGGAGCCAAAGGAGAAGTCACAACCAGTCATGCTTGCTTCTGAGCATGAGGGTGAGCTACAAAGTACCAAGGATCAGCTGTCATACCTCTTCAATCCAAATGCAGAGCAACTAAAAGAGGTATTGAATTTGCCTTCAGCTGATACCTTGATGATTTGGGTGGAAGACCAGCTTCTTGTTGATTTTCCATCCATCCAATCAGCCATGTTCAATGCCAAATCAATTGCATGGCTGCCACTTTTGAGAAAGGGAAGCTATTTCTCACAACCAATTGCAGGGTTTGTTTAGCTTGCCTTTGCTTCCAGTTAGAGTAGAGTAGGTAGGTTTGCTTTTAGCAGAAGAAGTGCTTGTGCACACTCTACATGTTCCATTTGGAGCATGTATGATTTTCAGTTCTGTACATAGTTTTTGTGGTGCTGGTTTTGCTCTTGCACAGTCCATTTCAGTGGCATTTTGGTGAGAACGACTCCATTTCAGTGGGTTTCCAAGTGGCTCAGAGAGGAGGTTTTCAAAGTTCAGATCAGTTTCCAGGTTATAACTCATGACTCCATGCCCAATGGATGCTTCAGGCAACTGGTAACTTCATCCAGCAGGCAGATGACCCCGCTGAGTCACCAAATTGTTATCCAAAATTCACCCCCAGGGTAATTTTGATAACATGCATCAGATTATTCAGTCCCGAGCAAGTAGATTGATTCAAGGCCCAAAATCATGTTTTTCAGGGGTCCCCTCGGCCTTTTTCTAACTCTCCCATCCAAGAAGGAATCCCAACAGGTTGATAAAATGGAAGAAATGCAAAAAATAAGGTTGCAAGACTGTGTTAAGGCATTTCGGGTCTGAAGGGTTCGGGTCGTACTGAGGTTCGTTGTACCAAGCTTGGGGCCGAAAAAATGAAGAAAATCAGCTAAGTCCTAGTCCAGGCAGTCTGCGGGACAGTTGGGATGTCGGGATGCGTGGGACGTGAAAATCTGAATCGGCCGAAAGAGGGAAAAAATTTCCTAAGTCTTGTTTCACGCAGTCTGGGACATCCGGGCCAAAAGTACGCACAGGACGCGGATCGGCCGGTTTGGCGCAAGTCAGTCCATTTCGGGTGGTTCAGAGATATTTGTCCTAGGAAGTCCAGGACAGTTGGGACAAAAGTACGTGGAGGACGCGAACCAGCCGATTCAGCCGAAACAAGAGACTTTCATCCGAGACAGTTTGGGACATCTGGGCCAAAAGTACGCATGGAGGATGCGAAAAGCCGAAAGAGCCGAGAGCCAATGGAATCTCGCCACGTGTCTTCACCGCAAACAGGGACAAGGAAGCCCGAATCGGCCAAAGTTCAAGATATTTTCCCAGGTTTTGGGACAGCCGGGCCAAAGGTACGCGAGGGATGCGTGGGACGTGAAAAGCTGAAAGAGCCACCAACGAATCAAATCTCGCCACGTGTCTTCACCTCATCGGCCCGGCGGGAAAATTTTGAAAAAATTTCCAAAGGCAAAAACAAAAGGGAAATGGTCAGGAAGGGCCCGCGTCCAATGAAATCATGCCATGTGGCACTTGAGTGGTGGAGCGTGGGGGAGAAATGGGAAAATTTTCCCAAAGTGAAAAATACCAAATTTTCGAAGGACAAAGTGCGCCCCTCAGGCCCGAGCCAATAAAATAGTGCCACGTGTCCAAGTGGCAAGAAATTAAGGAAGGGCCCAAAAGGAATTTTCATAGGATGAACCCATGGATGAATCAGAGCCTGAACACGTGTCATCCAAGTGGCAGAGCGCGGAAAAAATTCAAATATTTTCCCGCCGATCTGTTTTGGCCTGTTTTTGCCCTAAATCTTCAGATCGCCATAACTTTCGATCCAGAGCTCAGATTTTCACGTTCTTTATATCAATGGAAAGCTGGTGAAATTCATCTACATGATTCCAGGGTCAATCTTGCATTTTGGTTCAGTTTGGAGAGAGAAAATCAAGAAACATCTCTGGCGCGTGGTAATGGCCAGAACTGACGTTTCAACAACCAGTTTTAATGCAAAATGGGTCGCATTCTTCTCCAGCACATGGCCAAAAATGTCAGGGCATGGGTCTGAAAGGATTCCCATGCTATTTTAATGCATCTGCATTCAATGAGGAATGGCTCCCACGTTTTTTCATGTTTTCTCTCTCCTGGGCTCGACCCATGCATGTAAAAAGCCAGCTTTGGCTCATTTTTAAAGGGTTGTTCATCTTTTCAGCTCTGCCCTCCCTTCTTTTCTTCTCCAGGGTTGAAAATGGAGTTCAAACCTCCTCCCCTACTCTGTAATGGCATTTTTTTCCTTTTACCATTAAAATGATGTTCTGTGCAAACTTCTGAAGCAACAAAAATGTGTTTCGTGATGCATCTGTCCATCCTTGCTCGTTTTTCGCTTGTTTTCTTCTTGCCTCTCTTCATTGACAAGTATTTGTGCACATTTGAATGTTCATTATAGGTTTGGAGCTGTGTTCATGGAGTTTTGGGACATTTTCCATGTGAAATCTATCCTTGGGCCTGTGATGCATCTATCCATCCTTCCCATTGCTCACCTCTCCTTGTTCCATGGCAGTTTTGATAGATGTTCAACATTTTCCTTCTCTGGTGTATCACCGTTTTAGTGTAGGCTCTGTTTTTCCCTTTTCTCTCTCTCTCTCTCTGTCTCCTTGGCATGGTTAGATTAGGATTAGATTAGCTTGCCTACACTGGAATAGCTTGTGGCAGGTAGTTTAGGAAGAGGAACCAGCCTTCTCTGGAGATTCCTTTCTCATTTTTACAAGTCCCACACTTGGAGAAAGGATTCAATGTTGTGCAATCACACTGGATGCTAGTATGATCAAACTAGAAATTTGATCAACATCCAGGGGTGTTGTGATTCAGTGATAACAGATACTATTGGTATCCAAATTTGTTCTCCCTTTCAAGTTGAGAAGCATCACAGATTTTGCATGGAGATTATACAGAGATAAATCATGATGTGTGTCATTTTGTAGCTAGGGATGAGATCTAACTGGCCCTTTGTCACTTAGATTTGTTGAGAGATGGATAGCACCTTTAAGAGGATTTGAACTATCCTCACTACTTTAGGTCGTGCCTCTTCGACCAAGGTGAAGGAACCCTTAGTGTAACCTCTGTTTGATGAAGGAGATGGAGATATCCTTATTTTGTACAAATTTCATGAAGAAAACCTTGGGAAAATACGGTCAATACTCCATAATTTAACTCTCAAGAGATGTCACTTCTAAAAGATGGAGATACTTTCAAAACAAGGCTAAGGTTACTAAAGACATTATTAAATCCTGATTGTTCTACATATTTTAGTATATAGATTTTGTTCCTTTTTGGATATATAGGGAAAACAAGGGTAGTTTAGGATGGATTTATTATTTTTGAATGATTTTTGTGTGATATTAAGTAGGATAAAGTTGATTATACCATATCTTTGAGAAACTTCACAACAATGGACAACTCAACAATAGAAAGCTTCAGAATAGTTAAGACTTTCCTTCAACCAAAAGGTGTGCTTCAATGGAGAACTAAATCAACATGTTTTCAATGACAATCTTTGAGAATATAACATGAAGGCTTGAATTGTTAAAAGACTCACTAAAACAAAAAAATCTTTGATCAATCATGCCTAAGGTACACCAAAAGACTACAAACAATCTTTATCAACAAATGATAGTGCAGTAATTTTAAATTTGATTATGTCATCACACGATGAAGGCTCTTCTTGAAATTAAATTTCCAATGACACTAAACTGTCATAGGGATTAGATCATGTTGTAATTTCAAAAAAATTTCAATGTAAGACTGCAATAGGAACAAATAAAACTAGCTGCATACTTTCTTAAACAAAGAAGACACTAATTGCTCCAAGATTGACACAAATTAATTTCAAAATTTTATAGACTCATCTGTAGGGGAAAGCTTCCAGAGAAATCTCAGTGCTCGTCAATGGCTATACATCTGCAACCAACTTAACATGATAGCAAATATAACAGAGAAGAAACTAACAGGTTATCTCTGGATTGATCTCTCAGGAATGAAGGACTTTCTCAAATTTTCTCTTAAGAATTCAAACTCTGACCAACCCTTTGCAAAAGTATTCTCATTTAATTTATCCATTTCACTTGGTCACTCATCCCATATTTTTTCCCCCAAAAATATGAATATTCAAGGGACATTTGCTTGCTTACTGAATTTACATATAGAAAGTGATTGTTTAACAAATTCTATACTAAAATCTGCTAGGTGGACCAATGTATCGTATCCAATTTTGTTTCTCAAACCCTCGACTAATGACAAGGATTCGATGCAACAAAATTGATGGGACATGGAGCTTAGAGATAGATAGATCATGAGTGTATGTCATTTTGTAACCGGGGATGAGATTCCCTTTTTAACTAGCCCTTTGTCACCAAAGGCTTGTGAAGAGACTGGATCTGAACTTTTAGGAGGATCCTTGACCTGTCCTCAAGGCTACACCTTTTAGGTGCTTTGTACTCTTCAACCAGGGTGAGAATTTCATCCTTAATGTAACCTCTATGTTCCTAATGTAAGGAGACCCCGAAACCATCCTTCTTTTGTAATTCCCATATTTGCAAGTGCCCCAGTAATTCCAACCTTGGGAAAATATCGGTCTTAATACTCCATAATTTAACTCATCAACAGTTCTCAGTTATAAATCCATTCAATGGAGATACTTTGTAGACAACGAGGACTAAGGAATTACATGAAATACATTATTAAAAATCAGTGCGTATTCGCATCTCCAGGAGTCTTATAGCTAAAATGGTGGAAAAATAGGTGAAACACAGAATAGACCATTGATTCGTCCCCTTCTCAAAATTTATTCTTCTAGTTGTCAACATGTTTCCTTGAACAACAACATTCAAATTGGATGGAGCTATAGAGGATAGATTCCAGATCAAGTACGTGTATTTCATTTTGTAGCCTTGGGCCCATGAGAAACTAACTTTTGGCCCTTTGTCAAAGTCTAATTTTGTGAAGAGATAGATAGAAATTTTAGCGAGGAGCCTGACCATGTCCTTCAGTGGCAAACTTTGAGGTTGTGCCTCTTCAACCAGGGTGAGAAGACCCTTAATAACTAAGCTTCTGTTTAAAAATGAAGGAATCATGGACCTATACTACCCCTATCTGTCATGTGTGTATACAAATGCATCATTTTAATTACTAGAACCTTGGGAAATAATTATGGTTTTCAATGTCTTTAGTGACCTATATATTTAACTCTAGAAATAGTCTCTCACTTATAAAATAGTGGAGATACTTGTGAAAATTAGATTTTGTTGCTAAGGTTACTGAAGACATTATTAAAGGTCTTCTGATTAATTCTCACAAGGATTTATATCTAACCATCACCTTCAAGAATAGACATGTTCATATCCAAATTTTTCCTCTCACCCTGCTTCAAGTTGAGCAACAACACATATTGGACATGGAGCTTAGAGATCAGATAGATCATGAGGGTGCTATGTCATTTCTGTAGCATCTAAGTGATGAGATCTAACTGGCTACTTTGTCACTCAAATTTGCTACAAGAGATGACATAGATACTTGCTCTAGGAGGTATTTGAGCATGTCCTTCCAATACTTGTGAGGTTGCTGCCTCTTCAACCAGGGTGAATCAATTTGGGTACCCTTAATAGGTAACCTCTTTTTAATGAAGGAGATTTTATGGATATCATTCTTTTGTAATTAATGATTTGTCATTCTAGAATTTATATTCTCCTTCGGAAAATACGTGTCAATACTCCATAGATTTAACTGATCATGTAGTTCTCACTTCATAGAAATTTTCATGGAGATACTTTTGAAAAGGGAAGGCTAAGGTTACTGATAGACATCTAGTGTAAAATCCTAGATGTAAATTCTCCATGAAATATTATACCTAAACCACCTTCAAGATATTAGACTAATCCTATCGTTATGTTAATTATTGGTTTCTTTCCTTTTCAAGTCAAGCAACAATGCTAGCTAGAATCTGGACATGGAGCTTAGAGATAGATAGATCATAATGTAAAAGATCATTTTGTAGCCAGGGATGATTATCCTAACTGGCCCCATTTGTCACTCAAATTTGTGAATATATGGATAGAAAACATTGATCGTGTTAGGATAAAATGACTCTGTCCTCAGTACTTTAGGTCCTGTGCCTCTTCACACCTAGGGTGAGAAGACCGTTAATGTACCATTTCCTCTGATATTTTATGAAGTAGATGGAGCATATCCTTCTTTTGTACAAATTATCATGACAGAAATGACCTTGGGTGATCATGTATTGATGTCATAGGTATGACCATACCATGAATAATTTTAACTCTCACTACTATGCAATTCTCATCTTATAACCCTAGTGGAGATACTTTGAAAACATAGGCTTACATGATTACTGAAGACATTATTAAATCCTATGATTGTTCTCCATATTTGATATCTAAACCACCTGTCAAGAATGGAGACATGTTCGTATCTGAATTTTTTTTCTCTTTTCAAGTCAAGCAAGCAACACAGATTTGGACATGGAGCTTAGAGCATAGATAGATCATAATGTATGTCATTCTTGTAGCCAGGGGATGAGATCTAACTGGCCCTTTGTCACTCAAATTTGTGAATATATGGATAGAAATTTTAGGAGGATTATGACCTGTCCTCAGTACTTTAGGTTGTGCCTCTTCAACCAGGGTGAGAAGAACCGTTAATGTAACCTCTGTTTAATGAAGGAGATGGAGATATCCTTCTTTTGTACAAATTTCATGAAGAAAACCTTGGGAATATTATGGTCAATACTCCATAATTTAACTCTCAATAGTTGCTCACTTATAAAATATGGAAATACTTTGAAAATAAGGCTAAGGTTACTGAAGACGTTATTAAATCCTGATTGTTCTCCCTATTTTAGTAAATAGATTTTGTTCCTTTGTGGATATACTAGGGAAAATAGGGGTAGTTTAGGATGGAATCATGGTTTTTGAATTATTTTTGTTGGAGATTAAGAAGGATAAAGTTGATTATACCAAATATTTGAGAAACTTCACAATAATAGACAACTCAAGAACAGAAAGCTTCAGAATAGTTAAGACGTTCCTTCAAACTAGAAGGTTTACTTCAATGGAGGACTAGATCATCACTTTTCACACAATCTTTGAGTATCTAACAGGAAGGCTCCAGTTAAAAGAATCACTTAAACATTAAAATCTTTGATCAATCATGCCTAAGGTACACCCAAAGACTACAAACAATATTTATAAACAAATAACAGTGCAGTGATTTTAGATTTATTTATCTCATCACACGATGAAGGCTCTTCTTGAAATGAAATTGGAAATGCCACTCAACTTCCCTAGGGATGAGATCATTTGTGATTTCACAAAAAATTCAATGTAAGATTGCAATAGGAACAAATAAAACTAGTTGCATACTTTCTTAAACAAAATAGACACTAATTGCTCCAAGATTGACACAAATTAATTTCAAAATTGCATATATTCATCAACAGGGGAAAGCTTCCAGAGTAAGCTTAGTGCTCGTCAATGGATATACATCTACAACCAACTTAACATGATAGAAAATCTAACACAGAAGAAATTAACATGTTATCTCGGTTTGGTCTCTCAGGAAGACAACTTTCTCAAATTTTCTCTTAAGAATTCAACCCCTAACCCTTTGCAAGAGTATACTCATTACAATTTTCCATTTCACTTTCTCACTCATCTCAAATTTTCTCCCCAAAAAATAAGAATATTCGAGGGACCTTTGCTTGTTTCCAATTTTCCTCAGAAAGTGACGTTTAACAAATTCACATCTGAAAGCTGCCAGGTGCACAAATTATGAACTGATCATTTTTCTCAGACCCTTGACTCATGACTAGGATGCCATGACACAAAATTTATGGCAATCCTTCTAATCATTCTGATTTTGTCATGTGAGAAATCCCCTTTTTAATTATTTTCCAGAGGCTTTGCACAACTGGATCTGACAAGTAATCCTTTTCTCCCTCGAGGCAAAACCTTTTACATCCTTTGCAAATAAAACCTTCATCATTTCACCCTTTTCCCTCTGTTTCCTATGTAATTCTACCCCGCATCCATCTTCTCTTGTAATTCCCATTTTTCCAAGTGCCCCAGCAATTCCAACTTCAAAATATCGACCTTAACAATCCTTGGACTCATAAATTAAATTTTGAATCCATTCAATGGAACTTTGTAGACAAAAATGACAAGGAATTTCATCAAAGAATGATAAAAAATAGTATGTATTCGCATCTGTAGGAGTCTTAGAGCAAAAATGGTGGAAAAATAGGTGAAACGCACAGCAACCATTGATTTTTCCCCTTCTCTACTTTATTTTATAGTTTTCCACATGTTTCCTTAGTTCAACTACAAAGGATAAGTATAGGGGAAAGTTTCCAAACAAGAACGGGCCTTCCACATGCCTTGGGCCCAAGAAAAACACCTTTTGGCCTTGAAAAAGTCTAAGTGTAAAAAGGAGCCAGCGGAAGCCTCCATGTGTCTTAATGGCGCACTTTGAGATGGTCCCCAACAACAAAGACCCAAAACATGTGCGGGCTCACAACGTGTCTCAATCTCGTAGATTTGTTAAAAAAGTTGAAGGATTAGTGGAAGGCGCCATGTGCCCAGGCTTCGAGATAGTTTGCCTAGGCTGCTGAAAAGTCCAAGAAAGGGCAAAGTGAGCGGAAGCCTCCAAGTATCCTCCTACGCTTCTTCAAAATAAAAATTAAGGGCCGGTCCCTAAACAAGCGCGGTCCCTCTACATGTCCTGGGCCTTTCAAAATTGCTTTGAAAAGTTTAAGTATAGAGCAGAACTGGCGGAAGCATCCATATGTCTCCCTGTCACAATTGTTAAGGTGGGACCCTGAGGCACATCCTCAAATGAGCATCGACCCTCCACATATCCATGGTCTGCCAAAACTATACCAACCACATGAAAAATTTATCCAAGTCTCGGAAAGGCAGTGGAAACCTCCACGTGTCTCCCTGACGCAACTCCAAGGCCAAACCAAAAGTGTGAATTTTCAAATTAGCCCCGACCCTCCATGTGGACAAGTTTTGAGTTGAAGTGAGGCTTAGAGTTATCAAAGTACCCCACCAAGCCGCATCTAACCAAAAAGGGCCATGTTTCCACAGATGCTGAGATATAAATTTGATGGGGAAAAACACACCCGTCAAACAACAAAATGCAGGAAAATGAATCTTTCTTTCGAGAAAGAGAATTTGGAAATGATATAAGGCCCAAATATGATCCTCCAAGACACGTCCAATCATGTTTTCATAGATACTTGGGACAAAAAAGGCAAGGACAACAAAACGTGATTCTGGAAAACAGAAGGAAGGGGAAAAACCTGATTTTACACCCAAGTTTACAAATCTTTCTCATGGACAGAGGAACGGAAAACAAAACTCTAGATTTAAAGTGATCCTCGACCAAAGGAAGGTACTAATCATGGAAAAAAATGGAAGACAGTGTTTTCATGCATCAATATGGGGAGATAAAAAACATGACAGAGCCCGCAAACTGAAGAATTTCAATAACAAATGGGGTGAGACCGAATTGAGCACCTACATCATCTCCGACTTGGGGATGGAACTCCTTGTGAGTGCCATAAGAATAAATAACATACCAATTTCCAAATAACAAACCATTGGGTAACGGAGTCAAAGAAAAAAATTTGCAGAGCCAAACAATACTCATTGAATTCCCCAAGGATGAACCAAAAAACCAACGAAACAATCGCCAAGGACCAGGATGAAACAAAATAGAAAAAAATAAAAAATAGAAAGAAACTATAATACTGTACAATGTATAATGGAGTATACCTTGATTCTTAGAAATCAGTCAAGGAAATGTTTCAAATGCCTTCCATTAACAGGAAATTCAAGGAGTTCCCCATCTATGTCTTTTAGGAAGAAGGTATTTTCAGCAATATGAATGTCAATTGAATAAGGTCCAATCCACAATGCATCAAATTTACCATACTTTCCCTTATCTTCATGCCTACTATCACATAATAGGACAAGATCCACAATGTTGGAAGCTCTTGGAGTCACCTTCTTGTCAAATAACATCCTCAACTTTTCTCTAAACTTCACATGCCGTTGATGAGATTCCCTTCTTTCTTCATCTAACTCAATAATATTATTGATTTGAGCATCATATGGACTAACTTATTGATCTTAAATTTGTTAAATAAACTAAAATGAAGATAATTTCAAATGAAGGGGCAACAAAGCTTGATTTCCATATACTAATTCAAATGGGGTTTTACTAGTAGCTCTTTTGACATTGATTTTATCAACCAAAACAACAAACTTCAACTACTCACCCCACTTCTTTTTGTTGAGCTCCAAGGTTAATTTAATGATCTTTAACAATTTTTTATTTTTGGACTCAACTTGTCCATTTCCTTAGGGATTGTAGTTAGAATCATATGTCAAATTGATTCCATACTCATTACACATTGCCACCAAAGGTTTGGCTCTGAAATTCATGGCATTATCAGCAACAATCTTAGCTGGCACTCCAAATCTGCATATGATTTGATTCAGCATGAAGTCTGTGATAACTTGCTGTGGTGCTTTCTTGGTGGGTATTTCTTCCACCCACTTAGTGAAATAATCAGTGGCTACAAGAATCCATTTATGACCAACACTTGAAGGATCATAAATATCGCCAATGAAATCCATCCCCTATTGCTTAAATGGCGCTTCAAATGACACATAATGCAAAGGAAGGGAGCCTGAAGCTTTCATTCTTCCAGAAAAACGTTAACAACTTTCACATTTCCTAACCAATAGAGTTGTATCTTTGAAGAGAGTTGGCCACCAATAACCAGCCCTCAAGATTTATGTGCTGTAACTTTTCGAACAAAATTTCCCCCACACAACTCCTCCATGGAGATCAGCAATTACCTTTGGGTCTTCATCCTTAGCAATGCATCCTAAGAGCACTCCCTCCAGGTTCTTCCAAGCTAACCCAAAATCAGTAATGAAATATTTTTGAGAGGCTAACTTGAGGTCTTTTTGTTTATTTTTACTCAAATGTTCAGGGTAGCATAGATGTCTGAGATAAAAGATTATATCTTTGTACCATTCAAATCTTACCAAATTTTCAAGGACATCCACCCTTTCTCCTTCTACTTCATTCACCTGAATAGTTTGTAACTTTCTTTCAGCCATAAGCTTAGCTAGGTCCAAACCTCTTATCAATTTCGTGCTTTGGATTTCCATGTCATATTCCTCCAACTTGTTTACCCATCTGCATCTTTTGATTGATACCTCCATCTCTGATAAGATGTATTTCATCATGGTGTGCGGAATATAAGCAAAAAATTTAGAGCTCAAGATGTAGGGTCTGAAAACCTTTTTTTCTTTCACCAAGGAAAATGTTTGCTTCTCCATGATGGTGTACTTCAACTCAGCTCCTTGTAATGCCTTACTGAAATAGGAAATTGGTCTCTCAGCCCCTTCATCATCCTTCTATAACAAAATAGATGTGAATGTGTTTTTTGAAGCAAAATAAAACCCTTGAAAAGGCTTCTTGTAATTTGGAGATGCCAAAATAGGGGCATTATTTAGTGCTTCCTTGATCCCATTGAAATCTTGAATGGAAGATTCTTCCCATTTGATAACTTGGTCCTTGTTCAGCATGTTAGTAATGGGGATGGTCAGCTCAACAAATTTACACACAAATATTTTGATAAAGTTTATTTCTCCAAAGAAGGATTGAACTCCCTTCTTAGTTCTTGGAATTGGGAGCTTACTGATGGCTTCCACTTTCTCGAGATCAATCAGGACCCATTCCTTCGATACAATGTGACCAAGCAGCTTATCCTTTTGCACTCAAAACTGGAACTTCTTGGGATTCAATGATATTCCATACTCTCTACACCTTAACAACATTCTCTTCAAGTGTTATAAGTGATCATTTCTTTTTCTAGAAAACACAGTTACATCATCTTGATAAACAGAAATTAAATCATTAATATAACAAGTAAATTCTACATCCATTGCTCTTTGGAAAGTTTCTCCAGCATTCATTAATCTAAATGCCATCCTGACATAGACATAAGTTCCACAGGGAGTGGTAAAGGTAGTTTTTATTCTTTCTGATTCCTTCACAATAACTTGATTATAGCTAGAGAAACCATCCAAAGTGGACAACAATTCAGAACCAACTACTAATTGTACCATGTTTTCCTTGTATGGAAGAGGCTACTTATCTTTCAATGATGCTTTATTCAGGTTCCTAAAGTCTACACACAACCTTATATCACCATTCTTTTTTCTAATAGGTACTATATTTGTAACCCAAGAAGAGTACCTTGAGGGCTGAATGATCCCTCCATCCCTCAACTTCTTCAATTCTTCATGCATCTTCAAAGAAAGGAGAAGATTGACAAGCCTCTATTTTTTCCTAAAAGGATTGGTATTAGATTCAGGAGGAATTTCATTTTGGAACAAATATTCCATGTATGCCTTCAACTCAAAGTAATACCAAGCTAAGAAGTTTTGATATTTATCAACAATTGAACATAGCACTACTTATCTTCCTTGCTGAGATTGCTTCCTAATTATATTTTACGTGGTTTTTCCTTTAGTCCCAGTTAGTGATCTTCCACATCTCTTAAAACTGACATAATTTTGTTAATAATGCAATCATCATTATCAAAGTTTGATTCAAGTGCCACCAAACCTCAGGGAATCATTTTTGTCTCCAGTTGGATGATTTCTTTGCCAAATAAAGTTTCCTTTCCTTCAGCAGCACACACCATTGGTTCCCAATCTATATTTTGATCAGAAAACTCACCTTGTTTCTTTATAAACCATTTCGCATGGGCATCATCATCAAACACTTGCCAATTTTTAACATTTTCAGGGACAACTGGCCTTGTTAGTATTTCAACATCATACTCACAAAATGGAGACACTATACAATTCCCAAATATGGATCCTAGCACTACTAACTTTTCTGCAACAACAATAAATTTTATATCATGGTGCACAATATTAAAAGATTCAAACATTTCAATCAAATCCTAGACTGCATGCTTGTATTGTTTCATTCTCTGATTTATAGTAGCATACATTTTTCTAATTTGCTTGACAATTAGTTCTAAATCCCCTTTGAAAATGATATCCTTTACACCATATTTACATGCAATTCTCAATCCTAATAACAGTGCTTCATATTCAACATTGTTGTTAGTGCATTCAAAGTTGAGTTTGAAATAAAAAACAAACTCTTCCTATCCTAGAGAAATTAGAACAATGCCAACACCATTTCCAAACTTGGAACAAGCTCCATCGAATAACAAGGTCCAAGAAGAACCTACTTGTTGAATACATTTACATTGATCCATCTTGTGCTCTTTCCTATCAGTAAACCCAACAAATTTAACTATAGCTACGTCAGCATACATCACTTCATAAGAATCATTATTGGGATCTTCAATGAGGTGCAACATCTTCTTCTCTCCATACTACTTGATAAGGCTACCTTCAATTGGAATGGTGGCAAAAGACATATCCATCTGAAAACTTCCACCAAAACTTACACCCCACTTTCTTGATAACAACATGCCCCATTTGGCAAGTCAATCAACAATAACAACAACAAGTTTCAAGTTCTTACCTGGATAAGTTACAAGTTGTACCACTAAACCTTTTACACATCCTACAATTGCCACCTCTCTAGAATCCATTGTAGTACACTTTCTAGAAGTTGCTATCACTTTAATTTTCAATTGATTCATGAATTCTAGAGGAATAACATTACATGATGCTCCATATTCAAACATATAATTGTGTAGTAGTTTATCCTTAATAATCAATGTTGTAAAAAATGGATCAACATTTAATTGAGCCTAAACCAAAGATGTTCCTAAGTAAACTTCAGGTGGTTCACCTATCTCCTCTAATCCTGGTGGTTTTTCTAGGTTTGCAATGGTTGGAGGAGTGTTTAGATTATTTATATTTCTTCCTTGGGTGCTCCTATCTTCTTCCACTCCCAAATACCCAAATGTCCTCTTCTTGTGCTCAGGAATCCTAAGTAGTTCAACAATTGGGACAGAAATCTTGATCTTACTCAAGACTTGGGAAATGTCATAAGGAATGTATTTGGGCAAAGCAACGTTTCGAGAAAGATTGACAAACTCATCAGATGGCAAAGGATTTTTCACATTTTGGGCATGGGTGGGAAAAATAGTTCTACTTGAGACAACAAGGACTTTTCCAGATGCATCTTTCTTTAGATACTCTTTTGGGACATTGGTGAGAATTGGGGTCTTTGTTTTGGCTTGAGGCTGTACCCCTTTGACAACTTTACTTCTTGTGTTATACTATTTTTCTTAGGCAACAACAACATTCATTAACAGTTTTTTATCCTCTTCTGATGGGATTCCTCCATCATAATTCTTAATCATTAGAGATCTTAGGTACTCGAAATCATTATTAGAAAGTTAAAAATCTTGTACCATATCTATTTCTAAAGTATGAGAGGGAGGAAGAAGAGGTACCTAGTGAATGCAATCCCAAAAACTTGCAGCAAGTCTTGCACTTATTACTTCAGTTGAAGTTGTTCCTTGTTGTGAGCTTATAGAGAATTCCACCGTGCATGCATCATCATTAGCGTTATCATCATCATCAACTTCTTCAACTTTCGGATCTACTTCACATGGAGGGTGGGGATAGAAAAACTTGTCACACTAATTAATTTCATTTGTCTCTTCAACAACAACAACTCTAACATTTAGAGGATTAGGCACAAATCTATTTTCCCTAGCTTAGGGTTTTCTAGCTGCCATGGGTCCTTTACATCTATCATCATATCTCTAATCATTTCTTGGATGAGTTACAAATTTGTCATTTCCTTGCTGCCTATGCAAACATTGAGAACCTTGTCCAATTCCTTTATGTACACTTGTTAGCTTGTAAGAGATTTCTTTGAGACCTCCAACCAAAGTCTTTACAACTTCCTCAAGATCCACAACTTTAATTTATTGAGAATTTTCTAGGTTGATCAGTTTAACACCCTCCCTTTTAGGAGGTTTTCTAACTGCTTTAATGTTCTTCTCAATTTACAGAGCCATGGTAAAGGCCTGCCTTAAAGTTTCAGTGTTCTTATCCCTCAAATTGTAAGAAAATTTCTTATCAAATGCATTTGAATACCTTATCAGACATGATTCATTACATGGCCTCAAATTAATAGGTAGTCTTCTCAATGTTTTTAAAAATATAGTATTGAAATCATGAACTGATTCATTAGGATTCTTTTTTATATTTTCAAAATCTACTAAAATAAACCTAGGGTCTGTTTTATCACCATACTGCATTCTAAAAGAATTCTTCATCTTTGTCCAAGAATCAATGGAATTATCTGGCAAAGATCTATACCAGTCCCTTGCATCTTCTTCTATAGTATAGATAAACAATGTAATGTATACATCCTCAAATTCTATTTCAAATTCCTCCATCATATTGACAAAGAGCTTCATGTGCTGATCACTAGTGATTGCATTATTTCCTTGAAACTTAGGCAATCTATTTCTTACATATTGTGGCACAACATTTGGATAGCCAACCATACCTCTAAAATTTATGGGACCAAAATTATTAACAACAAATGGAGGTCTAGGTGGATGCTAAGCCATATTATTTTGAGGAGGTGATATTACAAGAGAAATAAAATGATGAGGAGTGAGGGTTCTATGTGGTACATGGATGTAATTTTCAGAATGACTGCCCTCTAAAGGCTATGTTTCTTGGAAAAATCTATTAGATTTGGAAAATACCTGAGAAGATTGAGAATCAAATGTTTCAAATAGAAAAGATGGGCCCTCTCTAGATGGAGAATTCAATTTAACAAAGTGAGTACCTAATTCAAAAGCACTTGAAGAATTATTGCAATCATAAATCATAGGTTGATTAGTTTCACCAATGGAGATCTCTTTTCTTGATGCTTGATATCCAAAAACCTTCCATATTCTTCTTCATTATGAATTAGACTTTCCCGACTCTTGAAACAACCTTCTACTAGGGTCCTTGGCGAAGAAAGATCTTCTTCCTTCCAGCTTTGCAAATATTAATGACAAATCTTACTTGATATATTTTAAGAAACTGGTATTTAAAAAGAATTTAAACAACATGGAGTCGCCACTAAGGATTTTCACCTTAGTTTATGCAAATGCATTATGAAAGACCTATCAAATGTCTGTTAATACAAGATTCATGCAAATCTTACAATATCTTCTCTTCTTCTACCAAAATTTATTAATGATGATACAAAGTTTAGTGCAATAACAATATAAGATGGAAATATTACACTTAGAACTTACAACTTTGAACAATTCTTACACATCTGAATAGATAATGATGTTTTAGCAATGTATTTACACTTAGATCATGTAATAAACATTAATAGGGGTTGTATGTACTGCATTTGTAAAATGCTTCAAAGATTCTATGGAAATGGTGCCACAAGTGTTGTTGACGGGCCAAATTGATATGAACTGAAACCAAATCAACAAATCTTACCCAGAAATGCTAAATAATCCCTGGCAATAGCGCCACTAGTGTTGGTATCCAAATTTGTTCTCCCTTTCAAGATGAGAACCATCAAAGATTTGACACGGAGCTTATAAATAGATAGATCATGATGTGTTTCATTTTCTAGTTGGGGATGAGATCTAACTAGCCCTTTGTTAATCAGATTTATGGAGAGATGGATAGCACCTTCAAGAGGATTTGACCTATCCTCACTACTTTAGGTCGTGCCTTTCGAAAAGGGTGAGAGGACCCTTAGTGTAACATCTGTTTTATGAAGAAGATGGAGATATCCTTCTTTTGCACAAATTTCATGAAGAAAACATTGGAAAAATATGGTCAATACTCCATAATTTAACTCTCAATAGTTGTCACTTCTAAAATATGGAGATACTTTCAAAACAAGGCTAAGGTTACTAAAGACATTATTAAATCCTGACTGTTCTTCATATTTTAGTACATAGATTTTTGTCCTTTGTGGATATACAGGGAAAATAGGGATATTTTAGGATGGATTCATTATTTTTGAATGATTTTGGTGGGAGATTAAGTAGGATAAATTTGATTATACCATATCTTTGAGAAACTCCACAAACATGTACAACTTAACAATAGAAAGCTTAAAGTAGTTAAGACGTTCCTTCAACCAGAAGGTTTGCTCCAATGGAGGCCCAAATCAGCATGTTTTTGCACAATCTTTGAGAATATAACATGAAGGCTTGAGTTGAAAGACTCAATTAAACACCAAAATTTCTAATCAATCACGCCTAAGGTACACCCAAAGACTTACAAACAATATTTATCAACAAATGATAGTGCAGTGATTTTAAATTTGTTTATCTCATCACAGGATAAAGGATATTCTTGAAATGAAATTGCTAATGCCACTAAAATATCATAGGGATGAGATCCTGTGTGATTTCACAAATACTTCAATGTAAGATTGCAATAGGAACAAATAAAACTATTACAGACATTCTGAAACAAAGACAACACTAATTGCTTTAAGATTGACACAAATTAATTTCAAAATTACATAGATTCATCAGTAGGGGAAATCTTCCAGTGTAATCTCAGTGCTCATCAATGGCTATACATCTACAACCAACTTAACATGATAGAAAATATAACACAGATGAAATTAATAGGTTATCTCGGATTAGTCTCTCAGGAAGACAACTTTCTCAAAATTTATCTTAAGAATTCAGACCCTAACCCTTTGCAAGAGTATTATCATTGCATTTATACATTTCAATTTCTCACTCATCCCAAATTTCCTCCCCAAAAAAGAACAATATTTGAGGGAACTTTGATTTTTGTCAATTTGCCTCAGAAAGCGACGTTTAATAAATTCGTATCTGAAAGTTTCAAGGAAGACCAATTATGAACTGATCACATTTCTCAGACCCTCGACTAATGACTAGGATGACATGCCACAATGGTTTGGTAATCCTTCTAATCATTTTGATTCATTCATGTGAGAAATCCCCTTTTTAATCATTTTTTGGAGGCTCTGCATAGTATGATCTAACAGGCAATCCTTTTCACCCTCGAGGAAACACCTTTTTCATCCTTTGCACTTGCAACCTTCATCATTTCATCCTTTTCCCTCTCTTTCCTCTACAATTCTGCCCCGCATCCATCTTCTTTGGTAATTCTTGTTTTCGCAAGTGCTTGAGAAATTCCAACTTCAAAATATTGACCTTAACAATCCTTGAACTCACAAATTAAGTTCTGAATCCATTCAATAGCACTTTGCAAACAAAAATGACAATGAATTTCATCAAAGAATGATAAAAAATAGTGATTATTCACATCTCCAAGAGTCTTGGAGAAAAAATGATAGAAAAATAGGTGAAATGCACAACCATTGATTCTGCCCCTTCTCTACTTTATTTAATATCCGTCCACATGTTTCCTTGGTGAAACTAAAAAGGAGAAGTACAGGGGCAAGTTTCCAAACAAACATGGGCCTTCCACATTCCCTGGGCCCAAGAAAAATGATTTTTGGCCTTTGAAAAGTCTTAGTGTAAAAAGGAGCTAGTAGAAGCCTCCACGTGTCTCAATGGTGCACTTTGAGATGGTCCCCAACAGCAGAGACCCCAAACTAGCACGGGCTCACCACGTGTCTCATTCTGGTAGAGTTGTTAAAAGATTTGAAGGAGCAGTGGAAGGCACCATGTGTCCAGGGTCTAAGATAGTTTTCCTTGGCCGTTGAAAATTCCAAGCTAGGGCAGAGTGAGAGAAAGCCTCCAAGTTTCCTCCTAGTGCTTCTTCAAAATAAAACTAAGGGATTGGTCCCCAAAAAGGTGCAGTCCCTCCATGTTTCCTTGGCCTTTCAAAATTGATTTTAAAAGTTTAAGTATAGAGTAGAGCCGGCGGAAGCCTCCACATGTCTCCATATCGTAATTGTTAAAGTGCGACCCTGAGGCAGATCCTCGAATGAGCATCGACCCTCCACATGTCCATGGTCTACCAAAATTTTATCGACCGCATGAATTTTTTTTTCAAGTATTGGCAAGGCAACATAAACATCGACATGTCTCCCCGGCACAACTCCAAGGCCAAACCAAAATGGTGAATTTTCAGATGAGCGCTGGCCCTCCTTGTGGACAATTTCTAAGTTGAAAAGAGCCTTGGAGTTTTCAAAATGCCCCACCAAGCTACATCCAACCAAAAAGGGACACGTTTCCACAAATGTTGAGATATAAATTTGACGGGGAAAAACAAACCCGTCAAACCGTAAAATGCAGGAAAGTCACCATTTGAGCCTAGAAATGAATCTTTCTTTCGAGACAGAGAATTTGGAAATGATATAAGGCCAAATATGATCCTCTAAGCTACATGCAATCACATTTTAACAGATACGTGGGACAAAAAATTACAAGGACAACAAAATGTGAGTGTGGAAAGAAGAAGGAAGGGAAAAAACCTAATTTTACGCCAAAGTTTACAGATCTTTCTCATGGACAGAGGAACGGAAAACAAAACTCTGGATTTAAAGTGATCCTCGACCAAAGGAAGGGACTGAACATAGCAACCAAATGGAGGATATATTTTTCATGCATCAATACGAGGAGATAGAAAACACGACAGAGCCCGCAAACTGAAGAATTTCAATGACAAACAGGGTGAGACCAAATTGAGCACCAACAACGACTATGTGTTGAATTACTTACAAATTTACCTAACAGTTAAAATAGGTCATTAGGAGGATTTATTAATGCATATGAATGTTTGGGATATCTCTCTTTCAATGTACATTATACATCCATGTCTAAGATCATTAAAATGAGTTGTCTTGTGTGAGGTCATACTCCTTGTAGTCTTAAATCCCTATGTGTTACATAAGTGTTATAGGAATTCGTTTATTCCAATATGTGTTATATATGACCCAAGTAATCATGTAAATGTATTTAATAAAAGGGTAAATAAGATTAAACTAAGGAATGACCGCTACGAAAAATGGTACGCCATTGAAGGAAGTCAAAACCAACTGAAATTTTTAATGTGATCATAAAATGAATGTAATCAAGTAGAGCTTCACGACTAATACAAAAACCTAACAAATAAATAAATATGATGCATGATTACATGCTTTCTTGCATAAATGTGGATTAAACACCGATGCTAATGAAATAATAAAATGTAGTCTTGAGAATGGGATAACTTTAGATGTAGCCAAGGTATTGCGAGTTAAGGAAATTTTACTCTAGTTGGAATTTTAAAAGTTATTAGAACCCTTGGTTTAGATAGGAATATATTAAACCTAGACTCTCTAAGGAAGTAGAATTTATGGTTGAAATAGGTAGTTAACCTGTTGATATTAGGAGTAAATTCTTAAGCTAATGAAACAAAAGAACTTTAAAATTTGAAATTCATCACTTAAATTTAAAGAATATATATATATATATAATGGGAACACGGGTGTATTGTACCTTCCATGCATAATAGAATTATGAAAATATGAATTCCTAATTAGAGAAATGGATTTTGAATCAAGAATGATACAACTTAATTAGTTAACCTACATAGTAGGTTGTAATAATTGGAATATGAAAAAGGTGTATTGTTAGTATTAAAAAATGCTATAAAATGAACTCGGGATAGGTTTTCTATTGATCTAGAAACCTTCCTTTTTATTCAGATGAATTTTTCCTCCTTGTAACGAGAGTATTTTTATACACCAAGTAAAGTTGAATCTCTCAAATAGATCCTTTAATTCAAATATTATAAGGTGTATGTGTGTATATATGTTGCTAATCACAATCAAGCTATATAAATTTATTTCCATAAAAGAAACGAGAAAATTATGAAGGAAAAAATATAGGTGAAATGTTAATTACAAACATGCAGCCTAGTTGTAAAGGAACGAAGGGTCCCATGTTATGTGTTCTTCAGACAATTATAGTCAACTAAAGTATTTTTTAGAAACAAACCTTTAACATAAAAATTGAATATTAGGAGACTCAAAGTTGTTTAAAATGAATTATTTAACAAATGAGCTATGGATAACTAATGGAACTGGAGAAAAGAATTAACCACGCATTTCTATTAAAAGACAAATGCTTTACAAAATAAACTAATTGAAGTTTGAAAATTGGAAATTTTAAACCTTATGTGTTTAATTATATTGAAAACTATAAGGTCATACAATGGGAACCTAAATGTAATGAATATGTAAACATGAAAAGGCCATGTCGTGGAGTATGCATATCTTGTGTGTCTTACTATGATTAGGTCATTGTCATGGTTTACATCGTTTGGGTAAGTCATTGGTGTGTAACCTATGTTATCCTTTTGTACGAGTGGATTCATGTTTATGTAAGTTTCATATGTGATATTGAGTTTATTTATTTGTATCCCATGTTGTGTTGTGTAGCGTACAATTAAAGTCACAAAAAAGTTATTCTGATAATTTTACTGTGGTATTTTGGCATTGAAATTGTGGGAATCAGAATTGGTCATGGTTCTAAAAAACATCTTTTGAAGATATGTATCATTCCCCTATCTTTTATGTACCTTTGTAGTGAACATCTTCATGATTGCACCCGTACTTGACTTCCTAAGATCATGAAATAAGACACAACATGAGATGCATACTTGGGTCATTTTTGTAAGCTCGTTCTTTGCTGAGTTACTTATGACTAATTTTAGTCAATCATCAGATGGGGGTACTAAAAAATTTTAGTTGCTTTGTTTTAGGAAGGTCAAGGTTTAGCACTCATTAGATCAAAAGATTAAAGTGCTTTCCTATGATGAAAATCCCATCATATGCAGCCTCTCCAAGGATATTCAACAAAACAATTCAGCATCCTGAAAGACCACCACAAAGCTTTAGTGAAGACCGATGAGATGGAAGATGTTGGAGATTACACTCTGGAATAGTAATTTAAGATATTTTTCTATGGAATGGAGAGTTAAATTGAGTTCAAATTAAGTCTAAGTGCATGTGATTTAATTATTTCCTTATGCTTAAATGAGATTATGTTATGTGTTGAGTTTTTAAGTTCATTCCACATTTAAAAGATTAGAAAAATTAAATGCAAAAAGAAATAGACAACTAAATTACAGAAATAATTCCATTTATTCATGAAGAAATAAAGTAATCCCACATAATCCATGGGAGCTAACTTATGTATAGAATAAAAGGAAATACATATACATAAATGTATAAGTAAATAAGAAGAGAGGCAACCCATCATTTCCTGAATGAGTTGGATTTTCCCTTGACTCCTCACTTGTAACTGCATCATATTCATGTTCCTCTTCTAAAATGGAAATAATTATTGATAGAAAGTAGCCATTGGTTAGAGCTCTAGGTGTTCTTACTTCTCATGTACTTACAAATTCAAGCAGATGAATTTCTTTCACAAATACATATAAGAATGCATGATGGAAATTCAAAATATGAATAGTAGAGTACATGATAACACCATTCAAGAGAATTTAATGGGCTTCAGAAATGCACATGAAAGGTAATCAACAAGAGTAAATGAAGTGGAGAGGCTCATATGGTTAACTGTTCTAACTATTGTTTTTTCATATGTGTAGGTATCACTGAATGTTGTTTCTTTTCAAAAAGGGAAAGCATCACATTCCAGATTAAGAAGAAAGAATAAAAAATTGTAAGGTACAGAAGAGATCCAATCCATCAGCTACGAATGAAATCAGAGTTATAAGAAGAATATCATGCGTGCATTTTGTAATGCCCACAAAATTTCTCACAGTAAAACTGAAGCCAAGAAAATATTATAATAGAAAAATTATGGAACAATTTTTTTTGTTAAAAGACGGATGAAATGTTTATCTAAACCCTTATTTAATAACCGGTCATCCTAAAATTAAATAAATAATAATATTAAATAAAACAATAGGACAATTCTATGGTTGGTTTTAAAATATTTCATTTGATTAATCCTAGATAAATTTAATGCCTAGGTTCCTAAGGTCATGCAAAGTAAATGATTAAATTCCAAGTCAAAATAGTTCTTTCATTTATACTAAGACAATAAATTTATTCTCCATTGCAAAATAAAACTAAACTAATAAGGGTAGAGTTTATTTAATTAAACTCAAGGATAAAAGACAATAAATTTAATTACTTTAAACACACACTAGTGGCCCCTTTCAAAAAGAGACCCATGTGATAAAATAATCACTCCACCTACCGACACCTATTTATTGTAGGGGTCAATCTTGGCCCTTAGATGAAACCAATATGGGCCTTTGGACAAGAGGATATCAACACAACCCTAAAAATCCTTAAGGAAGGCTTTTATTCATTTCATTCATTTTGGTTTTGCACTTTAGCGGAAATGGAAGAGGAGGAAGCCATGGATGAGGAGGAAGAAGCTTGGGGATGGATACACACATTCCCCCAAAATTATTCATTTTATTTTCATATACATTCCTATACTATCCTCATCTAGGGTTGTAATTTTCTCATTTTATTGTAAGGATGGTTTAAAAGAATACCCATTTGGGTATTTTTCATTCTCTCAAAGGATCTAATGTATTCTCTTAATTTTTTTTATAAAGAATACCCCCCTTTTTTTCACAATGGATTTACAAATCCACATCCCAAATAAAAAGCAATGTGTGTGTGTGTGAGTGTGTGTGTGTGTGTGTGTAACATGTTTTAGATTTCAAGTGGTCGTGGAATGCATTTTAGCGATTGAGCAAAAGTATACAATGACGATTTAGCCATGGGAGAGAGCAATATATGCGGTGGGGGGTTAAACCCCACCATAATTCTTTTTTTTTGTAAGTTTTGGTGGGGTGTGGAGGGTTCGGTGACCCCATTCCCCACCCCGTATGACAATATGGGTTGGGGGTGGGGTCATCGACCTCTCCCCACCCCATTTCCCTTTTCTATGTATAAAGTCGTAGGGCTTATAAAGTGTATATTAATTTTTTGTAAACATTTGTTTTATTTAATTAAAACTTCTTTTATTACAATGCTACTTATTAATAACAATAATAATAATAATAATAATAATAAATATTAATAATATTAATTAATAGTAATATTAAATATATATTAATACATATAATGATTAATATATATTAATTGTTAGAAATATTTCAAAACTAGCAATATTATTAGGATTATAAAAGTACTAGCATACTAAAATGTGTTAAATGGAAAATCTCTGGGTAATCTATCTTATTTAATTTCTCCTTGATGGATTAAGGGAGGTCAATGCTAGAAATATGAGAATAAGGAATATTTACAAAATAAGTCTATAAAAGTAACCTACTACCATTGAATTTAAGTAGAAATGTGGGTTTATGTATATATATATGTATGTGTCTATATATATATATATATATATATATATATATCTTTGTTTTGTTAAACTTATGTAGAGTTTTTTTTTATTATTGGAAAATAGTTTTTTGAAAGGGACTATACCCTTGATTACAAAAGAAGGCCTAAAATCCAGGATAAGCAAGAGAACCAGAGAGAAAAGGATCAGAATCCAAATGTTACAATGATGTTCGAAGTAGCTAAAAAACAGCTACCAAGACGAGACAAAACAACAAAAAAGCAGTAAAGGATCTGCAAAAAAACAGCAAAAAAAAAAAAAAAGGACAGCAGAATCATCTACAGCTACTTCCTAGTAGCTTTGTGTATGATGGTTTTGATATTCTTCCAGGCTAATTGTGAGTTTTCTTACACAACTTATAACACAAAGTGGTGATAAAAGTGATTACTTTCATTCATTCTTAATACATCTAAGTCTACTATTTCAATCAACTAGTTAGGTAACACCTTAAGAGTTACAATGCTTCAATTCACTTTTTTTAATTTTTGTTTTCGTTTTAAAGAGGACAAAATACCCATTTCATTTAACAAGAAAATACAACCCTCAAACTACTTATTCCTTTCAAAATGGAGTCTCACAATCTTACAATAGTTTTAGAAATGAAGACATATATCCACTTGCATATGTTGAAACAAAATTAAATTAAATACATGTATATCCATTTCATCTATATTTAAATCTTCCTTTCTCAAAAATAATGAAAATATTTATAAATTCTTTCCAAAAGTCTAATCACATTTGACATTTTCATTTTCTCAATTCACACACTTTATGAGTTTGCAACGTAACATGATTTCCAAAGAATACAACAACTTTACCACCACTTACAATTTTTACAATGCATCCACTCAAAGTGGGAAGTATAAAATTTTAATGAAATACAACAAGGTTACCAACAAATCCAAATTTTCAATTCTTCGACATGTAGGTACTCCAACAAAACTAGCTCCAACTTAGGCATTCTTCATCTTCATAATGGGATCACATAAAAGGAAGGGGGAGTAGGCAACGCTCTCCGTCCAACCTTAAATCCATAAAAGGAATAAGCCATTCCATTAATTTCCCCTGATCCCTAACCAAGGAACCATGAAGCGAATTAAGCAACATTGACAACTAACGCAAAGAGGTTTCTCAAAAAACAAACATACAAGACTAGCAACTCCACCAAGATCACATAACCAACAATTTTACACATAAACATCAAAACAAAGGTTTTAGGAGAAAACCAAGTAGAGCAAGGGATATACGTTACCACATCCTTATACCTCCCAAGTGAAGTGGGAGCCTTTCCCTAAGCCTCCAAGTGCACAAGAATAATCACACAATTCCTTATCTCTCCCTTGCAAAAAACAACAAATCCATGGATCCCTTTTCTCTCCCCATAAGAAATATTCCCATTCACACTCCCAACAATTTGCATGCCTCACATAAACTCCCTTTTCCCTCCCCAATGGTCCCATAATCCCTTCTCAACACACCCAACTAAATCCAACTACTAAACCAACCCACACAACACCATCACAAGACAAAATATTCTTTTAAACAACGCAACATTTCTTACAACAACAAAGTAACATAGTAATAAAATTTTATAAAGCATAACTCTCCATAAAGATTGAAGAAGAACTTTCACATGTCTATTCAAATCCAAGAAAAGCACTCCAAAAGCTCCCAAATCTAAAAGTGCGCAAGAAGCAAAATAAGCAAGTAACCCCCAATCCAACCAAAATTCACAAATAAATAGAATTGGGAAGTAAGGATGATGAGGTGGCTCCATGTAGGATTCCACTTCATCATCCCCCATCCTCACACTCAATTCAAAACATCAAAAAAAAAAAACATCAATGCACAAGCAATGACTATGACAACCCACATGGCTCAAAATTTGCACACCATGCTTTCAAGAGACAACAATAAATTTGGGATAAAATAAAGTGAAAAGATTTTCCTTCTCCTATACTAAAATATGGACAAAGAATTCAAAATTGAGCTTCTCTAGCCATAGGTAAGGTTGTTGGGCCAAATTAAGAGGCATGGGACAAGCCTTACTTGTCCCACAAGTCTCCAAAAGTGCCCCCAAGTTAAAATCTGATTTTTGATCTTGGGGTGGAGTAAAATACTCCCAAATAAACATAAATTCATCTTACACAAGGACTACAAGATCACATCATTACTATAAATCACATCTCTACTTTGGTTAAACTAAACAAGAGGGATTAAGTTTAATAAACACACAATTACACATGATATTAAAGTGACAGATTATCCAAATTTAAAATACAAAAAGCATAAATAAACACATACAAAAATTAATGAAAGGGAAATAATCCATCCCATGGCCACATATGTGAAATCACCCCCTATGGGTGACTTCCAAACAAGACAAACAAAACACTACACAAAACAACATTACACAAGTTTTCAATTTGGCCTCGTTGCCCAATGCTCGACATCCTTCCATGGTTGGTCCCCTATCCCCTTCGATGTTTGTGATAAAATTCTAGCACACAAAAAATACCTCTATATCCTTTTGGCCGTATTGACAACATCAAGAAATAATATATATATAATCCAAATTCATCATTCAACATTTAACAATTATATTATTCATCAATATGAAAAAATCTAACCCTAACATCAATGTGATTACAAATACATTCCAACATCTCAGAAACATAACATGTCAATGTAAAATCCATATCCTGAAAATCAACATCCATCTCATTGTCTAACATCATAGTGTCAGTAATCCACATATTAGTATAATATAGCATCTAGTGATAAATGTATCATAATCAAATGTATGAACATCGGTTGAATTGTGTCAATATCAAGATAGAATAGTGTCGAAGAGGAGTGGGCACTACACATTTGGAAGAAAAAATTATCTTTCATCAAAAAAGATCTAGCTACAAAGGAACATGGAATATTTTTGCACCTTTATCAACTTCAATAGGAACCGTGTAAATATAGCAGCATTCATAGAAGGTATAAATTTTGATGAATAAAGTTCATTTATATTAGAGACACAAGCATGACCAGAACAACCAAGTAAATTGTAGTATTCAAGTATAGTTTACAATAAATTGTAGAGGAAAGGAAACCATTATCTCTTGAACATGCACCCTATAGAGAGATGGATCTAAGTTTTCTAGGATTGCAAAATTTGATCTCTCTCTTTCATAGATACAATGGAAACACCTCAGGCCTATGGGTATACCTATTTTAAGGTGAGTCTTTAGTATCAAGTTCAGTTCCTTGTTGATGTATCCTAAATGGATTCTGGGGTTTAGGGGTAAAAGATGACTATAAAATAATTAAAACTAAGGTGATACACCAAATTTGTATGAGGGATTTGACTGAGCATATGCACAATTGATATGCGAAGGATTTTTTTTAGTGCACGAACCAACAGCTCTTTTGTAGAATTAAGGGGAAAAACACTTGGAGGTATTGAGTGAGATTATCGCAACAATACTACTAAGATAAACATGCACATTAATATCATGCAGAAACTACTTAATTTTGCAATAGGGTAAGATGATTAATTAGGGAATTTACATTCACAAGATTAATAGAAAAATACACAAGACAAAAAATAATTGGGAACTCATAAATTCTTCACACTCAGAAGGTAAAATTGGTAAAAATTGTTTCAGTACTGGTATATCCAAAAATTCCTCTCATGCTTTGCAAAGGCACACAATATATAGCAAAATAAATTTACCATCTTCCTAAAAATAGCCTAAGGCTTGTACTCACCCATGAATCTTATTTTTATCCTTTACTTAATAATAGATAAAGGAATAAAAATAGAGCATGCAATTGCAAATAGGCATTATTAGCCTTAATTACAATATAGTCAAACTAAAGTTGACTATTCTATTTTAAAGAAAAAAATGGTAAACAATTTGCTAATAATAAGCTTGCTGCTATGCAAGTCTCTCTCTATGGGCATCTAATTTCGTCTTCTTCTTTGTTCTAACCTCTTGTGAAGCATGTAAAAATAACTCCTTTGTTCTGTGATAGCTTCATGTGGGGACTACCCTTTGATATATGGATTTGTCTTGTTTGAGTGTGGCCACTTTTATGGACTTAACACATTACCATGGTTTAGATACATGAGGGGCACTTTGTAAAAGTCACCACACCATGCTCGACCACCTTTTGATTATGCATGAACATATAATACTTGTCAAATTTGATTTTTGAATAGTATATGGTTAAAATATTTCACCTTTTCGGTGATCATTGTGGGAATGATTTGGTCAGCAGTTGTATTATTTGGAGCATGCACTATGATTAGACTTTGAAATATCATTGTGAGGATTTCGTTTTAAACTGATGACATGGACTGGCCCCTTCTCCACGGTGACTCACCCCTCAATCATGGTGTCGGTGGCATATTGACCTATCTTGATTTTAGCTTTGGTATTTAATGATGAAACCTGAACCCTTGATCTATGTACCTTTGTTTTTTATGTCCTCGATTCATGACCTATGGTTAGGTTTTACCCATGCAATTAATAAGGCCGGTGGAAATTTAACCCCACCCTAATTAGGATTTTATGAAATCTCGCCACGTGTATGCATTATTTAACGTTGGTTGGAATTGGTCCTTGATGAAGCTCGTTGATCTCTATCCCTGATGGACTTGCACCATTGATCCTGACTCTCGATTAGGGTTACGGTCTGCAGTGAATATTGTTGGCATGGCGATGACCATTATGGTTTGCTTGGAATTTTGGGATTGATCTTCAAGTGTTGATCGGTTGTCCTTTTGTTTTGCAACCGTTGATCTTTAACTATGGTTGAGTTCTAACCAAACCAATGCTTGGGTTCAGGAGGTAAAGAGAAGCTCAATCCTAATGATCATTTCATTTCGATTTTGTGATACGGGTGAAGTCTGGCAGAAAAAATTTCGACGCCATTGTTCAGTGATTCTGAAACTTGATTTTAAGCATTTCCCTAGCCTGCAGGGCCTTTCTGACTTTGTATCTGGTATATTTGTAGCCATTCTTCTTATTTTTGAGTTCTCTGTGTGGGAATGTGAAGGCGTCCACCCTTATTGTTTTCCAGACTCTAATGGTTCAGCTTTGCAAAGCCCTATGCATGTATCTTGTTGTTTTCTAATATGTAAGAGTTCTCTCAGCAAGGTAGTTGTGCGTGTTTTCTACCATTGTCGTGGTTTTGAGCTCATGTGATTTCCCAACTGTATATTTCTCATCCTGAGATTTGAAATATTTTCTTTAAAAGAGATCTCTGCGTGTTGTCTTGGCAGTACATTTTCTTCTTTGTGAGCTTGGTTGTGCAACTGACATCATTGTTTGATGAGGTTGGTAAGTTTTTGATGTCTGAGTGTTGTAATCACTTCATCATTGCCATTTTTTCCTTCAAGATAATAATGTTTTTATCCTTCTTTCCATATTCTATGATCTTTGGGGTAACATTGGTCTTTGATTTGAAACTCGTTTTATAATCATTTGAGGGTTTGCTCGACTTTGATTTAAACCGGTAAGTACTTGTTTCTCACTCTAATTTTAGTACCCATTAATTTTTTTTTTATTAGAAACAAGATCTATACCTTTTCCCTCTATACCGCAATTCATGACTGATTGGTATAAATGGTAGTGTTAACTTATGAAATACTTGAATATTTCCTCAACTCCGATGTGCATGTATTTTAACTCAAAGTTTTTCTGTCTGATTTTGTATTTTGATTACTAAATGGGTATTCTTATTAACTTGAAACTTTCCAGATAGAATGTTTATTGATATGATTACTCGAAATCCTTCATTCCTTTTGATTTTGCTATATGTTCTTGAGGATCATAATTTTTTTGAAAAGTTGTGATTCACTTCACATTATCTTAAGTTCCGCACTTATCTGATTTGATTTGACCATTAATACCCACCGAGTTTGTGTTCTGAGTAATATTCCAAGATATGTTTACTTGGTACTTGTCTTCATAAGGAATCCCCTTTGGATCTAGACTATTTATACTTTTTCCCCTTTCACATTTCCTGTAAATTCATATTTATGAGTTCTAAAACTCATTTTCCCTCATCTGTACCTGCATATTTTTTAGTCTGTGGCTTGAAACATTGCGACCCATATTTGGGTGTTTCCCCTCTGATAAGGGTACTGGAAATTATTTTTACTCCATTATTTTGCTCTATTATTTTTTCCTTGCTAGTCGAGTGACTCAAGTTATATTTACTCTTACTCTGCTCCTGCTCCATGCCTAGCTTGAAGTTAACTAAAATTTGTAAGAAAGTTTTCAAATAATTGCATACTTATAAATTTTGGATGTTCAATATTAATTGATGCATCCCTCATTGCTATAAGATTTTGAGAGCCATCACTAGCACTTTCTCATTTTGTGGTCTAGCGAAAAACTGTCAACCTGAGGGGAATTCTACTTTGCAATCTGTGTATCATGTTTGAACATATATTTGATCCATTCATTGGAACTGACCCTTTGAGCTTGAATTGAGATGCGATGGGTGCATACGTACCCCTCCATTTTTGATGTGAACAATAAAATAGATTTTTACTAGTGATGACTGAATGCATTCTTTATTTGCATAGTGTGGACCACAACCTATATTGTAACTCTCTGAAGATGAATTTCTCTTAGGAACCTGACTATATTGAAATATCTTGATAGGGTATGTGCTTCATATGCTAGTAGTAAGGAAAACTCCTTGTATGGTTTTGATTTTCATTAGTTGAATCTTTAATACATTATCTATTTCGTGCTTTCTGAGAACTAAAATCTACTATGCATTTTAATATACTTGTAAAACTGTGAACCATGCAATATCTTTAGCTATGAAGCTATACTGTAGCATTTTGTGCACTTTATCGACTTCTGGTTCTGTTTAACCATGAATCTTGTATGTACTTTCTAGAAATTACAAGCAGTTCATCTGTTTCACTATTATTTTAGGAATAAGACTTTATTCAGATGCTTGTTAAGTTTTTTGTTACTTTGTTTCTTTCACATAGATGTTTTATTCCCTTTATAGTAACATTTCTGGCATGTTGAATTTTCATGGTGAAGCCCTGGCAAATTTTTTTCCTGAATTATCTCTTCCATCCATTTCCAGCTATAGTAGTTGTATTTTCTAATTCAAAAATAAAACATAACACTTCATGTTTGAAGCTAGATAAAAATGAGTCATCATAGTTGTTTATCTTGAGCATGACATGCTTTACTGCTCTTCTGTATCACTTACTTGATTTAAAAAATTCCTTTAAGCATGTAGTAGTTAAGAGAAGCATGATGGAAAGTTGTAAATGTTCATTTTACATGGCGAATCCCTGTCAAAATTTTGCCAAAATCTCATCTTCATTCCTTTTCAACTATAACCTTTCTTTTCTAGTTAACTTAAGCTTCTGAAAAATTGATTCTTATCCTTTAGCTGCAATTGAAAAGTGTTCTTGTATTTGCTAGTTTCTCTTCTACACTGCAACTTCTTCCATTTCAGAATAGTTACTGAAACTTTGAGTTACATTCTTCCTTTTCATGCATGAACTTATGACTTGTCTATTTTTCCTTAGTTGCAACCTGTATCTGCACACATGGGAAAATAGTTAGAAAATACTTAGGCTTTTTGGCCTCTCTTATGTCAATGTTTTCCTCTTTTCTTTTATCTTACTTCATTTCTTTCTTGAGTGAATAAAGCATGTATGTAGGTTTTTATTCAAGTAAATTACATCTCCTATTATTACAGATTCATATGCATGAATTAGGATAGTCTAGGAATATGATTTGATCCATGAGCTCATAGCTTATAGTTATTCTTTTCTTCTTTTCAGGTACAATGTCTTCTACAACAGAGATGAAGGAGGAACAAAATATGGAGATGGAGATGCTTCAATCGAAGAAAGGTACCCGAAGGCAATGATGGGTTCACTCATATTCCTTTACTTTCTCTTTCATACATGTGTACCTTTTATTTCAGTAGCTATACTTTACTTTCGAGTTACACCCCATGGCTTGTGTGGGAAACATTTGAAAATTCCTTATGAACAAAACATTGAATTTTGTAAATGAGTTGTATATTTATTTCTATATTTCATCTTTTTATATGGATTGTATGATAAAATAAACAAATTAGTCATTTAATTCAATGTCTTAATCATGAAGGAAAGAACATTAATGAGAATCTGTAACATTCAGTAACGAACTCTGATTTTCTGTAGTATCTACTTATGTTTTTTGTCCCAAAAATCAACACTTCACCTACTCTGTAATTCGGTGTCTTCATCAAGACAACACAATTGTCCTTCGGGGCCCTTGTGTTCTTTTGTTGAAGGTATCATGAAATTATAGACTATGTGATCTGCAACGTTTTGTAACAACACACATTACTTCAGATTTCACTTAATCATTAATTAATTCAGCAGTAACTAATACCATCAGGAATTCCTTAGCTTAGGTATACTTCACCCTTGACTTTCATCGTAACAATGAAGTTTCGAGGTGCCCATTTTCACACAAGTGTAAAAAATGTCAACATTTCAGGTGATCCTGCAGGGAAAGCTACGTCCTATCTTAAAGACTAGTGTCTTGCTCTTGTCCATTGAGCATGGAGTCCAAAGCATATAAAAAAATTATGCCTTTTCTGAAAGGTCCTACCCTTCCAAAATAGAACTAAAATTTGGATAGGATCTAATCAACAAGATCACGTGCACGAATGCACTTATTGAATTGAAAAACAATGCAATGTTCAGGAACTGTACTTATTGAAGGGAAATCCTACTCTAACAATCACTGTAAGATATTCAATAATAGTGTTTGAGAAACATACCATTCACAAGAATGGGAAGTTCCTCTCCATTCAGCTTTGAAAGTTCAAAAGCATTTTGTTCTTTGTAAGATAAAATCATGTAAGGGCCACTCCATATTGTATCAAAATTCATATGTCTTCCTGTCTTTGCACGATCAACATACCACTTTAACACAATATATCCTTCATTGAAGACTCTGAATTTAGCTTTCTTATCAAAATATTCTTCATTTGTTTCTGATTATTTTCCATATTCAAATGAGATTGATCTCTTAGCTCATGTAATTCAATTAACTCTACATAACGAACCTGCAATGGTTCATTCTCAAGCAGCTCCATTTGATGCATCAAATCTAATGCAGGTAACTCAACTAAAATAAGCATTCTTGCTTATTTTCCGTACACAAGTTTGTATGGTGAATTTCAAACTGATCTTTTAGGAGTCACTCTGTCATCCCAAAGTGTTGAATTCAACATCATATGCCAAGCTCTTTGATTATCTTTAAGTGTTCTTTTGATGATCCTTAATAGATTCTTGTTAGTACTTTCAGCTAATCCATTACCTTATGGGTAATAATTAGATGAAGAACTTAGATATATTCCATGGTTGATAGCCCAATGTGTTATCTTTCCACCAAGAAATGCTAGAGCATTATCTGATATGATAGTTGCTAGAACACCAAATCTGCAGACTATTCCTTCATAAAAGGATAGTATTGAAGTTTCATTAGCATCTTTCAAGGCTATTGCTTCATTCCATCATGTAAAATAATCTGTAGTAGTTAAGATCCACTTATTTCCTTGTGAAGAAGGTTGATTTATCATGCTGATAAATTCAAGACCCCACTGCATAAAGGGTTGATCAAAAGAAATAGGCTATAGAGGCAGTGAAGCTAAATGTTCTTTTCCAACAAAGAAAGCACAATTTTTACACTTCCTTATCCAATCAAAACTGTCCTTGAATATGCTAGGAAAATAGTAACCAACTTTCATAATTTTTAAGGTTGTGGTACGTGCTGAGAAGTGACCTCCTGCGGGTCCTTTATGGAATTCTGACAATATTTTCTGAATTTTATCATAGTCAACACACTGCAGCAAGATTCCATTTATATCTCTTTTGAATAACACATTATCAATAAAGATATAAGGTACATCTTGTAATCTGAAATACCTTCAGTTATTCTTTTCCATACCTTCTGGATAGGTGCCATGTTGTAGATAGTTAACCAAATTAGTCATCCATCTCGATTCTTGAATTTCATGATTGAGCTCAGGATGCTGATTTTTTGGTTGAACCATGATTTCTGATTGCTGATACACAATTTCAGCACGTTGTTTTAAATCATCTAGTTATGTATCTTGTCTATTTTTCCATATCATCAATGAGATGTTCACATAAGCCTTTCCCTCGAACCTTCTTAGCAAACTGGATATCAACATCATAATCAATGACCTTCGTTATTCAGTTTGCTCTTTTCTCATTCAATTCTTTATTTAGCAAGAATGCTTTCACACTTGGATGAGAAACAAGAACATGGATTTTATTGTTCAAAAGCATATACTTGAAATTATTTAGTCCTTTGAATATTTAAAGTACTTGTTTTTCAAGAAATGTGTACCTTGTTTCATAATCATGCAAACTCTGTCCAAAGAAAGCAATAGGCTGCTCAATATTTTCATCATTGAACTTGAGTTAATATAGCTGAGATTGTTTCAGCTCCTGTAAAGTGCATACATTGTAAAATCTTTATCAAAATTTGGATTTGCAAGAGTAGGAGCCTAGGAGATATTTGTTTTGATTGATTCAAATCCTTCTCTCCCTTCACTCATCCAAGAGAAATTTTTCTCTTTCTTTAGCATATCTGTGAGTGGTTTAACCAATGCTGCAAAATATGGAACAAATCTTTTAACAAAGTTGATTTTTATGAGAAAACTCTGTAATGCCTTCTTATGGTGGGTTAATGATAGTTATGATATGGATTCGATCTTGAAAGGATATATTGCTAAACCTTGCTTAGAAACAATATGGCCAAGTAGATTGTCATGATGTACTGAAAAGATAGACTTCAGTGGATTCAAAGATATTCCAAATTGCTTGCACAACTGAAAATTCCACCTTAAATGCATTAGATGTTCTTCAGAATCTTTTGAAAATATAGTAACATCATCTAAATAAACAAGGATGCATTTATTTAATAAGCTGTGAAAAGCCATGTCCATTGCACGTTGAAAAGTTGCACCAGCATTTGAAAGACCAAAAGGCATTATTTGGTAGGCATAGGTACCCCACTTGGTGGTAAAATCTATTTTATATCTATCCTCTTCCTGGACTAAAATATGATTATATCCACAGCAACCGTCTAGAAGAGATAGTCTATCTGAACCTGAGACTATTCTCAAAATATGATCCATATTTGGGAGTGGGTAATGATCTTTTAATGAAGCCTTATTAAGATCTCTGAAATCTACACATAGTCTGATTTCACCATTCTTCTTCCTAACAGGAACAAGATTGGCTACCCAACTTGAATGCTTAACTGGAAAGATAATACCTGATTCAATCAACTTAGATAATTCTTTACTCATTAGAGGCTCTATTTTGGGATTTAAAGGCCTTTGTTTCTATCTAACAGGTTTAGAATTTGGTTGCAACTCAATTGTATGTTGTGCTAAACTGGGATCAAATCCTTTCATATCTTGGTATTTCAAAGAAAAAACATCCTTAAACTCCTTGCAAAGATTAATAAATGACTACTTTTTAGTTAAGGAACATACCTTTCCAAGAAATAGCTTTTTCCCTTCATCAACCATGATCTCTTCGTAATTATCAATGTTGGTTGACATTTTAGTCTTGACTTTTCTTAATTGATTGTCAGTGCTGAGGATGTCTTATAATGTGAACAGACCTTGAGGTAGTTTATTTGTCTTCAACCGAACAATCTGGTCACCATATAAGTGTTGTAATTTATCTTGATTAACTATACAAAACTCATCTTCTTGCTGCAAAAACCTACAGATTTGATCATCAATTTCAAAAACTTACCAATTTGAATCATTATCAGGTGTTGAGGTCCTAACAATTATCTTTATATGAGGCTGGTTTTTTCTATTTTCAATCTGTTCCAACACTTCGAAACTAGCCCCAACTGCTGCAAGTCTGTTTGCATGCTTATTTTCAGCTCTAGGAATAGACTGGAATGTTAGTAGCATCAAAATCTTCCATTAATTCTGAAACTCTATGTCTATAAGACTTCATTAATGGATTCTTACAAACATTGAAATTTCTTACTTGATTAATAACCAACTCAGAGTCACCAAAAATCTGTAGCATGTTGATACCTCTCTTTTTGGCCCAAAGTAAGCCATGAATTAATGCTTCATATTCAGCTACATTGCAAGTACATGAAAATAGGAGACTTAAAGCTGAGAAATACCTTTCACTTGTTGAGGAAGTGAGGATCAGACCTGCTCCCTGTACCTTCTTGTTCTTAGCTCCATCAAAATGAAGCTTCCAAATCCCTTCTGTTGAATCTTCTATTTTGGATAGTAAGGGAAGTGATGTATTTTCTTCATGCATACAATACACACCAAACAGGTGTTCTTCAAATTCCTTAAAAGGATCATGAGCATGTTCTTCCACTATCTTTTCATCCATAAACATGTTAGAAACACCATCTAATACTGAAACTTGAGCTACCTCATCAAAGTCAGACTGATCTAGGGCTGAATAATTAGCCACTGCATTTGAAGAGTGAGGCTCAATGTGAAATTTGGCCAATGGTTCTGAATTGATAGTAACTTTGGTACCATAATGAGTAGTGAAAAATAAGGACCAATCTGAAGAGAGATAACCTCATATTTTTACCGTGAAATCTCTAGATAAGCATAAGGCAAAGTATGAAGGTAAATCCACAACAGTAACATCTTGCAGAATAGAAACATTTGGGCAAGCATGTAACGTCACTTCTAAATTTTTTATTTATACCAACTGTATTAGTTGCAGTTCCATCAAGCTGTAAGACACTCCTTTCTGTAGGCTCATATTGCAAACCCAATTTTTTTGCAATCACTTTTGGCATAACTGTGCTACTTACACCACTGTCCACCATGTAATTATGAACTAGATGTTCCCCAATAATCAGTGATAAATAAAATGGTGGTGGTTTCTTGATGTCATGAGCATTTAGAACTTTCTGAACCATCCACTTAACTTCTTTAATGTGGTCTTGTTCAAATGTTCCAAGGACCATGTCTGCCTTATGAACTTCCTTTTTTGTTGTATTTGAAGAAATCTACAGCTTGGCTAGTTCATGAGAACATAAATCTTGTTTTCCAAGAATAATTAGAGCATCCCACATTGAGATGCTAATGTTATGATTTTTCATTACATCAACAATGTTGAAAGAAGCAACTATTTTAGAGATGGATTCAACTGTCATAGAGTAGGCCTTAGCAAAAACTGATTCTACTTCAGCTGCCTTGCATATCTGAGGTATAAACAGTCTTCTTGGATTAGGCTGTAGCTATTTTTTATGGCCTTTATCAACTAGAACAATTGTTGTTTTTTTAGGAATAACATGGTTGTTGGTTAACTTTGGAACTGAAGATGTTGTCTTATTAGTGAAAGTAGGCAGGATAGTCCTATTTTGTTATTTTTGACTTTAAGCATCTTTCCCTTAAGTCCTATTAGTGACTGCAATGAAATCCTCCTCATTAAAACTGACTAAATTATTTTCAGGTGCTTTCTGAACATGAGTTCCTTGCTGCCAACCCTCCATTTGAGGCATGAATAATGTTTTAGATTGAGGTTGTGCAATAAGATTCAGATTCAAAAAAGTATTTGGGAAAGTTGCAACTGAATGAGTTTGTTTTCAAGGTTGACACCACTCTTTTGTAGCCATATTAACTGGGACTAAAGCGTTAGATGAACTAGGAGCCTTTGGGTCAAACTAACTTTGTTGGTAAGGATTCCTATAATTTTGATTCTATTGATAGGGCTGCCTGTTTTGCTGATTCTGTTTATTTTGCTGATAAGGAGCCTGATAGGGTCTGCTCAGTAATGCAATTCTATTTTCAATTGGAGTCAATTTATTTCCCATATTCTGAAAAGCTTTAAATACATCATCTGATGGAGATACAACAGTAGGTTCCATTATTGTAATAGGTTGAGGAATAGGTGCTAAATCTACCAAAAAGGGCATTGAATGCCTTGTTGCCAATTTTCTAGCTTAAATAAGACTATTTTTAGCTTGAATAGTGATATTGTAGGCTGTTGGGAGTGTCTCTCCCCCCATTGACCGAATCATAGTTGAGATATCATTTTTTAATGCCCTAAGATAATAAAGAAAAGCATGATCAACTTGAGGCTTGACACTTGCTGAATTCTCTCCCAAGTTCTTGAAAAAGGGATATTAAAACTAGACATAAACTCATTGGGAGCTCTTTTAATAGTAGGAAACTATTCAATGCGAGACAAATGATGTGAATTATCCTGGAACTGTTTCATAAATTTGTCACCTAAGTTATCACAAGTTCTTATGTTTCAAATTTCTAGGTTTCTATACCATTGCAAGGCCTTCCCTTTAAAAGATGCATCTAAAAGTCTTAAAGATACATCTTCATTAGTGATATTATGGACTGCACATAGGGCTGCAACATATTTGATATGTTCAGTAGGTGTAACTTGATTTTCATCCATGAATGATGGAAAAAATTTCATGGCAACATTAGGAATGTCATGGTAGACTAGGATTACTAATGGACTACCATTAGTAAAGGTCACAAAATTCCTTGATGGTTGAATAGCCATTTGAAAAACTAGGATGTTGATAGAGAAATTGATACGTGGTGAAGGAATATCAAGAGGAGGGTTATCAAAACTAGGTCTATTATAAGGTAAAGTATTACCAACTATTCTTCTTCTAGAAGAATTCGAGGGTAAAGAAACAAAATCAGGAGGAATTCCTCTTACCGATGTTCTTGTAGTCACTTTAGGCATGAAACATGTTGTAATACTGGTCTCATATCAACTTAACAGACTTTCCAAAAGATCTTAAAATCTTTAGAATAAAATATTACAGCTTGCTCCCGAAAGTGGCTTTTGTAAATGCTATAAATCTACTATAGATCTATCATAACTTGCATGGAAATCTGATTCGTTGCCCCACCGGAAGTGCCAAAAACTGTTATCTCTCGAAAGTGCACCCTATAGAGAGATGGCTGCAAGTTTTCTAAGCTTGCAAAATTATATCTCTCTCTCTCTTTCATAGATACAATGGAAACACCTTAGGTTTTTGGGTATACCTATTTTGAGGTGAGTCTCCAGTATCAAGGCCAGTTCCTTCTTGATGTATCCTAAATAGATTATGGGGTTTAGGGATAAAATATGACCGCAAAATAATTATAACTAAGGTGATACACCAAATTTGTATGAGGGCTTTGACTGAGCATATGCACAATTGATATGTGAAGGATTTTTCTTGGTGCGCGAACCAACATTTCTTCTGTAGAATATTAAGGGGCAAAACACTTGGAGGTATTAACCTGGGAGATTATCACAACAATACTGCTAAGCTAAACATGCACATTAATATCATGCAGAAAATACTAAATTTCGCTACAAGGTAAGATGATTAATCAAGGAATTTGCATTCACAAGACTAATAGAAAAATAGACAACTGCAAATAATTGGGAAGGCAGAAATTCTTCACACACAGAAGGTAAAACTGGCAAAAAATTCTTCAGTACTCCTATATCCAAAAAATCCTCTTTTGGTTTGTAAAGGCACACAATATATATCAAAATAAATTTACCCTCTTCCTAAAAATAGCATAAGACTTGTACTCACCCATGCATCTTATTTTTGTCCTTTACTTAATAATAGATAAAAAAATAAAAATAGAGCATGCAATTACAAATAGGTATTATTAGCCTTAATTACAATACAATCAAACTAAAGTTGACTGTTCTATTTTGAAGAAAACAAGGGCAAACAATTTGCTAATAATAAGCTTACGACTATGCAAGTCTATCTCCATGGGCATGCAATTTTGTTTTCTTCTTTGTCCTGACCTCTTGTGAAGCATACAAAAATAACTCCTATGTTCTGTGATAGCTTCATGTGGGGACCACCCTTTGATATATGGATTTGTCTTGTTTGAGTTTGGCCACTTTTGTGGACTTAACTCATTACCATGGTTTATATACATAAGGGGCACTTTGTAAAAGTCACCACACCATGCTTGACCACCTTTTGATTATGCATGACCATATAATACTTGTCGTCTTTGATGTTTGAATACTATATGGTAAAAATATTTCAGCTTTTTGGTGATCATTGTGGGAATGATTTGTTTGGCACTTGTATTATTTGGAGCATTCACTATGGTTAGACTTTAAAAGTCATTGCGATGATTTTATTTTAAACTGATCATGTGGGCTGGTCCCTTCTCCATGCTGACTTACCCCTCAATCATTGTCTCAGTGGCATATTGACCTATCTTGAGTTTAGATTTGGTATTGGATGATGAAACCTGGGCCCTTTATCTCTATACCTCTATTTTTTATGCCATTGATTCATGACCTATGGTTAGGTTTTACCCCTACAATTAATAAGTCCGGTGGCAATTTAACCCCACCCTAACTGGGATTTTATGAAAGCTCACCATGTACATGGATTTTTTAACCTTGGTTGGGTTTTGTCCTTGATGAAAATTGTTGATCTATGTCCTTGATGGACTTGCACCATTGATCTTGACTCTCGGTTAGGGTTACAGTTTGCATTGAATATTCTTGGTGTGGCGATGACCATGATGGTTTGCTTGGAACTTTCGGATTGATCTTCGAGCATTGATCCACTGTCCTTTTGTTTTAAGACCATTGATATTTTACTATAGTTGAGTTCTAGCCAAACCAATTCTTGGGTTTAGGTGGTAAAGAGAAGCTTGACCCTAATGATCATTTCATTTAGATTTTGTGATATGGGTGAAGCCCTGAAAATGTTTTATTCAACGCCATTGTTCAATGCTTCTGAAACTCAATTTTAAGCATTTCCCTAGCTTGTGGGGCCTTTGTGACTTTATATATGGTATATTTGTAGCCATTCTTCTTCTTTTTGAGCTCTTTGTTTGGGAATGCGAAGGCGTTCGCCATTATTATTTTTCAGATTCTGATGGTTTATCTTTACAAAACCCTATGCATGTATCTTCTGGTTTTCTACTCTGTAAGAGTTCTCTCAGCAAGGTAGTTATGGGTGTTTTCTACCTTTATCATGGGTTCGAGATCATGTGATTTCCTGACTGTATATTTTTCATCCCGAGCTTTGAAATATTTTCTTTAAAAGAGATCTCTGTGTGTTGTCTTGGCTACACAGTTTCTTCTTTGTGAGCTTGGTTGTGCAACTTGCATCACTGTTTGATGAGGTTTGTAAGTTTTGGATGTCTGAGTGTATTAATCACTTCGTCATTTCCATTTTGTCCTTCGAGATACTAATGTTTTTATCCTTCTTTACATATTTTTTTATCTTTGGGGTAACATTGGTCTTTGATTTGAAACTTGTTTTGTGATCATTTGAGGGTTTTCTCAACTTCGATTTAAACTGGTAAGTACTTGTTTCTCCCTTTGAATTTAGTACCCATTAATGGGTTTTTGGATTAGAACGAGGATCTATACCATTTCCCTCTAGACCGCAATTCGAGACTGATAGGTTTAAATGGGAGTGTTAACTTCTGAAATTATTCAAATATTTCCTCAACTCGGATGTGCATGCATTTTAACTCAAAGTTTTTCTTTCTGATCTTGTATTATTATTACTAAATGGGTATTCTTATTTAATTGAAACTTTCTAGATAGAATTTTTATTGATATGATTACTCAAAATCCTTCATTCAATTTTGATTTTGCTATATGTTCTTGAGGGTTACAATTATTTCTAAAAAGTTGTGATTCACTTCACATTATCTTAAGTTCTGCACTTATCTAATTTGATTTCACCATTAATACCCACCGAGTTTGTGTTCCAAGTAATATTACAGGATATGTTTACTTGTTACTTGTCTTCATAAAGAATCCCCTTTGGATCTAGACTGTTTATACTTTTTCCCCCTTTTACATTGCCTGTACATTGATATTTATGAGTTCTAAAACTCATTTTCCCTCATCTGTGCCTGCATATTTTTCAATTTGTGGCTTGAAACATTGCAACCCATATTTGGGTGTTTCTCCTCTTATAAGGGTACTGGAAATCATTTTTACTCCATTAATTTTCTCTATTATTTTTTCCTTGCTAGTCGAGTGACTTGAGTTATATTTACTCTTACTCTACTCCTGCTCCATGCCTAGCTTGAAGTTAACTAAAATATGCAATAAAATTTTCAAATTATTACATACTTATAGCTTTTGGATGTTCAATATTAATTGATAAATGCCTCATTTCTATGAGATTTTGAGAGCCATCACAAGCACTTTATCCTTTTGTGGTCTAGCGACAAACAGTGAACCCGAAGGGAATTCTACTTTACAATTGGTGTATCATATTTGAACAGGTGTATTTGATCCGTTCATTGAAACTGACCCTTTGAGCTTGAACTAAGATGATATGGGTGATACGTACCCCTCCATTTTTGACGTGAACAATAAAATAGATTTTAACTAGTGATGACTGAATGCATTCTTTATTTGCATAGTGTGGACCACAACCTATATTATAACCCTTTGAAGATGACTTTCTCTTAGGAACCTGACTATATTGAAATATATTGATAGGGTATGTGCTTCATATGCTATTAGTAAGGAAAAATCCTTGTATGGTTTCCATTTTCATTAGTTGAATCTTTAATACATTATCTCTTTCATGCTTTGTGACAACTAAATTCTGCTATACATTTTACTGTACTTGTAAAACTATGAATCATGCATTATATTTAGCTATGAAGTTATACTGTAGCATTTTGTGCACTTTATCTACTTCTGGTTCTGTTTAACCATGAATCTTGTATGTACTTTCTAGAAATTACAAGCAATTCATCTGTTTCATTGCAATTTTAGGCATAAGACTTGATTCAGATGCTTGTTAATATTTTTGTTACTTTATTTCTTTCACATAGATGTTTTATTCTCTTTATAGTAACATTTCCGGCATGTTGGAAAATCTAAAATGTTGATTTTTCATGGCAAAGCCCTGGCAATTTTTTTCCAGAATTCTCTTTTCCATCCATTTTCAACTATAGTAGTTGTATTTTTTGATTCAGAAATAAAACATAACACTTCATGTTTGAAGCTAGATAAAAATGAGACATCATAGCTATTTATCTTGATCATGGCATGCTTTATTTCTCTTCTGTATCACTTACTTGATTCAAATAATTCCTTTAAGCAAGTAGAAGTTAAAAGCAACATGATGGAAAACTGTAAATGTCCATTTTACATGGCGAAGGCCTGTCAAAATTTTTCCCAAAATCTTTTCTTCATTCCTTTTCAACTGTAACCTTTCTTTTCTAGTTAACTTCAACTTCTAAAAATATGATTCTTCTCCTTTAGCTACAACTGAAAAGTATTCTTCTATTTGCCAGTTTCTCTTCTACACTGTAACTTCTTCCATTTCACAACAGTTACCGAAAATTTGATTACATTCTTCCTTTTCATGCATGCACTTATGACTTGTCTATTTTTCCTTAGCTATAACATGTATCTGCATGCATAGGAAAATAGTTAGAAAATACTTAGGCTTTTTGGCCTCTCTTATGTCCATGTTTTCTTCTTTTCTTTTCTCTTTCTTCATTTCTTTCTGAGTGAATAAAGCATGTATTTAGTTTGTTATTGAAGTAAATTACATCTCCTGTTATTAGAGATTCATATGCATGAATTAGGACAGTCTAGGAATATGATTTGATCCCTGAGCTCATAGCTGATAGTTATTCTTTTCTTCCTTTTAGGTACAATGGCTTCTACAACTGAGATTAAGGAGGAACAAAAGATGGAGATGGATATGCTTACATCAAAGAAAGGAACCCTAAGGAATTGATGGGTTCACTCATACTCCTTTACTTTCTCTTTCATGCATGTGTACCTTCTATTTCAGTAGCTATACTTTACTTTCTAGTTACATCCCATAGCTTGTAGGGGAAACATTTGAAAATTCCTTATGAATAAAACATTGAATTTTGTAAATGAGTTGTATATTTCTTTCTGAATTTCAACTTTCTATATGGATTGTATGATGAAATAAACAACTTATTCATTTAATTGAATTTCTTAATCATGAAGGAAAGAACATTAATGAGAATCTGTAACATTCAGTAATGAACTCTGATTTTCTGTAATCTACACTTATGTTTACTGTCCCAAAACTCAACACTTCACCTACTCTTTTATTTAGTGTCTTCATCAAGACAACACAACTATCCTTCGAAGCCCTTGTGTTCTTTTGCTAAAGGTATCATGAAATTATAGACTATTGGATCTGTTACATTTTGTAACATCACACATAGCTGAAGATTTCACTTAATCATTAATTAATTCAGTAGTAACTAATAACATCAGAACTTCCTTAGGTTAGGTATACTTCACCTATGACTTTCATCATAACGATGAAGTTTTGAGTTGCCCATTTTTGCACAAGTGTAAAAATTGTAAACAGAAACCATATTACAACATGAATACAAAAGCTATAACCAGGTTGTGAGAAATACCAACTTCAGGGAGATTTCAATATCATGAATGATTGAAAAATAAAATGCATTTGTATTGCAACATTTGTTCTGAAGATAAATAGTACAAGGTTTTAGAATGATATAAACAAGTTATATTTCAATGTTTTCCTTTCTCACCCCAAGTCATGTAAAATAATTAAATAACTACAATGGAGAAGGGACAATAAAATTTCATCCAAATATCATGAGTCGAATTAAGGAAAAACCAAGTTTTAGGCTTCCAAATGGTTTTAAAGAATTTTAGAGAATTAACTTTCAAGAAGTGCACAGATTAGTAGAATTCTCTCACAATGGAAACTAATTTGCAAGCTTGCAATTCACTATTACCTACGCAACACTCTATAATTAACAACAATGCATATTTTCATATTTTGAGGAGACCTAAATAATGTCTTCTGTTGAAATCAACAAGTATAGGTATACATTGTTCATTTTTAGCACATTACAAAATTACCTATCAAAATCTTTAAGTAGCAAGGAACCTAATTTCTCAGCAAATAAGGTTTCAAAATATTGATGATTAACAACTGCATAATTCTAAAATGCTAGCCATTAGAATGTAAAAGAGTAATATTTTATCTTTATTCTAAAAAATACATATTTTCAAATATAAATCCATGAGAGCCCAGATTTGCAAAGTATTATTCCTGGCATACACAAAGCTTTCAGATCTATAATTAAAGCAAGAACCATAATGGTCAACTAAAAAAGATGATTATGACTAATACAATTCGAGCTATGACAAAAATCACAACTAGCGAGTAAAAAAATTTAGCTTGAATATAAGGCAGAGAAAGGAATTCATGATACAAAGCTAAAATCATGAGCCCACGAGTAAAACAATTCATGGTAGTGAACTAGAGATATAAGGATAAAGCATAAATGTAACACATAACCCATGGCAAGTCATTGTCTGAATGAGAGAAATCACACATAGAGATGGGCTTAATAATTTATAAAAGGTGTAAAAAAGATATATCTAGATCATTTTTTGAGTAAAATGTTATATCTTACCTTGCAAAGCCAAGCATCTCAGAACCAAACATAACAAAGCTTCTATTCAGACCCAAAATTATAAATCCCCAACACTATGGTGAAAACTAGGAGAAAATACGAACCCATCAACACAGGTCGCAAAAGAGTATGTAATGGCAGGTAAATGTAAAAAGTAGCAAACCAAATCAAGTGACCTAATAAACATACCTAGATTCAATTAAAGACGGGTTTTAAAGCAAAATATTGAGCACATGAACAATTCGAATGGTGAAATATTTAAGGAAAAAGTGAGATAGAATTTTTTTGTGTTATCATAAATGGAGAAAGGAAATACATCCACAAAGTTTCAGAAAAAAATCCTTACCTTCATAAATCCCACTCATTGTTGTAGCATGACGAGATGATAGTGGTCGAGTTTCAAAATCAAAATAGGAAAGCCCATATTTGAAGTACAAGTCAAGTGGACCCAAGAAAACATGAAGCTCAAAGCCTAAGATAAATGATCATTATCTGTTGCCTAATATGGTTCATATTTTAATAACAATTTCAAGTTCATACATTTTATCCCTTTTGGAAGGTTATAGCATATACAATCGTACTCTTGTGTGTGAAGAAAACAGATACATACCAACTTTCACTACATAGTGGGGTACTTATGCTTACAAAAGAATTTATTTTGGAATTTCTAATACCGGGTGCAACATTTCAATGTGTAATGGACAAGGATTTTCATAGCCTGTTAAATAAATACATATTGCTTTATTTAGATGATATCACTATATTTTCAAAGAATTCTGATGATCATCTTATGCATCTAAGGAAGGAATTTTCATCTTTGTAGACAAATAGGAATATTGAATCCTAAAAATTCTATCTTTTCAGTCCATCAAAGTAAATTACTTGGACATATTGTTTCTAGAAAAGGTTTAGCTATTGATCCTTTTATAATTGAAGTAATTTTACAACTATCCTTGCCTCATCATAAGAAATACTTACAAAGTTTTCTTAGAAAAATCAACTTTGTTAGAATATTTTGTTCCATATTTTGTAGCATTGGTTAATCCATTAACAACCCATGATAAAAAAAGATAAAACTTTCTCTTGGACAAGTGAAGGAAGGAAAAGGATTTGAAGCTATCAAGACAGCTATTTCACAAGCTCCTACTCTAGAAAATATAAATTTTAATAAGGATTTCATGATGTATGCACTTGCAAGAGATGAAACCATTTCTGCTATATTAACTCAAGTTAATGATGAAAATATTAAGCAGACAATTGTTTTTTTGGGAAAATTTTACATGACTATGAGACAAGGTACACTTTTTTTGAAAAACAAGTAGTTGATGTAGTTAACGGATTGAAGAATTTGAAGTACATGCTTTCCAATAATAAGATACATGTTTTAGTCTCTATTACAAGTGTTAAAGAGTTCTTGTTGACTAATGAACTGATTGAGAGAAAAATAGGCTGGATTACAATGGTTATGGAGTATTATGTTGACATTTGTGTTGTAAAAATAGTTTGAGGTAAAGGATTGTGTAAACATCTAATTGATGATATGAATAAACAACAAGTTGCAAAATTTGAAAATTTCTTACAGCATGCTGAAATCACGTATCAGCTCTCAGAAATCTTATTATAGCCTGAAAATCAGCAACCAAAACTCAATCCTAAAGTTCAAGGATTAAGATGGATGTGTTAGTTGAATAATTACTTGTAGAACGATACTTATCCAGAAGGTATGGACAAGAAAAAATGAATATATTTCAGATTACAAGTTGTACCTTATGTTTTCATTGATGATGTGTTGTTTAGAAGGGATATAGATGGAATATTACTATGATCTATTGATTATGATAGAGTGCAGTAATTATTCTCTGATTTTCATGAAGGAACTATAGGCAGGTCACAACTCAGCATGTATAACAACCATAAAGATTATGAAATCTGGTTAATATTAGCTTCGCATATTCAAGGACTACTTCGAATGGAATTGAAAGTGTAAGAAGTGTTTTTTTTTGTTGGAAAAGAATGTTTAGCTTCACTAATTTTGCAACCGATTTCAGTGGATTAGCCATTCATGTTGTGGGGTCTTGACTTTGTTAGCATTATAAATCCACCTTCACCACAAGGAAACAAGTGGATCTTAACTACCTCATATAATTTCACACGTTGGACTGAAGCAATAGCATTTAAAGAAACTAATGAGACTTCAATCTTATCAATTTACGAAGGTATAATTTACAAATTTGGTGTTCCAATAACTATCATTTCATATAATGCCTTAACATTTCTTGGTGCAAAGGTAATAGATTGGGCTTTCAAACATGGTATTTATTTGAATACTTTGTCTAGTTATTACCCACAAGGTAATGGATTAGCTTAAATTACTAACAAAAATCTTTTGAAGAGCATCAGAAGAACACTCAAGGACAACCAAAGAGCTTAGTAGTTAATGTTAAATTCAACACTTTGGTCTAATAGAGTGACTCCTAAAAGATTAGTGGGCAACTCACCATACAAGCTTGTTTATGGACATGAGGCAAGAATGCCCCATCTCAGTTGAGTTGTCTACATTGCATTTACTACATCAGATAGGATTACTTAAGAATGAACCAATGTTGGTTCATTATGTAGAATTAATAGAGCAGCAAGAGCATAGAGATCAAGTTCATCTGAACATGGAAAATAATTAGAGACAAATCAAGACAACGTTTGATAAAAAAGTTAAGTTTAGAGTCTTCAATGAAGGATACATTGTGTTAAAATGGGATGTTGATCGTGAAAAGCTAGGAAACCACACAAAATTTTATAAAAGCTTGAGTGGTCCTTACATGATTTTAGCTTAGCAAAAAGAACAATGCCTTTTGGCTTTCCAGGCTGAATGGAGAAGAACGTCTAATTCCTGTGAATGGTATGTTTCTTAAACACTGTTATTAAAATTCTTACAATGTTTAGTTAGAATAGGATTTCCCTTTCAATAAGTGCAGTTTATGCACATTGCAATATTTTTCAATTCAATAAGTGAATTTGTGCACGTGATCTAGTTTACGAGAGGCTTTCCCAACTTTAGTTTGTTTTTTAGAAGGGTTAGTTTTTTTTTAAAAAGACATATTTTGGTTATATGATTTCACTCCATGCCTAATGAACTAGAACAAGGCACTGGTTTACAAGCTAGTAGGGGAAATTTCCCCGTAGGATCACTAGAAATGTTGATAATTTTTGCACTTGTATAAAAATGAGTAACTCGAAACATTATTTTCAATGGAAGGCATTGAAGAATGAACATAACTAAGGGGGGTACGTACAATTTTATTATGTTTTCAGTTGTAGTAAGTGGATCAACAAAGAAAAATGTAGTTATATGTGATATTGTAGAATGCAAACACCTCACGTATGTTTCTATTCCATATGCACCTTCATCAAATTTGCACAAGAGCTCTAAAGAACTAAAGTACAACTTTGAGGAAAGCAAAAATAGATGCATACTTGAGGAGTTGGACTCAAAAACAACTAACAGAGTTGTTTTTTTCCTTGCTCAAAGTTCATTTTTTAAGTTACATGTATTTTCAATTCGATTATTTCATATGGTTAAATTTTATTAAGTATTTATTGAGTTGTTTTATTCATTGTACAATCACTACAAATCATAAAATTTGGAAGTAAAAGAAACATCTTTCAATTAGAGAAATAATATCATTCATTCATAAGGAAATTTCAATGTTTCCCACATAAGCCGTGGGATGTGACTTATGATTATTGAAATAAAAGATACATGTGCATAAAGCTAAAAGCAAAAGAGTATAGAAGAAACCAATCATTTCCTTGGGTTATGTGCGATTGTTAAAACTTATAGTAGTCATATTTTTTATATGTAAAATTTATATTGGGTAATTAAGGGTCAATTAAGCAAAAAATTACTTGAATAATTGATTATATAAGCATATGTTACTTTACTTAGGGTCATTTAGGGATTCAATATCAAACTCACACCCTATGAAGTTCATTGAAAATTAAATTGAACCACCTCTCACATAGAACACACCATATATAATGTAATCAATATGTACAAAAATATCTAGTTTTCCCTGTAGATCGCAATTCCGCATGTACTAAACTCAAGAAAAGTGTAAATTTGAATGTGGTGCACGTAAAGCAAGCGTATTCATCTTATTTACTAAATTTAACCTTCATACTAGCATAGGATTGGGAGAATGATGTGTCCCTTGATACCTCTTTATTGTATTTTTATGTAGTGCAATTCTTATGACAACATCGTACGTCGAGTCAGGTCGATATAAATAGATTAAACCAAATTCTGTGTTAGGTCTAAATAAAGTATTAAGACATATATTGGTATACAAGTGTGATAGTATTAATTTTAGATAAAGATTCTACATTTGAAAATAGATCTGCAGTAGGTGCCAACATTAGATTGTAGATGAAAGATCCAAAGACATTTATAATTCTTTCAAAATGTAGCCTAGGAATATTTCCTATGCAGTAGTAAACATGTTGCGAGTTTATTTCTTGGTACCTGAATTTTTCGGACAGCTTGATGAAACTCTCCAAACTTATATCATCTATTTTTATCCATTGTCAGAATCAAAAGAACTCTGACTTAAATTCGACATCTACTTCATTGTCGTTGTGTGAAGTAAATTTTATATAATGTAACATCTTGACTTTGGAACCCTTTTCAGAATGCTTTTCTTGACCAACTAAATAAAAATATTATATAAATATAAAAAAACATAATGAAATTATTATCAAATGTTGAATATACAAATATGGTCCTTTTAGTTTTAGCACAAGAAGAAGAAATCAAAATTATATGTTATGGTTTATATTTAGTTTATGAGCTCTACCTATTCATATTGTATAGGAAAGATATTTTCAATAAAAATTATTATTTTTATTTTTAATTATAAAATATTAATAATAAATATCATTAGTATTTATATAAAATATAAACTAATAACCTTAAACTTAATAATTATCCAATTTTTAACTGAAATGTTATTAAAATTCTTGTAACACTGTCCATTTTTTCCAACTTTCCATAAGACAATCGCAGGTGTTATTTTTTGTTGTTTTAATTGTTTTCGTTTAGGACCTTTACCATTTTAATATTAATATTCATAAACCTTAAGCGAAACTTGTTAATATTAACCTATATACCTTTTGACTCTTTGCATGACTCTTTATAAGATATAGATAGAGAATGAAGAGTGCTACTTTATCATTCACCAAAAGTTTCTGCATTAATACATTCATTACCATAAAAGTGTAGCTATTTAGAATGGAGGATCTGCGAATGTTATATGAATTGAAGCGACAACAGGAGGAAGAGGATAACACTGTAGAAGCACTTCACAAGCGTTTGGATGATCTTAGCGAGCGCGTGGTTGCGTTTAAAGATGAGGCGCTCAATTTAGAAACTGAATTCTGCAGTTTACGAAATGACATATATGAAAATGTCAGAATCTCACCCCGTACAAAACGTACATTCAATCAACCATTAGATAGTGTGTGTGATAATCTGGATGATTTACGTGTTCTGTTGAGGACAAGACGATGGTTACTGCAACAATCCGCTAAAGGATATCAAAATGGTGGCGGAAGAAATTCCTGACTCGCCAATTTCACCTCATCATGTTAATGGCGGTCCTCCTAATTTTGGGACGCCCAGATCACGGTCACCTTCCTTCCTATCCAGATCAATGCCCATACAGACTAAAAGGATACCGTGCCACTGCAAACACGACGAGGATGAAGACCTTCTTCCATGGTGTGATTTTGCGGATTATTGATATTATTGTAAATTATTTCTGTTCCTTCAATAATTATATGAAGTTATGAGATTTCATAATTGAAGTGGATGACTAAAAAAATTAGATTACTTTAACTTTATCTTCTAACTTAAATATAAATATATAATCATAAATGACCATAAATTATCCTAGACCAAATATGATTAGGTATTATAAATATGTGTTCCTAAAAGATTACCAATTTTCATCAAACCAATGTTTTCTCTTGGTAATCAAACGTTATTTCACAATGTGTTAGATAATAATAAATGGCAGCTATTGAAGCTAAATTCAACCTCGGGAAAAATATATATTTCGTAGCTGTTATTTTGTTCTTTTTTTATCTATACCAAATGATTTTTGTAAATTTGTTCAAATACTCATAACTTACAATTTATAGTAATTTAGATTAAAATTAAAAAAACGGCACACAAGTTTCATAAAGCATATAATATATTATTAGCAATTGACGTTAAAATTCTAGTCTATAAACAATATTTTATTAGTAATCGCACGTGAGGTGTGAAGGAATTATATCTAACTCTTAACCTAGAGGGTGTGTGCTAAGATAATGCAAATAAAAACAATATTATGAACACACACAAACTCACAAGAGAAATATCGAAACAAACTTTGTCTTAAAAATACTCTAGAACACTTCGATCCCTTCTCTTGTTTTTCTTGCTTGCTGAATTACAAAGTGAAACCTCTTATTTATAGAAGTTTTTCCAACCTTCTAGCTTAGAAAATATCTTACATTAGATATTTTTGATCTTTTAGATATTTTATAGATATTCCTAAATATTTCTAGATATATATAATATCTCTTGATATTTTCTAGATATTATATATAATATCTTTTGATATTTTGGAGGAGTAAATATTCACAATAAATGTGAATATCTTTTACATAAAGTTGAATTCCATAAAGCTGGAATTTATCTAGAACAACATTAGATATTTCCAGCACTCCCTCCTAATCTTGATTCTTCATGTATTATTGGAGCAATATGGACCTATGATGGCTAAGCAATCTCTCATATGCTCAAATGTGTCCTTTGGTAATGGCTTGGTGAAGATATCAGCATATTGGTCTTCAACCCTACAAAATTCCAAAAAAAATTGTCCATTGTTGACTAGCTCTCTAATAAAATTATACTTAGTATCGATATGCTTGCTCCTTTTGTGAAAAACATGATTCTTTGGAAATGCAATAGCTGAGTTGTTATCGCAAAACATCTTTGTTGCTCCTTCTTTTTCTTACTTTAGATTTGATAATACTCTTCTCATTCATATTGCTTGATATGTTGTTGTTGTGGTTGCCACGTATTCTACTTTTGCTGAAGAAATAGTAACAATTGGTTGCTTCTTAGAAGCCCATGAAAACTGCACCTGAACCAAAATGGAAAACATAACAGGATGTGCTCTTTCTGTCATATATACTTCCTGCACAATCACTATTTGTGTAACCAACTAACTTAAAAATATTAGAAGCTGTATATAAAATATTAAAAGCTTTTGTTTCAGCTTGCCAATGAGAATCCTGTGGGACTTCCATAAACCTAGAAATAAGACTTACACCATATATGATATAAGGCCTTGTAGCAATTGTTAGTTCTCATTTTAAACTCGCACAATTTGCACTAATTTTCATTTTGATCTACGTGTTCTAAAATGTTTCTATCTCTCAAATGGATGAAATGAAGTTTTTATCTCTGTTTGTATACCACGAATTGTTTACAAGTTTCCTTGTCATGCCTTATTTTGAAGAAATCCCCAAATGTTCCCTAATTTTAGCCTAAATATTTTCAATCTGCGGGCTCTGCCATTTTTTCCTGTCTTCTTGATCATGGATGCTCGAAAAATGTTCAAATTTCTTCTGTATGCCTCTGAAAATCCATTCCCATCGTCGAAAAATGCTTTGAGCCATGATTTACCTGGTTTTGTTTTAAAATTTTCCATCCTTAGTGAAAAAATCAGATCCTAGGTGTCAACTGGTAAATTTCTATGTTTTTGATGGTCTGACGGGCATCTTTTACTTGTCAAATTCTACCTCAACATTTGGCAGATACATGGCCTCTTTTGATTGGTTGAGGGACGAAGGATAAATGTTTTGAACTTATCACTTTTTTCTATTTTGGCAAGAGGAAAAATTTGGTCCCATGGCTCCGCTAAGTTCTGATTGGTTCTTTTTGTGCTTATGTGGATTCTTCTAATTGGATGAGGCGTAGTGGGTTTTTTTATAAACTTGTTCTTTTTGGATACTTTGGCAAAAAGTTTGAACTCACCCCGTGGCCCCACCACTTTAATTAAAGAAAAATTTAAGTGGCGGGGAAAAATTCTTATTTTTTCCCTGAAAGTGTATACGTGTTTATCTCCAATTGGTCACAGGTGGGCGGGTCCTTTCTATACCTTAAGGCATTAAGGAAAAAGAGTAAAAGTTAAACTAAATTATTAAGGCCCCACAACCAATTATAGCAAGACACGTCACCTTTGAAAAGTTAAAAGGCGAATGGGCGGGCCATCAGAGGAATTTAGAACTTTTAACTTTTTGTGAAAAAGGGTTAAATTTATAAAGATAATTTTAACTCTGCAACCAATCAAAGAGAGACACATGGCACAGTTGAAAAATCAAAGGGCAGTAAAGCAGGCCGGCATAATACATTGTGTTTTCTTGGCTTTGAAAAAGGATTAAGGTTATAAAGTGAACCATGCCTCCGTAGAAAATAAAAAAATGGCATGTGGTTTGACAGGTCAAAAATCAGGGAAGACGAGCACCGAGGGAAATTTGGAAATTTCTCCCTTTTGTGGAAAAATTTAAATTTGTAAAATGAACTTTAAATCCGCAGAAAATCAGAGGAGGACACGTGTTAGGGTTGAAAATTCAATAGAGGAGGTTGTGGGTCGGTGGGGAAATTTGAATTTTTTATCTTTATTTTAAGGAGTAAAATTAAAAAGTGAGCCACATGCCCGCAACCAATCAGAAAAAGGCACATGTAAGCTTTGAAAATTCAAAGCAAAGACGTGGGCCACTGGGGGTTTTTGAAACTTTTAGCTTCATTGGAAAAGGAATAAAGTATAAAAGAGAGTCACGGCCCCGCAACGAATCACAAAAGAACATGTGGCAAGGTCAGAGGCAAAGGTACGGTACCTCAGATAAAATAGGAAATGTTTTCCTTTTCGAGAAATGAAGTATGACAGTAAAACAAGGCCTTGCAACAAATCTAAGATTGACACGTGGGCACTGAAAATTCAAGGCGGGGGGCGGAGAAAAGTGTCAAATTTTCCATTTTCCCAAAATGTTATAAAATGTTAAAAGGTGCCCCCAAGCCCATTTCCAATCATATTTTGCCACGTGGTTGGATCAAATTAAAATTTGTAAAAGTTTCCCTAGACTAGTTTCACATCAAATTTCTCCACGTGGACGGCTCCGATTAAAAGATGAAAGGGTAAGATCGATGGTAGTTGTGCATTTCATTTGATTTTTCCACCATTGGAGCTCTAGGATGTTTGGATATGTAATTTTTGCATCATTCTTCATCAAATGTTTATGAATTTGTGTCATCTTGGTCTGTAAGGTGCAATTAAATAGTTTTAGAGGCTCAATTTTTAAATTGAGGTGTGAAATTTGAGAATTCAAAGTGAATTTTTGCTCGGGCTTGTGTAAAAATGCAAAATGCCAGATCCATAAGTTACAGAGCAAAATTTCCAAAGGGAAAAGGTGAAATGATGAAGGAAAGGTGGTCAGCATGTGTAGAAGATGAAAAACATGCTCCCAATTAAAGAAATGATGGAAATATTTGCAATGATTCACCTTTTAGAAACACCTAGCAACTTTAGGACGTGCTTCTGATTAAACGTCCCTTTTGACAAACCATGAATCAAATTTGAGACAAACTTGATGCTTAGGATATGATTTTCTTAGGAAAGAAGGATTGGATGTAATATAATGTTATATAATGCATGTCTGTAGACATGTGAAAGGTCAGGGGTAAAATTTCATGAGAAAATTTTGAGAAAAGCCATCTTCTTAGAAACCCATCTGAGATACCTGGTTAATTTCTTTTGTGTTGGATTTTCTATCATGTCAAGTTGGTTGAAGATGTATAGCCATTGAAAAGCTATGAAATTTATCTAGAAGATCTCTCTTGTTGATGAATCTAAGCAATTTTAAAATTAATTTGTGTCCAATCTTTTACATATTTGTGTCTGTTTATTTCAGAATGTCTGCAAATGGTTTCTCTTGTTCCTATTGCAGTCTTATTTTATAATCTCTCTGAATCACATAGGATCTTGTCCTTGTGATATTTTAGTGGCATTAACAATTTCATTATGAGAAGAGCCTGTTGGTGCCATATTTGAGCTTACACCATGTTGTCCTAAATTTTCAAATCTATATGTGCTCAAAAAATGTGTTACCTTTTGAGTTGATGGTCTGTAATTCTTCCCCTCCAGTTGAATGCTTTTAAAATGCTCACAAACTTGTTGTTTTTCCCTAATTTGATAGAATAATCCAAGTTTGCCCTTTTTTGTGCCCTAGTTTTTCCAATTTTGCAGGCTATGTTGTTTTTCCCTTTGTAAGATAGTGAAAAACTCAAATTTGATCGATTCATACTTGTTTGTATTTGAAAATCCAATCCCAAGGTCGAAAATGCTGTAAAATCATCCTTCAATTGATTCAAAATCGAAAAATTTGCCATCCTTGGTGAAAAAATTGAATTCTAGGGTGTCCCTAGAATTTTTTACGTTTTGACAGTCAGACGGGTGTCATTTTCCCATCAAATTCTTCCTCTAACATGCATTGGCAATGTGGTTGGTTTTCATTGGCCAAGGATCGGCAAGGAAATGTTATAACTTGTCATTTTTATAAAAAAATTGGCAAAAGGGGCATTTCCGGGCCCAGGGACCCATTTTTTCCAAATTTTCCTACGTGGCATGTTTTGATTGGTAGGCGGTATGGCAGAATGGCGGGTGGTCGGATTCCCTTAAGGTATTTTGACCTTACTTTGTGAAAATTCTACAAGTCAAATTTTATCCTGAAACCCCGCAGCCAATCACAAGAGGACATGTGTCCTAGAACTTTCGAAATGGAAGTGCGGGCCGCAAGGAGAATTAGAGTTTTTTTGGCTCTAATTTCTTTCAAAATAAGTTTTTTCCTGCTCCAATTAGAGGAGAACACATGGCATTAGTTTTGAGCGGGTCGGCGACCTAGCGGATGGAAAATTGAAATGTTTCCCTTAGTAAAAAGAGGAGCTAAATTGAAATTTTGGGCCGAATCTCTACAATGAATTAGGAAAGGACATGTGTCCAAAAGGGAAAAAGGTGGAGGGAGGGGGTGAAGGAAAATTTTATAACTTTTTGCCTTAGTTGTCTAGAAGGTCAAAATGAAAAATGGATACACACCAATCATAGGTGGACAAATGTCCAACAGAGCAGGGCGGGTCGGCAGACTAGCGGAGGGAAAAGGGGATTTTTTTTCCTTTTTTCACAAAAGGGTTAAAGTAAATATTTGGCCTGAAAAGCCCGCGACCAATTCTAGGAGAGACAAGTGTAACATTTTAAGGGTCAAAGGGGGGTGCGGGTCAACATTAAAGTTTGTGAATTTTCAAAAATTTGTAAGGGAGGTTTGAAGGAATAAAGGGAGAATTGGACTCGTAACAAATAGGAGGGCACTATGTGGCGGGGATAGTTTCAAAGGTGGGGGCCCGCAGAGACAAAGTGGATAATTTTCCCTTGGCCTAAACGGAGTATAAATGAAGATCAAGCCCATGGGGTCCTTGGCAAATGAAAGATGAATGCGTGGTAAAGGACAAGGTGGGTCGGCAGGCTGGCGAAGGTAGGAGGGAATTTTTTCCCTTATGTAAAAAGGACTCAAAATCAAAATTTGAAGCATTGGCCAGCTAGTGATAGAGAAAGTGACACGTGGCAAGGGGAAAAATTGGAGGAGCAAGCTTGCGGGGAAAAAATGAAAATTTTCCCAAATTCCAAAAAAAATAAAAATACGCAGAATTGAAGCATGATCATGATGGGACCCACTAGATGCCATGTGTCAACTCCAAATTCAAAGGCGGAGGGGCGGAGAAAAAAGTCAAAGTTTTCCATTTTTCCAAAAAATGTGGAAAAGTCAAAAATGATCCCAATTTCGGTCCCAATTATTTTTTGACACATGGATGGCCCAAATTAAAGGGAGAAGATGGATAAGATCTACGGTTGCTATGTAATTTCATTTTTTGTCCACCATTTTTCCTCCAAGAAGCTTTAAATCATGAATTTTTACATCAAAATTCATTAAATTTATAGTAATTTTGTATCGTCTTGGCCTTCCAGGATCATTGGCATCACTTTCATGGCTTAATTCTTTGACTTGTGATGTTTTTGAAGTAAATTTTTTCCCCAGCCCGGAGCAAGCATTTGAAACAACAAAATCAAAAGTTGCAGAGGTACTTTAAAAAGGTAAAAAGGTAAAAATGATGAGTAAGAGGTGTTTGCATTCCTCAATGATGAAAAACATGCCTTTAAGATGGATAACGATCTAGATATTTGTAATAATTTAATATTTTGGGCACACCTGGTAACCTGCGAGTGTTTTCCTGTTTGATGTCATTTTCATTGAATCATGAAGAACTGTTGTAACAAATTTGATCCCATGGCATATTCTTTGCTTGGGAAAGAAGCCTCCAATGTGGCATAAGCTATATATTTCATTTTGGAGAAATTGTAAAGCGTAGGGAGTTAAAAATCATGAGAAAAATTCTGAGAGAAAGCTCATTTTCTGAGAAATCCACCAAAAGAACCAGGTTAATGTCTCAGTTGTTGAAAATTCATATATGTGAGTTAGTTACAAGTGTATAGCCATCACACAACTCTAATATTGTTCAAGTAACTCTCCCCTGTTGTTGAATCTAACAAGTTTTGAACCAAATCTATGTTTTCTTTGGGTAATATGGTGTCTGTTATCATTTTTAAATGCATGTGGATAGTTTTCATTGTTCTTGTTGCAATCTTGCATTGAAAGTATTTAGAAATCACATATAATCTCCATTTCTTGTTGATAGTTTAGTGGCATTTGCAATCTCATGTTTAGAAGAGCCTTCATCTGATAAGGAGATAAACAAATTTAAAATCACTTTACCTTCCTTGACTGCAGAGATTGTTTGTAAGCCTTTGGGGGCACCTTAGGCATGGTATAATCAAGGATTTTTTTTTTTAATTGAGTTCTTTAATTCAATCTTTTGTGGTAAGTTCTCAAAGATTGTGTGAAGATAGAAACATGGGTTTCCATTTGTGCCTCTTCTAGTTGAAGGAACATTTTGATTACCTGAGGCATTTCATCTGATAGTTGTTCAAGTATTGTAGAGATCTTCAAAGATCTGATATATCCCAGTCTGTCTTGTCAATCCCCAACCAAAAATTAGCTAAACAACAAATATCTTATCATGTACTATCCCTGATTTGTAGTTGTATACCCACAAAAGATCAAATTCCATTTGCAAAAGTATGCATAACAAATCAGGATCTCCAATGTCTCTAGTAACCTTTGCCTTGTTTTGAAAACATACCCATTTTTTGAGAAGTGAAAACTCGTGAGAGTTCATATATGGGCTGTTGATCATGTTTTCATCAAGGTCTCCATCATATAATTTCCAGCAAAGAGAAGGACATCTTCACCTCCTTCACCATTACAAGGTTACAAAATAGGTCCTCTTACCTTGGTTGCAAGGCACAACCTAAAAAAGCTAGGACAAGATCAAGTCCTATTGGAGTGCTATCCATTTCTCCGTAAACTTGAGTGCCAGCTAGACCACATCCCCAGGTACCAATGAAATACATCATGGTCTAATATGTCTTTAAGCTCCATGACATATCTATTGTGCTACTCAAATTGAAAAGGAGAACAAATTTTGATACCAACACCAGTGGCACCATTGCAATGGACTTCTTGGAAATTATTGGTGTTTGTTGAGTGTTAGAAGAGTTTGAGCATTTGTGTATTCAAGTATTTGATCTGCTATATTGTTAAAATATCATTGTATGCTCCAGATTTTCAAGTTATTAAACAAGGGTTTCAAGTTTTGTCTGCCCTATTTCCATTTACTAGCAGTTCATACACTTTGGGTGTATTGTGATTGATTGATTTAAGAAGAAGGTCTGATTTTTAAGGCTTTGCAATGTTTTCAGTGCTAGCAAACATTTGACAAATTACTTTAGTGCATTTGCACAACTAAGGTGAAAATCCTTAGTGGCAACTTCATGCTAATTTGATATTGAAAATACCAATTGTCTTACCTTCATGTCATTTACTTTTGTTTTGCTAATCCCTGCAAAACTGGAAGGAAGAAGATCTCTCTTCATCAAGGACTCTGCTAAGAAGTTGTTTACAGATTCAAGAAACTTAGAACTAGAGGGAAGAAAAGTGTGGAAGGTGGTTGGAGACTTGACTGAAAGAAAGGGGATCCCTATTGTTGAGTTTGAAAGTGAGTAGCATGTTATTGAAGACTACAATTCTTTTTCAAGTGGATCTGATTCAGACAATCCTATTGCTGATTTGAAATCCCAATCAGGTGAGGCACCTTCTTGTGCATTTGAAAGGCTTGTTAGAGATCATCAAGAAGGGTAGCCCTTAAGAGAGATCTATCTTGAATTTTTCATTCCCATTACCCAAATACCTTTCACTCCTCATCTACTTGTTTCACCTCCAAGTTCACCTCCACCAAACAATATGGATCTGTCTAGACCTCCATTTTTTGTTAACACCTTTGGTCCTATAAATTTTAGAGGAGTGGATGGTTACCCAGATGCTTCCCACAAGATGTCAGAAATAGGTTTCCAAAATTCTAGGGTAACAATGATATTGTTGATGATCAGCATCTCAAAATTTTTGATAACATGATGGAAGATTTTGAGATAGAGTTTGAGGATGTGTATCTCAAATTGTTTATTCATACACTAGAAAAAGATGCTAGGGATTGGTACAAGGCTCTACCTGATAATTCTATTGACTCATGGACTGAAATGAAAAACACATTTAGGTTGCAATATGGTGATAGGACTGATCCTAGATTTCTTTTATCTGAGTTTGAGAATATCAAGAAGAACCCTAATGAGTTATTCCATGACTTAAACACAGGGTTTAACAAAAATTTGAGAAGGCTGCCAATTAATCCGAGGCCTTGTGATGAATCTTGTTTAATCAAATATGCAGATGCATTTGATAAGAAGGAAGCCTATTACCTAAGAGACAAGAACCCAACTAATCTAAGACAATATTTCACCATGGCACTTCAAATTGAAAACAATATCAAGGTTGTTGGGAAACCTCTCAAGAGAGATGGTGTAAAATTCATGAACCCTGAAAAACCTCAAGCTAACAAAGTTGTTGATTTAGAAGAGGTTGTGAAAACTTTGGTAGGGGTTGTCAAAGAAATATCATACAAGTTGGCAAGAGCTGAGAAGGGAATTGGGCAGAATACACAAGGTCAACAAAGAGCACAAAACCATGATAGATTTGGAAATCATCCTAGGGGTGATCAAAGACCAGATGATAGAGGTAAAGGACCTATGGGAGGGGGAAATAGACAACCCCAAGCACGTAAAAATAGATTGGTTCCTGACCCTCTAACTACTAGGGTTTTTGTTGTTGATGAAGTTACTGATATGGGTTATTTTGATAGGTGTCTTCTACCCCATCCTCCATGTGAAGTGGACCAGCAAGAAGGTGAAGCTAATGATGATGATGGAACTGATGATGATATTTTCATGGTGGGTTGTTCTTCAAATTCACAAGGAGGAGAAACATCTACTGAAGTAATAAGTTTTAGGACTGCTACTACCTTTAGGAATTGCTTCAAACTGGTACAAGTCTTTCTCCCCCCTCATGCTCTTGAAGTTGATGTAGTGCAAGCTTTTGAAATTCCTAACAATGACTTTGAATGCTCAAGAGCTTTGATGATTAACAAGTATGATGGTGGTATCCCTTCAGAGGAAGATAGACAATTGTTGATGAATGTTGTTGTAGCTCAAGAGAAAGATTATAACACTAGAAGTAAATTTGTTAAAGGAAGTGGGCCTCAAGCCAAACCTAAAACACCCTTGCTCACAAGAATTCCCACATAAGCTCCTAGGAAAGAAACACTTGTCAAAAGCTCTACGGTCCCAAGCAAAAATTATAGTCCTCCTCATGCCCAAGCTGCCAGCAATCCATTGCAGTCTAAGTAACCTTCTTGTCTCCTTTCCAATGTTGTTTTGCCAAAGAATCTTCCCTATGACATAGCCCATGTGTTGAGAAAAATCAAAGTGAGTGTTCCAATCATTGAGTTTCTTAGAATTTCTAAGCATAAGAAGAGAGCATTTGAGTACTTGGGATTGAAAGAAGAGAAGAACACTCTAGGAAGAAATGTAAATGTTGTTGAGACTCCCCCTTAAGTCATTGTTGACCTTGAAACACTACTAGTAGTAGAAGATCTTGGAGAGACACCTAACGTATATTTGGGGACATCTTTGGTTGACTCCCAATTGAATGTTGATTCATTTTTCAAAACTTTGATTACAAAGCATAGGATACTTCACAATTGTATGTTAGATTCCAGTGCATCATGTAATGTCATGCCTCTAGAAGTCATGAATGAGTTGGATATCAAAGTGACTGTAGCCTATGGGAAGTGTACTGCCATGGATCCAAGGGAGGTGCAGGTGGTTGGTTGTGTAAAAGGTTTGGTTGTGTAGCTTGCATCTTACCCCGAGATGAATTTAAAATTAGATGTTGTGATTATTGATTGCCCTGCCAAATGGGGTATGCTTTTGTCAAGAAAGTGGTTTGCAAGTGTTGGCGGGAGTGTTCAGATGGACATGTCTTTTGCTACTATTCCCATTGAGGGCATCCTTGTCAAGCTCTATGGAGAAAATAAAATGTTACATCTAATTGAGGATCCAAATAATGCTACTTATGAAGTATTGTTTACTAATGTTGATGCTGATAATTTTATTTGTTTTGCTGATGGAAAAGAACACAAAATGGACCAGTCAAAGTGCCTTGAATAGGTATGTTATCCTTGGACCTTTCTATTTGATGGAGCTTGCTCCAAATTTGGAAATGGTGCTGGTGTAATTCTGATTTCTCCTAGCTTGGAAGAATTTGTTTTTTCCTTCAAGCTTAATTTTGAATGTACTAACAACATTGCTAAGTATGAAGCCTTGTTGTTGGGTCTGAGAATTGCATAGAAGTATGGTGTCAGGGACATCATTGCAAAGGGAGATTCAGAGCTAGCTGTTAAACAAATAAGAAAACTATAAGCTACAAAAAATCAATGGATGAAGCAGTATAAACATGCAGTTTGGGATTTAGTTGAGATTTTTTATTCCTTCAATATTATGCACCCTGATAGAAGTTTGAACGCTACTGCTGACAAGTTGGCAGTGTTGGGGTCAAGATTTGGAGTTTGCACCATTTCACCTTATTGTGAGTACAATGTTGAAGTTTTGACTAGGCCAGCTGCCCCTGATAACATCAAACATTGGCAAGTGTTTGATGATGATTCTCAAGTGAAATGGTTCTTGCAAAATCAAGATGAGTTTTTAGATCGGCATATTGATTGGGAGCCAATGGTGTGTATGACTGAAGGAAGAGAGAATTTTTTTGGAAAATATATTATCCAATTGAAAACTAACACCATTCCTAGAGGCCTTGTTTCTCTTGAGTATAATTTTAACAATGTTGATTGCATCATCAATAGAAACATGTCTGCCTCAAGGGAAATGGAAGAGCATGACTTGGGAACAAAGGAAAAACCAAGAAAAGTTTGGTTGGGTAGTAGTTTAAACAAGGAATAAAAACAATCCTACTTCCAATTGTTGAAACAATATCAAGACTTCCTTGCTTGCTCCTATTCAGAGCTGAAAGCATATAGAGAAAAAAAATTTCAACATGAGATATCTCTTGAAACAAATGCTAAACCACAGATAGAGGAAAAGGCCAATTAATCCACTTCTCTCCATGAAAATGCAAGAGGAATTAAAGAAGTTGAGAGATGGAGGTATCATTCAGTCCACAAGGTATTCATCTTGGGTTGCAAACCTTGTGCCAATCAGAAAGAAGAATGGAGATATCATACTTGTGTAGACTTCAGAAATCTGAACAAAGCCTCCATGAAGGACAACTATCCCTTGCCAAATATGGAAAATATGTTGCAGCTTGTGACAAGGTCTGAGTTGCTTTCTACATTGGATTATTTCTCTAGATACAATCAAGTGGTAGTCAAATAATCAGAAAGAATTAAGACAACATTCAATACTCCTTGGGGAACATATGTTTTTGTTAGGATGCCCTTTGGTTTGATGAATGTTGGTGCCACTTTTCAAAGAGCAATGGATGTTGCTTTTGTTGGTTACATCAATGAGTTCATTGCAGTTTACCAAGATGATGTGACTATGTTTTCAAGGTAGAGAGGTGATCATTTACAACACTTGGAGAAGATGTTGATCAGATATAGGGAGCATGGAATTTCTCTTAATCCAAATAAGTGTCATTTTGGCATGTAAAATGCCAAGTTTCTTGGTCACATTATGTCAAAAGATGGTGTTATGATAGACCCTGAGAGAGTGGAAGCAATCAGCAAATTACCTATCCCAAGAACCAAGAAAGGCATCCAATATTTCTTTGGTCAAATTAATTTTATTAGAAGGTTTGTTTCCAACTTTTCTAAGTTGACTCTTCCAATCACAAGCATGCTAAAGAAGGACCAAGTTATCAAATGGGAGGAGGCTTCCATTCAAGATTTTGAAGGAATTAAGGATGCACTCAAACATGCACTTGTTTTAGCAGCCCCAAACTATAAGAGGCCTTTCCAAATCTTTTCCTTTGCCTAGCTGAATATACCATTGCTTTTGTTTTGCTACAAAATGATGAGAATGGGGCTGAGAGACCTATTTCCTTCTTTAGCAAGGCTTTACAAGTAGCTGAGTTTAAGTATACAATCATGGAGAAACAAGCATTTTCCTTGGTGAAAGCAACAAAAGTTTTCAAGCCTTATATATTGAGTTCAAAATTTATTGTTTATATTCCCCACACCATGGTGAAAGAAATCTTATCAGAGATGGAGATCGCAAGAAAAAGGTGTAGGTCGGTGAACAAGTTGCAAGAGTATGATATGGACATCCAAACCAAAAAGTTGGTAAGAGGTTTGGGCCTTGCTAAGCTCATGGCTGAGAGAAAATTGTAGAATGTGGAAGTGAATCAGATAGAGGAAGAAAGGGTAGATGTGCTTGCAAATTTGGTAAGTTCTAAGTGGTACAAGGATATAATCTTTTACCTTAGACAATCGTGTTCTCCTGATCATTTAAATAAAAATCAGAAAAGAGCTCTCAAGATGGCTTCTAAAAAATATATCATCACAGACCTTGGGCTATCTTGGAAGAACCCTGAAGGTGTCCTCTTGAAATGCATAACTGAAGATGAAGCTCCCAAGATAGTTTTTGATTTCCATGGGGGAGTTTGTGGAGGACACTTTTCTGGAAGAATAATAGCACATAAGATTTTGAGAGCTAGTTATTGGTGGCCTACTCTTTTCAAAGATGTAACCCAGCTAGTTAGAAAATGTGATAGTTGCCAATGTTTCTCTAGAAGACTGAAAGCTTCATGCTCCCTTCCTTTGCAGCCTATATCAATTGAAGCTCCTTTCAAGCAATGGGGGATGTACTTCATTGGTGAGATTTTAGATTCTTCTAGTACTGGCCATAAGTGGATCCTTGTAGCCACTGATTATTTTACAAAATGGGTAGAGGAAGTCCCCACCAAGAAAGAAACACACCAAATAGCTATGGACTTCTTGTTGAATCAAATCATATGTAGATTTGGAGTCCTAGTCAAGATTGTAGCTAATAATGCCATGTACTTTAGAGCCAAACCTTTAATGGTAATGTGTAATGAATATGGAATCAATATGACTTATTCTTCAAACTATAACCCCCAAGCGAATGGACAAGCTGAGTCGAACAATATGAATTTGTTGAAGATCATTAAAAGGACACTAGAACAAAACAAGAAGAAATGGGATGAACAATTGAAATTTGTAGTTTGGGCTGATAGGATAACTCCTAAAAGAGCTACTAGTAAAAGCCTATTTGAATTGGTGTATAGAACTCAGTCTTTGCTGCCCTTGCCCTTGCAATTATCTTCATTTCAATTTTCCCAACAGTTGGAAGATCAAGAGCTTGGCCCATATTAATTAAGGATCAATTAGATTATTGAGCTTGATGAGGAGAGAAGAGCATCCCATCAAAGCCATGTCAGATTTAGGGAAAAATTGAAGAGATTGTTTGACAAGAAGGTCACTCCTAGAGCCTTCAATGTTGGATATCTGGTTTTTTTGTGGGATAGTAGGCATGAAGACAAGGGAAAGCATGGTAAATTTGCTGCATTATGGATGGGCCCTTATGCCATTGACATTAGAATTGGTGAACATACCTTCTTTCTTAAGGATTTAGATGGGGAATTGCTGGAGCTGCCTATTAATGGCATAAATTTGAAGCATTTCTTGGATTAATCCCCAAATTTGAGGTATGCATAGCTTGTATTGTGTATAGTCTTCTGTTTTTTCTCTATTTTTGGTTTTTTTTAGTATTATGGTTTTCCTTGCTGAGTGATAGCCTTTTTTGTCAGGTTCTCAGCTGGTTTTTGGTATTTTTGGCTCTTGACTCATTTTCCCAATGGATATTTTGGCACTTGATCTACATTTTGTCCTTGTGGCACTCACTGGGAGTGCCCATCCCCAAGCAAGAGCCGATGTTGGTGCCATTTTTGAGCTTGCACCATGTTCCCCTAAATTTTCAAATCTATATGTACTCAAAAAACGTTTTACATTTTGAGATGATGGTCTATAATTCTTCACCTCCACTTGAATACTTTTAAAATGCTCACAAACTTTTTGTTTTGCCCTAATTTGAAAGAATAATCCAAGTTTTTACTTTTTTGTGCCGTAGTTTTTCCAATTTTGTGGGCTATGTCGTTTTTCCCTTTTCCAGATCGTGAAAAAATTGAATTTGATCAATTCATACTTGTTTGTATTTGAAAATCCAATCCCAAGGCTGAAAATGTTGTAAAATCATCCTTCAGTTGATTCAAAATCAAAAAAATTTCCATCCTTGAAGAAAAAATTGAATTCTAGGGTGTCCCTGGAATTTTTTACATTTTGACAGTTAGACGAGGGTCATTTGTTCATCAAATTCTTCCTCAAACATGCATTGGCAATGTGGCGGGTTTTCATTGGCCAAGGATCAGCAGGGAAATGTTATAACTTCTCATTTTTAAATTTTTTTGGCAAAAGGGGCATTTTCGGGCCTAGGGACCTGTTTTTTCAGAAATTTCCTATGTGGCATGTTTTGATTAGCATGTGGGATGGCAGAATGGTGGGTGGTTGGATTACCTTAAGGTTTTTTTACCTTACTTTGCAAATATTTTAAAAGTCAAATTTTAGCCCAAAACCCCGCAGCCAATCTCAAGAGCACACGTGTCCTATAAGTTTCAAAATGGAAGTGTGGGTTGTGAGGGGACTTAGAGTTTTTTGGCTCTAATTTGTTTCAAAATATTTTTTTTCCAACTCGAATCAGAGGAGAAAACGTGGCATCAGTTATGAGCAGGTTGGTGGCCTAGAAGATGGAAAATTTAAATGTTTCCCTTAGCAAAAAGGGGAACTAAATTGAAATTTTGGGTTGAATCTCTGCAACAAATCAGGAAGGACGCATGTCAAAAAGGGAAAAAAGTGGAGGGAGGGGCCGAAGGAAAATTTTATAGCTTTTTGCCTTCATTGTCTAGAAGGTAAAAATGAAAAATGGCTCCATGCCAATCACATGTGGACATGTGTCCAACAGAGCAGGGTGGGTCGGCGGGCCAACTGAGGGAAAAGGGAATTTTTTCTATTTTTTCACAAAAGGGTTAGAGTAAATATTTGACCCAAAAGCCCATGACCAATCCAGGAGAGACAAGTGTAACATTTTAAGGGTCAAAGGGGGCCATGGGTCAACGTTGAAGTTTGTGAATTTTCAAAAAAATGTAAGGGAGGTTTGAAGGAAGAAAGGGAGACTTGGCCTACAACGAATAGGAGGGTGTCATGTGGTGGGGATAGTTTCGGAGGCACAGGCCCGCGGAGACAAAATGGAGAATTTTCCCTTGGCTTAAAGGGAGTAAAAATGAAGATCAAGCCCACAGGTCCTTGGCAAATGAAAGATGGATGCATGGCAAAGGACAAGGTGGGTCGGTGGGCCGATGGAGGCAGGAGGGAATTTTTTCCCTTTTCTAAAAAGGACTCAAAATCAAAATTTGAAGCGCTAGCCCGCTAGCGATAGAGAAAGTGACACGTGGTAAGGGAAAAAATCAGAGGTGCAGGCCCGCGGGGAAAAAAGTGAAAATTTTCCCAAATTCCAAAAAAGGTCAAAATATGCAAAATTGAAGCATGATCCTGATGGGATCCACCATATGCCACGTGTCAGCTCCAAAATTCAAAGGTAGAGTGGCGGAGATAAAAGTCAAAATTTTCCATTTTTCCAAAATATGTGGAAAAGTCAAAAATGATCCCAATTTCGGTCCCAATTGTTTTTTGACATGTGGAGGGCCCAGATTAAATGGCAAAGATGGATAAGATCGACGATTGCTGTGTAATTTCATTTTTTGGCTGCCATTTTTCCTCTAGGAAGCTTGGAATCATGAATTTTGCATCAAAATTCATCAAATTTATAGTGATTTTGTGTCGTCTTAGCATTCCAGGATCATTAGCATCACTTTCATGGCTTAATTCTTTGACTTGTGATGTTTTTGAAGTAAATTTTTTCCCCATCCCAAGAAAGCATGTGAAATGACAAAATAAAAAGTTGCAAAGGTAGTTTAAAAATGTAACAAGGTGAAAAATGATGAGTAAGAGGTGTTTGCATGCCTCAATGATGAAAAATATGCCTCCAAGATGGATAATGATCTAGATATTTCTAATAATTTAATCTTTTGGGCACACCTCACAACCTGTGAGTGTTTTTCTGTTTGATGTGATTTTCATTGAATCATGAAGAATTATTGTAACAAACTTGATCCCATGGCATATTATTTTCTTGGGAAGGAAGGCTCCAATGTGGCATAAGGTATATATTGCATTTTGGAGAAATCGTAAAGTGTAGGGAGTTAAAAATTACGAGGAAAATTTTGAGAGAAATCTTATTTTCTGAGAAATCCACCAAAGAACCAGGTTAATGTCTCATGTGTTCGAAATTTATGTATGTGAGTTGGTTACAAGTGTATTGCCATCACACAACTCTGAGATTTTTCATGTAACTCTCCCTTGTTGTTGAATCTAACAAGTTTTGAACCAAGTATGTGTTTTTGTTGGGCAATATGGTGTCTGTTATCATTTTTAAATGCATGTGGATAGTTTTCATTGTTCTTGTTGCAATATTGCATTGAAAGTCTTTACAAATCACATAAAATCTCCATTTCTTGTTGATATTTTAGTGGCATTTGTAATCTCATGTTCAAAAGAGGCTTCATCTGATAAGGAGATAAACAAATTTAAAATCACTTTAACTTCCTTGACTGCAGAGATTATTTGTAAGCCTTTGGGGGCACCTTAGGCATGGTTTGATCAAGGATTTTTGTGTTTAATTGAGTTATTTGCTTCAATATTTTGTGGTAAGTTCTCAAAGATTTTGTGAAGAGTGCAACATGGGCTTCCATTTGTGCCTCTTCTGGTTGAAGGAACAATCTGATTATTTGAGGCATTTCATTTGATAGTTGTTCAAGTATTGTAGAGATTATCAAAGATTTGATCTATTCTAATCATTCTTGTCAATCCCCCACAAAAAATCATCAAAACAACAAAGATCCTATCATGTACTATCCCTGATTTGCAGTTGTATACCCACAAAAGATCAAAGTCCATTTGCAAAAATATGCATAACAGATGGAGATCTCCAATGTATCTAGTAAACTTTGCCTTGTTTTGAGAACATAACCATGTTTTGAGAAGTGAAAACTCGTAAGAGTTCATATCTAGGGTGTTGATCATGTTTTCATCAAGGTCTCCATCATAGAATTTCTAGCAAAGAGAAGGACATATTCACCTCCTTCACCATTACAAGGTCACAAAATAGGTCCTCTTACCTTGGTTGCAAGGCACAAATTAAAAAAGCTAGGACAAGATCAAGTCCTATTGGAGTGCTATCCATTTCTCAACAAACCTTAGTGCCAGCTAGACCACATCCCTGGGTACCAATGAAATACAACATGGTCTAATATGTCTTTAAGCTCCATGACATATCTATGATGCTTCTCAGTTTGAAAAGGAGAACAAATTTGGATACCAACAGAGCCTTCATCATGTAATGAGATAAACAATTTAAAATCACTTTACTGACATTTTGTTGATAAAGATTGTCTGAAAGGCTTTGAGTGTATTTTAGACATGATGAACTAGAGATTGATAATGTTAAATTGAGTCTTTTAACTCGAGACTTCATGCTATATTCTCAAATACTTTGTGAAAACGTGAAAATTTGAGCCTCCATTGATGCACATCTTCTGGTTGAAGGAATGTCTTAACTATTCTAAAGCTTTTTGTTGTTCAATTGTTCATTGTTGTGAATTTTCTCAAAGATCTGGCAAAGTCCAATTTATCTTTCTTAATCTCCCACCAAAAAATCATTCAAACAACTAATCCTACTCTGTACTACCCCTATTTTCCCCTGTATATCCATAAAGGAATAAAATTTATTTACTAAATATGCAAAACAATTACGATTTCATAATGTTTTCAGTAACCTTAGCCTTGTTTTAGAAGTATCTCCATATTTAATTGACAACTCTTGAGAGTTAAATTATGGAGTATTGATCATACTTTCCCAAGGTTTTCTTCATAAATTTGTGCAAAAGAATGATATCTCCATCTCCTTCATCAAACAGAGGTTACACTAAGGGACCTCTCACCCTAGTTAAAGATGCACAACCTAAAGTAGTGAGGATAGCTCAAATCTTCTTGAAGGTGTTATCCATCTCTCCACACTGTGAGTGAAAAAGGGCCGGTTAGATCTTATCCCTGGCTACAAAATGACATACATTATGATCTATCTGTCTCTAAGCTCTATGTCAAATCTATGATGTTGCTCATCTTTAAAAGGACGAAAAATTGGATACCAACACTCGTGGTGCTGTTGTCGGGGACTCTTTGAAGTATTTTACAAAATTCAGTACTTACAGACCCCTGGTAAGTACTTCTTACACATGGTGTGTGCTCATACATTTCAAAAACATCATTTTCTATTTAGATCTGTAAGAATTGTTCAAATTTTTAAGTTCTGAGTGTAATATTTCCTGCTTCTATAGTTATTACACTAAGGTTTGTATCATCATTTATAAATTTGGGTAGATGAAGAGCAGATCTTGTGAGCTTTGCATGAATCCAGTATTGACAGAAAATTGATAGGTCTTTCATAGTGCATTTGCACAAATTAAGGTGAAAATCCTTAGTGGTGACTCCGTGCTATTTAAATTCTTAATAAATACCAGTGTCTTAACATATATCAAGTAAGATTTTTCAGTAATCTCTGCAAAGCGGGAACGAAGAACATATTTCTTTGCCAAGGACCCTAGTAGAAGGTTTTTTTAGAATTAGGGAAGTCTAATTCAGAAGAAAGAAGAATTTGTAAGGTTGTTGGAGATCAAGCTTCAAGAAAAGATATCTCCATTGTTGAAACTTAGCAGCCTGAGATTGAAGATTGCAATACTTTCTTAAGTGAATTTGAATCAGGTAATCTGTTTGTTGAATTGAATTCTCCATCTAGAGAGGGGCCTTCTTTTGTATTTGAAACATTTTCTTTTCAATATACCCCTGTGTTTTTCAGATTTGATAGAGTCTTCCAAGAAACAAATCCTTTAGAGGGCAGTCATTCTAAGAATTCCATCCATGTACCACACAAACTTCTTACTCCTCATTAGTTTGCATCTCCTCCAAGGTCACCTCCTCAAAATAATATGGATTAGTCTCCACCCAAACCTCCATTTATTGTTAATATTTTTGGTCCCATCAATTTTAGAGGTATGACTGGCTTTCCTAATGTTGTGCCACAAGATGTAAGATATAGATTTCCTAAGTTTCAAGGGAATAATGCAATCACTGGTGATCAGCACTTGAATCTCTTTGTCAATATGATGAAGGAATTTGAAATAGAATTTGAGGATGTGTACATTAAATTATTTATCCATACTCTAGAAGAAGATGCAAGGGACTGGTATAAATCTTTGCTAGATAATTCCATAGATTCTTGGACAAAAATGAATAATTCTTTTAGACTATAGTATGGTAATAAAATAGACCCTAGGTTTCTTTTATTAGAGTTTTAAAATATTAAGAAGAATCCTAATGAATCAGTGCATGATTTCAATACAAGATTTAACAAAACATTGAGAAGACTTCCCATTAATTTGAGGCCATGTGATGAATCATGTCTGTTAAATTATTTAGATGCATTTGATAAGAAATTTTCTTACTATTTGAGGGATAAGAACCCTGGAACTTTGAGGCAAGCCTTTACCAAAGCTATGAAAATTGAGAACAACATTAAAGTAGTTGGAAAACCTCCTAAGAGGGAGGGTATTAAACTAATTAACCAAGAGAAGCCTCAATCAAGTAAGGCTATGGATCTTGAGGAAGTTGTAAAGCCTTTGGCCGGAGCTGTAAAAGAAATCTCTTAGAAGCTAGATAGGGAAGAGAAAGGAATTGGACAAGATTCCCAAGGTCAGCATAGGCAACAGGGACAAGACAAATTTGTAAATCATCCTAGAAATGATCAGAGATCTGATGAAAGAGGTAAAGGACCCATGGGAGCTAGCCAACCCCAAGCTAGGGAAAATAGAGTAGTGCCTGATCCTCTAAATGCTATATTTTCTGTTGTTGAAGAGATAAATTAAATTGATTGGTGTGACAAATGTTCTTACCCCACCCACCATGTGAATTAGATCAGTAAGTTGAAGAGGATGATGATGCATGCATTTTGGACTGCTCTACAAGCTCACAGTAAGGAGAAACTATAACTAAAGTAATAAGTGTAAGAAATGCTGCAAGTTTTTGGGATTGCATTCACTGGGTACCTCTTCTTCCTCCCTCTCATAATTTATAAATAGATATGGTACAAGCTTTTGAACTTCCTAAATATGATTTTGAGTATCTAAGGGCTTTAATGATTAAGAAGGATGATGGAGGAATCCCATCAGAAGAGGATAGGAAGTTGTTAATGAACATTGTTATTGCCCAAGAAAAGGAGTATAACACAAGAAGTAAAGCTTTCAAAGGAGCAGGGCCTCAAGAAAAACAAAAAACCCTAGTTCTCACCAATATCCCAACAGAAACTCCAAATAAAGATGCATCTGGAAAAGGCCTTGTTGTATCAAGTAGAATTGGTGTTCCCACCCATGCTCAAAATGTGAAAAATCTTGTGCCATCCGATGAGTTTGTCAATATTTCTCCAAATGTTGCTTTTCCCAAATAAATTCCTTATGACATTTCCCAAGCCTTGAGTCAGATCAGGATTTTTGTTCTAATTGTTGAACTGTTAAGGATTCCTGAGCACAAGAAGAGGGACTATGAACATTTGGGATTGGAAGAAGATAGGAGTACCAAAGGCAAAAATATTAATAATGCAGACACTCCTCTAACCATTGTAGATCTAGAAAAACCACCATCATTAGAGAAGATAGGTTAACCATCTAAAGTTTACTTGGGAACATCTTTGGTTGAGTCTCAATTAATTATTGATCCATTTTTTACAACGTTGATTATTAAGGACAGGATGATGCACAATTGTATGTTTGATTCCAGAGCATCATGTAATGTTATGACTCTACAGGTCATGAATGAATTGAACATTAAAGTGACAACAACTTATGGCAAGTGTACTGTAATGGATTCTAGAGAGTTTCCAGTTGTAGGATGTGTAAAAGGTTTGGTGGTAAAACTTTCAGCTTATCTAGGTAAGAACTTGAAACTTGATGTTATTATTATTGATTGCCCTACCAAATGGGGCATGTTGTTGTCAAGAAAGTGTGCTGCAAGTGTTGGTGGAAGTGTTTAGATGGATATGTCTTTTTCCACCATTCCAATTGAAGGCAGCCTTGTAAAATTGTATGGAGAGAAGAAGATGTTGCACCTCATTAAAGATCCCAATAATGCTTCTTATGAAGTTTTGTATGCTGATGTAGATGTTGATAAATTTGTTGGATTTACTGATGGAAAAGAGAACAAGATTGATCAATGTAAATGTATTGAATAAATAGGTTTTCCTTGGACATTGTTATTCGATGGAGCTTGTTCCAAGTTTGGAAATGGTACTGGTATTGTTCTAATTTCTCCAGGCTAGGAAGAGTTTGTTTTTTCTTTCAAACTCAAATTTGAATGCACTAAAAACATTCCTAAATATTAAGCATTGTTATTGGGTTTGATAATTGCATGGGAATATGGTGTAAAGGATATCATTGTCAAAGGAGATTCAGAACTGATTTTCGAGAAAATTAGAAAACTATATACTACTAAAAATCAAAGAATGAAACAATACAACCATGCAGTCTAGAATTTGATTGAAATGTTTGAATCGTTTAATATTATGCACCATGATAGAAATTTTAATGATTTTGAAAATAAGTTAGTAGTGCTAGGATCCACATTTGGAAATTGTACAATATCTCCATTTTGTGAGTATTATGTTGAAATAATAACAAGGCCATTTGTCCTTGACAATGTTAAAAATTGGCATGTGTTCAATGATGATGCCCAAGTAAAACAGTTTCTACAGAACCAAGGTGAGTTTGATGACCAAAATATAGATTGGGAAGCAATGGTGTGTGCTTCTGAAGGAAAGGAAATTGTACGCATCTAAAATTACATGAGCTACATTGGTAGGAAAATGGTTATAAAAGTCCCTAATGATGATTCAAAATCCTTTCAAGAAGGTTTTCAAGCTCCAAAAATACATTCGTAGTATATATTTTTAGCCTAGATGTCCTTACTTATCTTTTCCCTAAATTTTTCCAGCTTCCCCCTTCTTTCTGTGCTTGTTTTGGCCTTCAGTGCCATGACCGCCACCCTTCCTTGGGCGGCGGTCCTGAAATTGCTTCCCTACACATGGTGGCGTTTTTGCCCACTTTTTCCAGAACCTTCATGCAAGAAATTTAATGCAATGATTCAATTATGTTTACTTTTTGAGTGCATCTGTGAGCCGAATTTGCTAAAAATAGCTTCATTTGCTTGGTTCTCCTTGTTCCTTCTATTTTTAAATAGATTTAATGAGTGGAATTGCCTCTTGATTGCCTTGTGCATGAATTAACCTTCTATCCTTCATTCCTATATATTCAATGTTTGTATTCAAGCAAAGGGGCTAAGAATTTTGTGTATCTTGCATTGTTGTGCTACCATAATCTTGCTAGGAATTGTATAACCAAGTTCAGATCTCTTGTACTATTTTTCTTCTACCTACATTACATCCAAATTTCCTCCAAGCTACCATCTCTCAAGTGCCATGCTCTTGTTGTTGTTCTTTGCATTCCAAAGTCATTCGACTCACATGAACACTCAGAGAAAGAAAGGAAAGAACTAAGGGGAAAAATACTCATACTACTTGATTTTCCAAAGCTCTTGCTCTTCTAGGTTGGAGTTGTGTATTTGTTTTCTTTGTTTTGTCAAATTGTCAATTGCATATCAAATAGAGTAGAGCAACAATTCATTTCAATTAATGAGATAGCTGCAAGTAGATCAAATCACTAGGATTTTTTCCCTTCAATATTACCAGGGAAGTTGTGGGTGAGTAGTAGCTCTTTTAGAGTCATGATTTATTCTCCACTTTTGAGGTAGGGTTGGAGAGATTTTATTTGAATTAGAGTAGATCTTAGATTTAGATTCTCACATTTGCACAGATAACTAGCTACATCCGGCCAGTTATTTGTTTTAAAATCATTTATTAGATTAGATGCATAGTCTAAAAAGTTAGAAAAGCACAAAAATATTTATTTCCATACATTAGTTTGTTTTTATTGCTTTGTCCTGATATATTTAGAAAACACCAAAAATATAGTTAAGATTTACCTTGATAGATAGTTTATTCACCAAAAAAAAAATCAATTCATCTTGCATGACCATCAATGGTCCGCAATTGGAAAAAACCTACAATTGCTATCCTCTAGTTCCATAATCCAACGGGCAAGAGTTAATAATTGACATTGACACAAGTCTGCGCTTAACAATCTTATGCACACCCAGAACATATGCTTAGAAAATAAGATAGTTAGAGACCTTGAACATAGCTTCTCATCAGGCCTACGAATTTTGGACTACTCCTGGAAATAGGATTTGATTGCATGAATGACCATACAAGGGCCTAACCTTCAACAAGTCTTTGGTTGTGACCCATAGGTCCCGTAACCCAACGTGCCTACTGGTCAGTTAGATATTGACACTAGTTTACCCACACAGGTATTCATATCCTCGCCACTTCCACCTGATATTATCCCATAACTTTCATTGTTGAGTATAGCAGCCAACCAGGGTAAGACTTTCTGGACAAGACCAAAGAATCACCCTTAGTTACTATAGCTCCACTTCATCTCTTGTCTTAATTTCCATGACCTTGTCTAAAAACCCATACGAGGTAGCTGAAGGCTACTTTCCATGTATTCCACAACCAATCAATAGAATCTCGACTGAACTAGACATCGATTGGATTCTTCGAGTAGCTATGATATCAAACCATACCATCACAACCCTTCAGTTAGGAGAGAATTCTTCACCTTAGATTCACAGATTCTGTTACTACGTGTCAAAGGTATAAGGTTGCCTAATTATCTTGGTCATCACCATCACTTTCACTCTCATTTCAATTCCACACCGGCTATCTCGGCACAACCTCAGGAGGTCACATGCGAAGAAGGTCACGTGTTGATTTTTTGTCATATAAATTGGTGAACTCGATGTGAAGAGCTAGTCTCTAAGTGTTTCCACTTTTGTCCATCCTTTATTCTGTGGGTTTTCTTATACCCCCTAAATATGTCAGGATATGACGAGTACGTTTTACCCATCCTGGGTTTTGACATGTACCAGTACCAATAAAACATATCACAACAATCACCTTCACTTTCAACATTGGCAGATAATCACTCATCCACTCAAAACCCTCTGCTTCATAGAACCAATGTTGGTTCTTCTGTACGCATCAAAGAATTGGATCAAGTCACTCAGACTTATCCTCTTAAATAGTCAAGTTCAAATAGCATAACATTCACTGGTGAAGTGAGTTCATCTCCTCAAGTATTATTTCGACATCCCATTATCGTACAATCCGTTCAACTCCCCCATCTCAATGATGAGTATTTATCATAGTATGCTACGAGAGAGCAGTAATTACAACAAATGAACCAATATTTCAATGGGTTATAAGGACAAGGTGATGTCCTTCTTCAGAAAAATAATGTTACCCCTCCACCAATTTACAATACAACCAATGAGGGGTGGCAACATCGTGAATAATTCATAGTCGAATACCATTCTCCTCAATAGCCTCCAAAGTCTCAACCAAAGTAATCTAAGCAAGGTATCACCCCGCTGACGAGCGATGTCATTTCAGCTTTGGTTGATAAATTTAAGGAGTTAGAGCTTGCCCAGAATACACAAAATTCATATTCCAAGAAAGCATGGGCTCCTTCCTATTCACAGAACTATGGGCAAGTGCCGACCACCCATAATCAATCGGTATACATGAATACTCCAAATCATGGGGACTTGTTAACTGGGACGGGCACCTTGGGTATGCCTCCTCAAGCTACATATGGATATCTACAATAGGAATCAGTTGGAATTGCATTCTCGAATGCTATGCCAAACCAAAAAACAACGTTCCCTGGCTTCGCACCTTCATCTCAATATAAAATTAACCAACCCCCTTATATGCACATGTATTCTAAATCTCCACAGGCGGACATCTACTCCTACCCAGGTCCATATGGACAATCACAAGGGATTTCATACACCCCACTTAATGTTTATGTTTTCCCATTTCAATAGTTAATGCAGCCCCCACCTCCCCAACAAGGGTCTTCGATGGTGGAAATGTATGCAATGGGGACTTATTTTGAATATCTCAAAGAACCCCTAGATTTCTCCATTCAGGCACTCATGCTCTCGAGACCATTTCTTGATCTCACAAAGTTCAAAGGGGAAGGTGATCCAAATTCCCACATCAAGGCTTATACAACAACCATTCGAGATTTTCTCCTATGGGATGCAGTCGTTGCAAACATTTTCCCCAAGACACTTGAAGGCATTTCTCTCAACTGGTATTATAGGCTACCGAAGGCTTCAATACACTCGTTCAAATAACTCATGTAATATTTTATCAAATATTTTGATATGAACAAGTTGTTGTGAATAGGAATCAGAGAATTTCTTCATATCAAACAAGAACATAACTAATCCGCAGCCCACTTCATTAAGAGATGGCGACATGTTCTCTACTATTCCGTAAGTGCTCCAAACATGGATCAAATGGAACTTTTTGACTTGTTCCTTCACTCCCTCAATGGGAAGATGAAGGAAGAGGTTTAAAATTTTCCATTGAGGAGCTATGAAGAGGTGCTAGAGGGTGCTCTTGAGATCGACCAAGCAACCATCGAAAGCGGCCATAAGACCTATTGAACAAATGAGAAGTTAGTTTTCCCTACTCAAAACACTCTCGGTTATTCCAACAACAAAAAAAACAATTAGGGACTTAAGATCCATAGCAAGAATCATGGATTCATGACTGACAAAGTAACTGATCAACCCAAAAATCCTAACATTGATAATCCCACTAGTATAGGTGCTACGAATGACAACACGAATAACAATAACAATGGAAATAATCAGAGAAACAACAATGTTTATCCCTCGGTAAATGCTATGGATTTTAATCATTCCCAACAACAACAACCTCAACCATAAAGACAAATGTTGACCGCAAGCCCTAGTCAATACCCCAACCAATTTCAAAACCAGGGGCAAGGGTTCCAAAGTGTTAATTATAACATTCAACAACCAAACAACAACCGTGGTTTCAAACCATAACAAGGGACAAACCAAAGGCCTTGGGATTACTATCCTGGCCTATATTTTGGTTTCCATAGGGTCTATGGGCATGACGCAAGAACTTGGCATGATTGTAATAAGTTTTTGCAGCAGTTTTTAGAAGACCAAAGATAGTTGTTTTTCGACATGTTTCTTGCTAACCGAACTATGCCTAGTCAGATCACCTATATGGGACTTGTGTCTCCATAGAACACATCATTGGGAATCTTCAACGATCCTCTTCCCACATATCCAAAGTACGGTAGACTCAATCCTAGTGGTTTGAATAAAGGCATTGTAATCGGGACCCATGACTGTGAAGCCTCAACTTCGTCGAGCCCACAGGTGGCACCTCCTTTGGATGGTCATAAGGAAACAAAGATTTTAGGTTTGGTTGAGTTGGATGTTGAACCTGAAATTAACGATACAACAAGAGCTAGAGACTATTCATCACAACCAATTCCAGTCTATCCAATTGTGTCGGATAGTGTTCATGACACGTAAAGCAAGCCAGTAGGGGTTTATGACTTGATCAGTGATCTAACCAAGAGCTTTTCACACATTTCCTTTTTAGATCTATTGTATAATTCCCCAACTCATCGAGCCACCCTCTTGGAAGCAATTAGTCTCAGCCATTTGGTTAACGTTACCCCACCGCTAAAGGTGTAGATAAACCATGTATACTTTGACATTTTCCCCCTAGGGCAGCCCGAAAGGGATATTGGGTTTGTATTTGACATAAGAAAAATGTGTACAGATGCTGAAATAGCTCGTAGAGGCAATCTAACCTTGTTTTTGAAAGTTTCAGTCTACAACAACTATGTAAAGCATGCAACGATCGATGATGGGGCAAGATTTAATATAGTCCCCTTCTCTTTTCTTTAGAAGTTAGGATGTGGGGAGACTAATTGCTCCTCGACACGAAACACATTGAGGAGCTATGATAGTCTCAAGTCAACCTCGATTGAAACCATAGTATTACTAGTCACTCTTTTGCCCAAAACGGTGCTTACTGAGTTTTATATTATAGATCAGGAAACTAACTATAATATGATCCTTGGTCACCCATGGATATAATGCATGAAATGAATCCCATCCACCCTATTCCAAGAAGTCAGATTCCTACATTTAGAGAAATTTTTTATCACCCAAGGTGATCTAAAGCCCTTTGATATACATCTGGCTAGCTTGACGAAAATACAAGGGGTCCACTCTGAATTCGAGCTTCCCACCAACCAGCTAAACAAACCAGTAAGCACGTTACCAGAAGAAAAGGTATTTCCCACGACGGAATTAGAGGTTATAGGTTTGATCGAGGGTATTTCAGTGGTAAAGGATGAGAGTGTTGTTGTAGAGATGGTAGCTCTAGGAACTATAACAAATATGTTGAATTATTAAAAAAGAATTTTCCTATCCTTCTTCACTTTGATTCCATGGGTATGGGTCATTCTTTGTGACATGTTTCCCTTCACGTAGATTAGGTTTGTATGGTAGATGTAACCGAGATAAAAGGAGAACTTATAAAGGATGACTCAACATCCATCTTCCCAAGTAATTGTTGGACCCTCCATTTTGATGGGGCCAAGTGTCGCTTCAGTTTCGAGGTAGGTGTCATCCTTACTTCACCCAAAGGAAGGTTTTTACCTTTTATTTCAAACTAAATTTCGAATGCATGAACAATGGAGCTGAATATGATGATCTCTTACTACGCCTCATTGTAGCTAAGAGAATGGGCATCCTCAATATTAGGGTGTTGGGTGATTCACAGCTAGTCGTAAATTAGGTATCCGAGGTATACAAGACTAGGGATGAACACTTACAACTTTACAGAACCACCATACTGGGCCTAACTAAGGGGTTTGATTTCATATCAATTGAGGTGGTTTCACGTGAACAAAACCTTCTAGAAAACTCTATAGTGACTTCCTCCTCACGCTTCACTCCAAGTAGTGATTTAGAGGACTCCAACTTGACGGTTTCACTCCACACTGAATCGTTGATTCATAAAGCACCAGTAACATCAATGTTGACATACATAGAAGCTGAGGACCATCTTGATTCTTCAGAAAATATTGATAGGGATGATTCAACCTTAATTTACTTAAACACTCTAGCGGAGTTGCATCTTACTTGTCAGGAGTTATACTTTTCCTTAATTCCATGTTCTTCCTCTTATTTTGGTAATCCATTGATTGAGTCCTCTCCAGGAAAAGATCTTGAGATTTACAATATAGAAGAAGTAGGGGATTTAGAGTTTCCTCCAGCCCTGTTTGAGTTTGAGGAGGATAATGCCTCCTTAATCAAGGGAATGATTGATATAAACATCAGAATGGAGGAGGAACCCAAAATCTTAAAACTAGGGTCCTCTCTAACTCTGAAGGAAATAGAAATCCATACCCAAATCCTCAAGTAACATTATAAATCCTTCACGTTTATTTACAAGGAAATGACGGGGATTACACCCCACATCACAGTTCACAATCTCATCACTAAACCAAATGCCAAACCAATTAAGCAAAAATCAAGACCTATGATGCCAAAAGTGGTCCTTGTGGTAAAAGAAGAGGTAATGAATATTCTCCATGTAGGATTCATCAAGCCCATCAATTATTCACAATGGGTATCTAACATCTTCCCCGTCCTCAACAAGAATGGAAAGATCCATATTTTCATAGACTTTTAGGAAATTAACAAGGCTTGTCCCAAGGATGATTTTGCACTACCATCCATTGACGTTATCATTGATGCAACAAATGGATTTGAGTTGTTTTCCCTCATGGATGGGTTTTTGGGATATAATCAAATCAAAATATCTATTGAGGACCAAGATAAAACTAAATTTATATCTCCTTAGGGAACCTATTGTTATTCCATCATGAGATTTGGTCTTAAGAACACTAGCGCTACATATCAATGAGAAATGACCTACATATTCCATGATCTTATTCATAAAATTGTTGAATCCTATGTAGATGACCTATTGGCCAAAGCTAGGAAGTTTTACGATCACCCAGAGGTACTTCATATCATTATTTCACACTTGATTGAGTATGGTGTTACATTAAATCTGGAAAAATGTGTATTCAGTGTGACAGGCGGAAAGCTCTTGGGCTACATTATATCTTCACGAGGTATCGATGTTGACCCAACGAAAATCCAGGCTATGTTAGAAATGATTCCGCCATCAGATGAGTCTTGTACTAGATCTTTTTTTGGGAAGCTTGGGGAAATCTGAAGGTTTATCCCCAACTTAACCTTCATCATTCATCCAATCAAAAATTTGTTGAAGAAAGATTATAGTATTGATTGGAAAGAGGAATGTGATGAGGCCTTTGAGGAAGTTAAATGATTTTTGTTATATCCTCCCACACTAATGCCACCAAGTTCAGATCGACCTTTGATCTTATATTCGTGGGCTACAGATTCACTAGCCTATATGTTGGCTCAAGAGGACAATGACAAGTGAGAACAGGTTGTCTACTTTATCATTCAGACATTACTTGATTACGAGACAAACTACACGTAGGAAGAAAAAAAATTCCTCACCATAGTTTTTGCAACCAAGCATTTAATAAATTATATGCTCAACAGAGAGACAAAGGTCATCGTTAAGTCAGACCACCTACGGACATTCATCATGTAGGGATACTTGTCTAAAAAGGCTGGACGTTTCATTACATTAATGGGTGAGTTTGAGTTAATGTTTGTAAATAAAAAATTCGTTAAGGGTCAAATCATTACAGATTGGTTGGCTAAATATCCATTAGACAGCGGTGATTTATTAGACTTGGAATTTCCTGACAAATGCATATATTTCATGGAAACCAGTCCCCCTATCTCTGCATGCCCTTGGTACACAGACATTATCAATTTCATCATAAATCACACGTACCCAGAAGGGGCAACATCACAACAAAGGAGACGGTTAATAAGTATGTTATCTTCAAATAGCTGCTTTATCGCAGAGCATTTGATGGAATGTTATTGAGATGTGTTGACGCTGAATAGTATAAAAATATTCTTTATGAGTAACACAGTGGGGTATGTGGTGGCCAATTTGGCGGCCATGTCTATGCCCAGAAGATACATTGGATGGGCTATTTATGGCCCACCCTTGAGCATGACGCCATAGATTTTGTGCATAGATGCTAAAATTGTCACGAGTTCTTCCATGAGATCCACATACCGGTACAAGCCTTATAACCAATCGTAACTCCATGGCCCTTCTCCACATAGCGCCTGGATTTGATAGGGAAATTCTCTCCCTCGTCAAAAGATGGCCATAATTTCATAATCACAGCCACATAGTATTTTAAAGAGTGGCTAGAGGCCATACCCCTTATCACTTTCCCTAGCTCTGTAATCACTAATTTGATCCTAAACTAGAATATTTGTAGGTATGGGGTGCCACATGTCATTATTTTTTATAATGGCGTGTCTTTCAAAAATGCCAAGGTATGTGAGTTGTGTACAAAGTTCAAAATAAGTAGTCACACGGATTCTCTCTAATACCCTCAGGCTAATGGACAAGATAAGGCTACCAATAAGAAATTAAAGTCCATCCTTCTCAAAATTGTGAAGGAGAATAAAAGAGATTGGCATCTGAAGCTTTTTCTGGCCTTTTGAGCCTACCAAATGTCGGTTAGAACCCCAATGGGAGAAACTCCATTTTCCTCAGTATTCGGTGCATAGGTTGTCTTACTGTTGAAGGTGAATCACAGCACCCCTGAATGTCTACAACTTGATGGTTTGAGACTCTCAGTGCAATTGCATAACATGGAGATTTTCCCAAGTGTGGAACCTTGCAAAATAGGAAAGCTCTTCGGATGAAGGCCGGTTCCTATTCCTCTATTCAGATGCACACATAAAAATGCAGAGGGTTTACTCAAAAAAAACCCTAATCTAACTTTCCAAGGAGAAAAGATAAGAAGATGCATGAAAATAAACCTAAACTAACAAAGGTGATGCACCCGAGGAATGAAGAACACTTGTCTTTCCAATAAACACAAACCATTAAAATGCAATGCAAGATCATGCATAGATAACCAAATTTATAGTGAAATATCAAGAGGATGCAAATGAACACAGAGAGGCTTGAGAATCATCCATAGATATGCATTATTTTCTGCAAAGATTCATACAATACACTACAAAATGCCAAGAGGAAAAGTTGCATTACAGTTTTAGATGGGAGGTTTTAACTCCACAAATTTGCCTGCCAAAGAGAAGAAGGGAGGGGCAAAACAAGAATTTCCAACCTTTAGAAAGAAGCACCTCCTTACAATTTATTGGAAGAATGAGAGAGGGAAGAGGGAGGAATTCCAAATCTACCCCAACCACCTCCAGATTGTATTTAATTCATCTCATTATGGTGGTAGGTAAGAACCCTAGAAAACCCCAAAAATGGCGAACTATATTTTGCATTTTTGAAGAACTTTTTTCACCATATTAAATATATCCAGTATTAGTTGGATAGAGTACCTTGTATGCTTTCTGAAAATTCCAACCTTGCATGAATCCGAGCTCCCTATGAAAAGTTATGGCCATTTGAATATTTAGGTCAAGATTTGCCTCCTGTCAGGTTTGGGGTGTCAATGCTCAAAATGTTGCGCCTCCTAAAGGTGCACCTTAGTGCATCCATCCTCATGTCAACATACTCTTAAGTGCACCATAGACACTAAAAATGTGTTGCTGAGATCTTCTAATCTATGCCTCCAACCTACGCCAGCGCATAACTTTTTCAATGTCGACACCTTATGATTTGCACCTCCAACCTGCACTAGGGCGCAACTTTTTCCATGTCGACACCTTGTGATCTACACCTCCAACTTGCGTCAAGGTGTAAATTTTTCCATGTCGACATCTTGTGATCTTTGCCTCCAACCTACACTAGGGCACAACTTTTTCCATGTCGACATCTTCTGATCTGAACCTCCAACCTGCACCAGGGCACAACTTTTTGCATGTCGACACCTTCTAATTTGCACCTCTAACTTGTACCAAGGTGTAAATTTTTCCATGTTGACACCTTCTAATCTACACCTCTAACCTGTGCCATGGTGCAACTTTTTCCATGTCGACACCTTCTAATTTGTGCCTCCAACCTGTGCTAGGGCACAACTTTTTGCGCCTATAAATGTCAGGTTTTGAGTTTCTTTGATTCCCATATTCTTTTGTTTGTCTATGTTTACCCAGGAAGGGAGATATATAAAACACTTACCACTTGAAGTCGAAATACCTAGCCTCCGCATTTCGCTGCGTGTGATCCTAGGAGAGGTGGGTTATCGAGAAGCTCGTCTCTCCTAATTTGAAAGTCTCGATGAAGCTAGACTGAACACTAAGAAATGACACAGTGTGTACGCTGATCACATGGTTTGGTAGTACAATAAAAATGTGTACGAACATGATATCTATGAAAGATATTTGGTATAAAGAATCGATAGTTGAATAGATAATAAGACCCGAGGGAAGAAATTTTAGACCTAGGTGGTTAGCTCCATATCGAGTGGTGGAAGATTATAAAAATGGTGTGTTCCACTTGTGTACCCTAGAAGCTGAGGATTTTAGTGAATTTGTGAACTCCCTTCACCTAAAGAGATACTACGCATCATCCATCAGTATTCTCTTATGTACATTATTGCATCTGCATTTCATTTTTCATCTTTCCATTCATCTTGTAAAAAGTGTGATCAAGGAGCTTATTCTTATAACAATTCCTAGAAACTTCAAAAATATTGGAAAAACATTCAAATCATGTCTCTTCAAATATTCACTGTATCATAAACTATCTTTGTATCGCTTATTAATCTAAACAAGAGAAGACAAGGTTTTGATGGTAACCATACCAAGGTCAGCATACTTGGTTCTGCTTTTGGTCTCTTATTAGGATAGATGTCCTTTATTCATGTTCTGTTCTAGAAGCTTCATGGTGTCACATATATTACACATACATCTCCTTGGAAATAAAAAACATCCTAAAATATTTTCCCAAATAAGTTAAGTGCAAATTAACAGAAAAATTTTAGTTTACACATTTCTTTTCCCTACTAACCTTCGGTGTTGAGCTTGCATCTCTTACTAGTGACGAAGGGTTGGGAAAGAAAGGAAATTCCCTTACTCACCTATGATTTTTCCATGGTGATAAGCTTGTGCTTCCTACTTGTAGCATGGGGCAAGGTATAGGGGGTCTCTTTCACAAACCTAAAATTAATGAACAATTAAATCAATTACTGTGAAATATTAAGTCGAAACAAAGTTAATTAGATGTTTAAAATTTCAAGAGAATTCAAAACCCTAAAACCATATTTTGTCAACCAAGTGACCATCTACAGATCCAAGTCTAGATAAACTACAAATAGATTCACATTCTAAACTCTGAAGTAGCAAGAGTAGGGTAAGGTTGTAGCGTCCCAATTTGGTTCTGTCAAACCTCTATCTTTTTCTCATCACTGTCATTCAAAAAACTTCATGGCTTGTGCCCTTTATAACTCTCAATGCTGAGCCCTCGCATCTTACTAGTTATGTGGGGTTAGAAGTGGGATGGGTATATCTATTCATCATATCATTATATCATCAAGATTTTTCAAGACAAATATGAAGTATACAAAATTGCAAAAGAAGCTAAGTTTAAGAACATATTGTGTTTACATCATCATATATCAGCATTATGAAATACAAAAAGAAGAAGAAGAAAAATTCATTCTGTTATCATTCCATATGTGTTGCATACATCCTAAAAAGCATGGAAAAGTGGAAATTCTAAAATATCTAGAGTACACATGAGAGATAAGCCAAAGAGAGTCAACTCAGATACAATAGAATGCCAAACCAAAAATAGAGTCTATATATATCATAGTGGATCGAGTTTGTATCTAATGTCATCATGCGCTAGGCATGGTCAAAACGCTCACAACGAGCCCGAAACATACAAAAAAATCGTATAGTGCTAAAAAATGGTATCAAAGCAATAAAGGCTCAATGACATGTCAATCCCTTTGGGATCCCTCAGATGGTGCATGACCACATCTAGGGCTCCTACTGCAGCTCTGATGACGCTGAGAGTCGACTAAATGGTGTGAGTGCTCATGGTGGTGCCCACTACGTGTAGCGTCACTATGAGAATGGCTTCACCTCATCAAGCGCTCGGTGGTCTCATAAGAAAATTATTTATTATGAAGGGAGGTCATCGCCTCCACAACCTTCCAAATAGGATCAAACATGTCGATATTTCAATCAGAGGCTAAGGGCTACCCCGAATCAACAATCAATTTGGCCTAGGTCTTCACCGAAGGGATCAATACGGTATCTAAACACACCCGATGAATGAGCTCTCACCACTTGTTTGCAGACGCTACAAAAGAAAAAAGAGACAGTGAGTTAAGAGGAAACCAAAGAATGAAAATCAAAAGATAATGTTAAACTAAACATGTAAAAATTAATAGTAAGAATAGAGAAAGGAGTATTAAAAATTCCTGGGTCTTCAAGAATCCATGTGGGATCAGTGGCTATTATGGTAGGTGTTGTTGGTGGCTATGGAGCTTCACCAAATCTGAAGGTATGTTGTTGTCCCATCACGTACTCATCATCTCCTCCAAGTGTCTCCTCTAAGACAAGAGTCTCTCTCTCCGCACTCACCTCCTCTAACACTACTCTGAGGATCTCTTAAGTTTCATGCTACTCAGGATCACTGTAAACCCCCTCCGAAGGTCCTACCCCCTCATCCTCATCGCCACCCGACTCCCCCTCCGTATCATCTCCTACATCCTCCTCAGAGTAAGAGTCCAAGTCAATTGGCTCATCCTCCTGCCCACTGTGAGTAGGAGCCACCCCAATCTAAAGTAAGGGTTCCTCAGGAGGAAAAACTACTTTTCAATCCTAAACTATGTGCCTAATAGCAATAGGCACACCTAGAGTAAAAAATTTCCAACCAAGATCCCCTCTAGGACCTCTCTATGCTTCCTGAATGGTCCTATAAATAGGCATAACTTGAGGAAGCATGGTAGAGTTTGGAAGACCAAACAGCTGGGGTACTGGGTCAAAGTGGTGAATCTCTAATCTCCCGGCTCTGTCAACTAGCTGGCTCATGGAAGAGCAAGCTACCATCATCATGGTCTCCTCACCCCATATCCCTGCCATGTTCTGATAGGGTGTGGGGGTCATGTTGTACATAGTCAGAGAGGCCAATGACTGATGAAGAGTTCAGAGCACTGACATGCCTATCCATCTAGCTACCTTGATAGCCTTTGGATCTAATACCTGCACCCCTCTGTTGTATGAGACGAAGTGCTCGTAGACCCAACTCATGACTAGAGTGGGGTGGCTCAAGGACTGGCCCTGTAATCTAATGACTCTGTATAAATCATGGTATGTAGTCCCCATAATTCTTCTCCCCAAGAATACTTATGGCCATGAGCCTTGATTTTTGCAATGATGGGGACCTAATAGAACAAAAGTGTATCTCCCCGTTTGTCCCCAATTAGTCTCGAGGAAAGGATACCCATAATGGCTCTCCAAAGGATGGGAATGGGAGCAGTAGCAATAAAACAAACCTTCATTCCCTTATTTGAGCCAGAAGAGATAATAGCATCCCCCATGTATGTGACCTGCTATGTGATCATGGCCATGGATCCCGCTGTCACTAATGTCAGTCTCCTACCAAGTATTAGGATACCAAGAATGTGGTATACATACTCTAGAGAGATGGTCCACTACCCTCTGAAACATGGAAACTGGAAAGTGTTTTGGTCTACGTCCCAGTAAGAAAATAAGTCACACAGAATGTGACTTAAAGGAGCAACATGGGGCACCACGGCTATCCACCAAATTCCTCCCCACTACAAAAAATATATCTCAGCTTGGGTCAGCTGGTCTAGAATCCCAGGAAGCCAATTACACTCTCTCTCCCTGATCCAATGTATGTACTCAACCTTCTTTTACATCCACCAAAACATGAGAAAAGAGCAAGTGAGTAAAGCACGTCACATAATAATCTCATCAAAAATAGAGTAAACTCTCAAAAATCCAAAAAAAGTTAAGTTTCGAGCATGTTTTGACACTTTTTCCAGAACTGCCATCTAGTGTAAGGCGGCGGTTCCCAAACTGCTACCCTGCCTTGGGCGGCAGTCCTGTGCCCGCCACCTTGCTTAGGGCAGCGGTCCTAAACCAACTTTCAAAACGTGCCCTTAACCATAGAAAAGACAAAAAACATTGAAATTGACCATTTTCACTAAATAAAAAGCATGCCCTATGCCCCCCCCCCTAAAAGACCTATTCAAGACAAAAAATTTTGAAAATTTCCCCCCTTAGGTGAAGTGTTCAACATTTAAAATTTTAGGGTACAAAAAGACCAAGAAGGGAATAACTAACATGGGAGTGTGTTGGTTAATCTCTCACTCAAAGAGGCATTGACATGATCTTGACACGAACATATTGACTGTATTATTTTTGAAAATGGTCATCGTGAATCCAGAGCTTCAAATCAATCAAAAAACCCAAATCAACAATGCACAAATGAATTGGAAAATGAATTTGTTTTGATATATATATGATCTTTCTAGGGCTGGAGCATTGGTGCAGGTATATTTCTACAGGGTTGGAGCGTTGGTGCAGGTATATTTCTACATCCCCGCATGAATGGTAATTCCTCTTATCATTTTAATTTAATGTTTATTTTTTGATGTTTTGTCTATATGCACTTGAGTCTTCCTTTTCTTTTGTAGGTAGCGGGATTTTGGATGGCAAGATTTTGACATATGGGCATGCCAGGTATAGCTTGTAACTCCCCATTTTAGGAACACCATACTCAAACTCTACGTTTTACGCCTCTTTCATGGCTAAGATGCTTCTTCGAGGGGGCAATATGTATGCACCCAAAATGCATGTGGTACATTGGCAGGAAAATAATTATAAAATTCCCCAGTGATGATTCAAAATATTTTTAAGAATGTGTTTGAGCTCCAAACACCCATTCGTAGTATATGTTTGTAGCCTAGATGGCCTTACTTATCTTTTCCCTGCATTTTTCCAACTTCCCCCTTCTTTTTATGTCTGTTTTGGCCTTCAATGTCAGGACCGTAGCCTTGCCTCGGCGATGGTCCTCAAACCACTACCCTACGTAGGGCGGTGGTCCTGCCCACTTTTTAAAGAATCTTCATGTGAGAAATTGCATGCGAGGATTCACTTAAGTTTTCTTTTTAAGTGCATCTGTGAGCCGAATTTCCTAAAAATAGCTTTGTTTTCTTGTTTCTCCTTGTTCCTTCTATTTTTAAAGAGATTTAATGAGTGGAACTACCTCTTGATTTCCCTTTGCATAAAGTAACCTTCTATCATTCATTCCTATATATTCCATGCTTGTATTCAAGTAAAGGGGTTGAGAAATTTCTATATCTTGCATTGTTGTGATGCCATAATCTTGCTAGGAAATGCATAACCAAGTTTAGATCTCTTGTGTTATCTTTCTTCTACCTACATTATGTCCACATTTCCTCCAATTTTCCATCACTCAAGCACCATCAGCTTGTTGTTGTTCTTTGCATTCCAAAATTCTTAGACTCACATGAACACTCAGAGAAAGAAAGGAAAGAACTGAGGGAAAAATACTCATACTACTTGATTTCCTAAAGCTCTTGCTCTTCCAGGTTGGAGTTGTGTATTTGTTTGCTTTGTTTTTTCAGATTGTCAATTGCATATCAAATAGAGTACAGAAATAATTCATTTCAATTAATGAGATAGTTGCAAGTAGATCAAACCAATAGGAATTTTTCCCTTCTATATTACCGGGGAAGTTGTTGGTGAGCAATAGCTATTTTAGATTCATGATTTTTTCTCCACTTCTGAGGTAGGGTTAGAGGGAATTTATTTGAATTAGAGTAGATCTTAGATTTAGATTCTCACATCTATATAGATAACTAGCTACATCTAGCTAGTTATTTGTTTAAAATTTTTTATTAGATTAGATGCATTGTCTGAAAAGTTAGAAAAGCACAAAATGTTTATTTCCATGGATTAGTTTGTTTTTATTGCTTTGTTATGATATATTGAGAAAACACCAAAAATATAGTTTAGATTTCCCTTAATAGATAGTTTATTCACCAAAAACAAATTAGTTCATCTTGCATGACCATCAATGGTCCGTAATAGGAAAATACCTACAGTTGTGATCCTCTGGTGCCACAACCCAATGGGCCAGAGTTAATAACTTACATTGACACAAGTCTGCACTTAATAATCTTACGCACACCTGCCATATACACAAAGAAAATAAGACAGTTAGAGACCTTGAACATAGCTTCTAATCAAGCCTATGACTTTTGGATAGCTCATGGAAATAGGATTTGATTTCCTGCATGACTCTATTTGGATAGAGGACCTTGTACACTTTCTGAAAAGTCCAACCTTGCGTGAATCCAAGCTCCCTGTAAAAATTTATGGCCATTTGAATATCTGGATCAGATTTTTCCTCCTGTCGGGTTCTGGGTGTCAGCATTCAAAATATTGCACGTCTTGAAGGTGCACCTTAGCACATCCATCCTCATGTCAACATACTCTTAAGTGCGCCATAGACACTGAAAATGTGGTGCTGACATATTTTGATTTGCACCTCCAACCTGCGCTAAGGTGCAACTTTTTCCATGTCGACACCTTGTGATCTGCGCCTCCAACCTACACTAGGGCATAACTTTTTCCATGTCGACACCTTGTGATCTGCACCTCCAACCTACGCTAGGGCGTAACTTTTTCCATGTCCACATCTTGTGATCTACGCCTCCAACCTGCACCAGGGCGCAACTTTTTCCATGTCAACATCTTTTGATCTACGCCTCCAACCTGTGCTAGGGTGCAACGTTTTCCATGTTGACACCTTCTAATCTGCACCTCCAACCTGTGCCAAGGTGTAAATTTTTCAATGTCGACACCTTCTAATCTGCACCTCCAACCTGTGCTAGGGCACAAATTTTACCATTTTGAGACCTTCTAATCTCCACCTCCATCTTGCACCAGGGCACAACTTTTGGCACAAATAAATGTCAGGTTTTGATTTTCTTTGATTCCCATATTCTTTTGTTTGTCTATATTTACCCAGGGAGGGAGATATATAAAACACTTACCACTTGAATTCAAAGTACTCAGCCTCCGCATTTCATTGCGTGGGATCTTAGGAGAGGTTGGTTATCAAGAAGCTCATCTCTCCCAATTTTAAAGTCTTGATGAAGCTAGACTTAACACTGAGAAACGACACAGTGTGTATGCTGATCGCATGGTTTGGCAGTACAATAAACAGGTGTACGAACATGATATCTACAAAATAGATTCAGTATAAAGAATCAATATCTGAATAGATAATAAGACCGGCGAGGGAAGAAATTTTAGACCTAGGTGGTTAGCTCCATATCGAGTGGTGGAAGATTATAAAAATGGTGTGTTTCACTTGTGTACCATATAAGGTGAGGATTTCAGTGAATTTGTGAACTCCTTTCACCTAAAGAGATACTATGCATGATCCATCAACAATCTCTTATGTACATTATTGCATCTGCATTGCATTTTTCATCTGTCCATTCATCTTGTAAAAAATGTGATCAAGGAGCTTATTCTTATAGTGATTCCTAGAAACTTTAGAAGTATTGGCAAAACATTCAAATCATGTCTCTTCAAATCTTCACTGTATCATAAACTATCTTTGTATCACTTATTAATCCAAATAAGAGAAGACAAGGTTTTGATGGTAACCATACCAAGGTTGGCATACTTGGTTCTGCTATTGGTCTCTTATTAGGATAGATGTCCTTTGTTCATGGTCTGTTCTAGAAGCTTCATGATGTCACATATATCCCACATACATATCCTTGGAAATAATAACATCCTAAACATTTTTCCCAAATAACTAATTCAAGTGAAAATCAACAGAAAATTTTTAGTTTACACATTTCTTTTCCCTGACAACCTTCGTTGTTGAGCTTGCATCTCTTACTAGTGACGTAGGGTTGGGAAAGAAAGGAAATGCCCTTACTCACCTATGATTTTTCCATGGTGATAAGCTTGTGCTTCCTAATTGTAGCATGGGGCAAGGTATAGGGGGTCTCTTTCACAAACCTGAAATTCATGAACAATTAAATCAATTACTGTGAAATCTTAAGTCGAAACAAAGTTAATTAGATGTTTAAAATTCCAAGAGAATTCAAAACCCTAAAACCAAATTTTGTCGACCAAGTGGCCATCTACGGAACCAAGTCTAGATGAACTACAAATAAATTCACATTCTAAACTCTGAAGTAGCAAGAGTAGGGTAAGGTTGTAGCATCCCAATTTGGTTCTGTCAAACCTCTGTCTTTTTCTCATCACTATCATTCAACAAACTTCATGGCTTGTGTCCTTTATAACTCTCAATGTTGAGCCCTCGCATCTTACTAGTTGTGTGGGGTTAGAAGTGGGGCAGGCATATCTATTCATCATATCATTATATCATCAAGATTTTTCAAGACAAATATGAAGTATCAAAAACTACAAAAGAAGCTAAGTTTAAGATCACATTGTGTTTGCATCATCATATATCAGCATTATGAAATACAAAAAAAATAAAAAGAAAAATTCATTCTGTTATCATTCCACATCCGTTGCATACATCCTAAAAAACATGGAAAAGTGAAAATTCTAAAATATCTAGAGTACACATGAGAGATAAGCCAAAGAGAGTCAACTCGGATACAATAGATTGCCAAACCAAAAATAGAGTCTATATATATCATAGTGGATCGAGTTTGTATACAAGGTCATCATGCGCTAGGCATGGTCAAAACGCTTACAACGAGCCCGAAACATACAAAAAAAACATATAGTGCCAAAAAATGGTATCAAAGCAATAAAGGCTGAATGACATGTCAATCACTGTGGGATCCCTCAGATGGTGCATGACCGCATCTAGGGCTCTTACTGTGGCTGCGACAATTCTGAGAGTTGACTAAATGGTGTGAGTGCTCATGGTGGTGCCCACTTCCTGTAGCCTCACTATGAGAGTGGCTTTGCCTCATCAGGCACTCGGTGGTCTCGTACACAAATTATTTAGTACAAAGGGAGGTCATCACATCCATGACCTTCCAGATAGGATCAAACACATCAGTATGTCGAGTAGAGGCTAAGGGCTGCCCCGAATCAGTAGTCAATTTGGCCCAGGTATTCCCTGAAGGGATCAATAAGGTATCCAAACACACCTGATGAATGAGATCTTGCCATTTGTGTGTAGACGCTGCAAAAGAAAAAAGAGACAGTGAGCTAAGAGGAAACCAAAGAACGTAAATCAAAATAGAACGTTAAACTAAACATGCAAAAATTAATAGTAAGAATAGAGAAAGGAGTATTACAAATTCTCAGGTCTTCGGGAATCCATGTGGGATTAGTGGCTATTGTGGTAGGTGCAGCTGGTGGCTGTGGAGCTTCACCAAATCTGAAGGTATGTTATTGTCCCATCATGTACTCATCATCTCCTCCAAGTGTCTCTTCTAATACCAGAGTCTCTCTCTCCGCACTCACCTCCTCTAACACTACTCTTATGATCTCTTAAGTGTCATGCTACTTAGGATCACTGTCAACTCCCTCCTAATGTCCTACCCCCTCATCCTCATCTCCACCGAATCCCCCTCCATATCGTCAACTACCTCCTCCTCAAAGTCAGATTCCAAGTCAATCGGCTCATCCTCCTCCCCACTGTGAGTAGGAGCCACCCCAATCTAAAGTAGGGGTTCCTCAGGAGGACCAGCTATTTGTTAATCCTAAACTACACTCCTAATAGAAATACGCACACCTAGAGTAACAAATTTCCAACCAAGATCCCTTCTAGGACCTCTCTGTGCCTCCTGAATTGTCCTGTAAATAGGTGTAACTGGAGGAAGAACGGTAGAGTATGGAAGACCAAATTTCTAGGGTACTAGGTCAAAAGGGTGAATCTCCAATCTCCCAGCTCTGTAACTAGCTGGCTCGTGGAAGAGCAAGCTACCATCGTCATGGTCTCCTCACCCCATATCCCTACCATGTTCTGATAGGGTGTGTGGGTCATGTTGTACATAGTCAGAGAGGCCAATGACTGATGCAGAGTTTGGAGCACTGACATGCCTATCCATCTAGCTACCCAAATAGCTTTTGGATCTAATACCTGCACCCCTCTGTCGTAAGGGACGAAGTGCTCATAGACCCAACTCACGACTAGAGTGGGGTGGCTCAAGGACTGGCCCTGTAATCTAATGACTCTGTATAAATCATGGTATGTAGTCCCCATAATTCTTCTCCCCAAGAATACTTATGGCCATGAGCCTTGATTTTTGCAATGATGGGGACCTAATAGAACAAAAGTGTATCTCCCCGTTTGTCCCCAATTAGTCTCGAGGAAAGGATACCCATAATGGCTCTCCAAAGGATGGGAATGGGAGCAGTAGCAATAAACCAAACCTTCATTCCCTTATTTGAGCCAGAAGAGATAATAGCATCCCCCATGTATGTGACCTGCTATGTGATCATGGCCATGGATCCCACTGTCACTAATGTCAGTCTCCTACCAAGTATTAGGATACCAAGAATGTGGTATACATCCTCTAGAGAGATGGTCCACTGCCCTCTGAAACATGGAAACTGGAAAGTGTTTTGGTCTACGTCCCAGTAATAAAATAAGTCACACAGAATGTGACTGAAAGGAGAAACATGGGGCACCACGGCTATCCACCAAATTCCTCCCCACTACAAAAGATCTATCTTAGCTTGGGTCAGCTGGTCTAGATTCCTAGGAAGCCAATTACACTCTCTCTCCCTGATCCAATGTATGTACTCAACCTTCTTTTACATCCACCAAAACATGAGAAAAGAGAAAGTGAGTAAAGCACGTCACATAATAATCTCATCAAAAATATAGTAAACTCTTAAAAATCCAAAAAAAGTTAAGTTTCGAGCATGTTTTGACACTTTTTCCAGAACTGCCATCTAGTGTAAGGTGGCGGTTCCCAAACTGCCACCCTACCTTGGGTGACAGTCCTGTGCCCGCCACCTTTCTTAGGGTGGTGGTCCTAAACCAACTTTCAAAATGTTCCCTTAACCATAGAAAAGACAAAAAACATTGAAATTGACCATTTTCTCTAAATAAAAAGCATGCCCTATGCCCCCCCCCCCCCAAAGACCTATTCAAAACAAGAAATTTTGAAAATCTCCCCCCTTAGGTGAAGTTTTCAACATTTAAAATTTTAGGGTACAAAAGACCAAGAAGGGAATAACTAACATGGGAGCATGCTAGTTAATCTCTCACTCGAGGAGGCATGAACATGATCTTGACATGAACGTATTAACTGTATTCTTTTTGAAAATGGTCATCGTGAATCTAGAGCTCTAAATCAATCAAACAATCCAAATCAACAATGCACAAATGAATTGGAAAATGAATTTGTTTTTATATATATATGATCTTTCTAGGGCTGGAGCGTTGGTGCAGATATATTTCTACAGGGCTAGAGTGTTGGTGCAAGTATATTTCTACATCCCCGCATGAATGGAAATTCCTCTTACCATTTTAATTTAATGTTTATTTTTTAATGTTTTGTCTATCGGCACTTGATTCTTCCTTTTCTTTTGCAGGTACCGGGAGTTTGGATGGCAATATTTTGACATATGGGCATGTCATGTATAGCTTGTAACTCCCCATTTTAGGAATTCCATACTCAGACTCTACGTTTTAAGACTCTTTCATGGCTAAGATGCTTCTTCGAGGGGGCAATATGTATGCACCCAAAATTGCATGTGGTACATTAGCGGGAAAACAATTATAAAATTCCCCAGTGATGATTCAAAATCCTTTTAAGAGGGTGTTTGAGCTCCAAAAACCCATTCGTAGTATATGTTTTCAGCCTATGGCCCTACTTATCTTTTCCCTACATTTTTCCAACTTCCCCCTTATTTCTATGCTTGTTTTGGCCTTTAGTGTCAGGACCGCTACCCTGTGTAGGGCGGTGGTACTGCACACTTTTTCAAGAATCCTCATGTGAGAAATTACATGTGAGGATTCACTTAAGTTTTCTTTTTGAGTGCATCTGTGAGCCGAATTTCCTAAAAATAGCTTTGTTTTCTTGGTTCTCCTTGTCCCTTCTATTTTTAAAGAGATTTAATGAGTGGAACTGCCTCTTGATTTTCTTGTGCATAAAGTAACCTTCTATCCTTCATTCCTATATATTCCATGCTTGTATTCAAGTAAAGGGGCTGAGAATTTTCTATATCTTGCATTGTTGTGATGCCATAATCTTGCTAGGAATTGCATAGCCAAGTTTAGATCTCTTGTGCTATCTTTCTTCTAGCTGCATTTTGTCGACATTTCCTCCAAGTTTCCATCACTCAAGCACCATCAGCTTGTTTTTGTTCTTTGCATTCCAAAATTCTTAGACTCACATGAACACTCAGAGAAAGAAAGGAAATAACTGAGGGAAAAATACTCATACTACTTGATTTCATAAAGCTCTTGCTCTTCCAGGTTGGAGTTGTGTATTTGTTTGCTTTATTTTGTCAGATTGTCAATTGTATATCAAATAGAGTAGAGAAATAATTCATTTCAATTAATGAGATAGTTGTAAGTAGATCAAACCAATAGGAAGTTTTCCCTTCTATATTACCAGGGAAGTTGTTGGTGAGAAACAACTATTTTAGAGTCATGATTTGTTCTCCACTTCTGAGGTAGGGTTGGAGAGAATTTATTTGAATTAGAGTAGATCTTAGATTTAGATTCTCACATCTGTATAGATAACTAGCTACATCTAGCTAGTTATTTGTTTTAAAATTGTTTATTAGATTAGATGCATTGTCTGAAAAGTTAGAAAAGCACAAAATGTTTATTTCTGTGGATTAGTTTGCTTTTATTGCTTTGTTATGATATATTGAGAAAACACCAAAAATACAGTTTAGATTTCCCTTGATAGATAGTTTATTCACCAAAAACAAATCAATTCATCTTGCATGACCATCAATGGTCCATAATAGGAAAATACCTACAGTTGTGATCCTCTGGTGCCACAACCCAATGGGCCAGAGTTAATAACTTACATTGACACAAGTCTGCGATTAATAATCTTACGCACACCCGCCACATACTCAGAGAAAATAAGATAGCTAGAGACCTTGAACATAGCTTCTAATCAAGCCTACGACTTTTGGACAACTCATGGAAATAGGATTTGATTGCCTACATGATCGTATAAGGGCCTTAGCCTCAACTAGTCTTTGGTTGTGACCCATAGGTCCCACAACCCAATGGGCATGCTAGTCAGTTAGATTTTGACACTAGTTTACGCACATATGTATTCATATCCTCATCACTTCCACCTGATATTATCACACAGCTTTAATTTTTGAGTATAACAGCCAATCAGGCTAAGAATTTCTGGACAAGACCAAAGAATCACCCTTAGTTACTGTAGCTCCACTTCATCTCTTGTCTCAATTTCCATAACCTTTTCTAGAAACCCATACGAGGCACCTGCAGGATACTTTCAATGTATTTCTCAACCAATCAATAAAATCTTCACTGAACTAGACATCGATTGGAATCTCCCAATAGCTATCATATCAGACCCTACCATCACGCCCCTTCAGGTTAGGAGAGAATTCTTTTCCTTAGATTCACATATTTCGTTACTACGTGTTGAAGATACAATGTTTCCCAATTAAGCTTGGTCATCACCATCACTTTCAGTCTCATTTCAATTCCACACTGGCTGTCTCGGCATGACCTTGGGAGGGCGGGTGCGAAGAAGGTCACGTGTTGATTTTCTGTCATACAGAAACTTTATTTGGAAAAGACATCATCTAGCTAAAGACAAACATGATTCCCAGAGGTTGGGTGGCACTTGAATCAGAACTTTGATAATGTCGATTGCATTATTAAAATAATTATGTTAGTTTGAAGAGATGTGGAAGAGAACGACCTAGGAATGAACGGAAAAACCACGAAAAAATCTGGTTAGGAAGCAATCTAAGAAAGGAAGAAAATCATTCCTATGTTCAATTGTTGAAAAAATATCAAGACTGCCTAGCTTGGTCTTACTCTAAGTTGAATGACATGCAGGGAAGATTTGTTCTAAGACATGAAATTCCTATTGAATCTAATGTCCAAGCCTTTCAAGAAAAAACATGAGGCCTATCAATCTGCTCCTTTCTTTGAAGATGCAAGAAGAATTGAAGAAGTTGAGGGATGGAGGGATCATTCATCCCACAAGGCACTCTTCTTGGGTTATAAATTTAGTACCTATTAGAAAAAAGATAATGGTGATATAAGGTTGTGCGTGAGATTTTAGGAACTTTAATAAAGCATCATTGAAAGATAATTACCATCTGCCAAACATGGAGAATATGCTACAACTCGGTAATTGGTTCTGAATTATTGTCCACTTTGGATGGTTTCTCTAGCTATAATCAAGTTGTTGTGAAGGAGTCAGAAAGAATCAAGACTGCCTTTACCACTCCTTGGGGAACTTATGTCTATGTCAAGATGCCTTTTGGCTTAATGAATGCTGGAGCAACTTTCCAAAGAGCAATGGATGTAGTCGTTTACAGGTTATATTAATGATTTCATTTTTGTTTATCATAATGATGTAAATGTGTTTTCTAAAAAAAGAAGTGATCACTTGCAACACTTGGAGAGAATGTTGTTAAGGTGTAGAGAGTATGGCATATCATTGAAATTCCAAGAAGTGCCACTTTGGAGTGCAAAAGGTCAAAGCTGCTTGGTCACATTGTATCAAAAGAAAGGGGTCATGATTGATCCTGAGAGAGTGGAACCCATCAGGAAGGTTCCAATTCCAAAAACTAAGAAGGGAGTTCAATCCTTCTTTGGAAAAATAAACTTTATCAGAAGATTTGTGTCTAAATTTACTAAGCTAGCTAGCCATCCCCATTACTAGCATGCTGAAAAAGGACCAAGTTATCAAATGGGAAGAATCTTCCATTCTAGCTTTCAATGGGATCAAGGAAGCACTAAAGCATGCCCCTGTTTTGGCAGCTCTAAATTACTAGAATCCTTTTCAAGTGTTTTCTTTTTCTTCAGAAAACACCATTACATCTGTTCTTATTATAGAAGGATGATGAAGGGGATGAGAGACCAATTTCCTGTTTTCAGTAAGGCATTGTACAGGAGTTGAGTTAAAGTACACCATCATGGAAAAGAAAGACATTTACCTTGGTGAAAGAAACAAAGGTTTTCAGAACTTACATCTTGAGCTCTAAAGTTGTTGCTTATGTTCCCCACACCATGTTGAAAAATATCTTATTAGAGATGGAGGTCTCAAGAAAAAGATGCAGATGGGTAAACAAGTTACAAGAATTTGACATAAATATCCAAACCACGAAATTGATAAGAGGTTTGGGCCTAGCTAGGCTTATGGATGAGAGCAACTTGCAAACTATTGACGTGAATGAAGTAGAAGGAGAAAGGGTGGATTTCCTTGAAAAGTTGGTAAGCTCTAAATGGTACATAGATATACTCTTTTATCTCAGACATCTATGTTGCCTTGAACATTTGAGTAAAAATTTGCAGAGCTGACTATCCCCATTACTAGCATGCTTAAGAAGGACCGAGTTGTCAATATGGGAAGAATATTCCATTTTTGAAAAATTTGAAAAGGATCAATGTTTTGCACGTGGGTCAGTGCCCCTGTTTTGGCAGCCCCAAATTACAAGAATATTTTTAAGGGTCAGATTTTCTTTTTCTTTAGAAAACACCATTGCATTTGTTTTGTTTTTTCCCTCTTTCTCAGGATGATGAAGGGGCTCACTCATACCAATTTCCTTTTTCAGTAAGGAATTGCACAGGAGAGGCTGAATTGCGATAAGTAAACCATCATGGAAGAAGTTTGTTGAATAATTTACACCTTGACCCGTGAAAGAAGAAAAATTTTCTAGACCTTACATCTTGATGTCATGACTAAGAGTTGTTTTTTGTTCCCCAAACATGGTGAAAGATATCTCATTAGAGATGGAGGTCTCAACCAAAAGATGTGGACATGGGTCAACAAGTTGTAGGACGTATGACATGGATATCCAAACCAAATAAATTGATAAGAGGTTTGGGCATATCTAAGCTTATGGATGAGAGAAACTTGCAAACTATTAGAGGTGAATGAAGTAGAAGGAGACCCTCAAGGGTGGATGTCCTTGAAATTTTCAGTAAGGTTATGAATGGTACTAATCATATAATATTTTATCTCAGACATCTATGAGGTTCCTCGAACATTTGAGTAAAAATCAGAAAATATCTCTTAAGTTAGCCTCTCAAAAATATGTCATTACTGATTTTGGGTTAGCTTGGAAGAACCCCAGAGGGAGTCCTCTTGAGATGCATTACTGAGGATGAAGCCCCAAAGGTAATTTTTGATCTCCATGGAGGATTTTGTGGGGAAAATTTTGTTGGAAGAGTTACAACACATAAAATCTTGAGGGCTGGTTATTGGTGGCCAACTCTCTTCAAATATACAACTCTATTGGTTAGGAAATGTGAAAGTTGCCAGTATTTTTCTGGAAGAATGAAAGCTTCAGGCTCCCTTCCTTTGTAGCATGTGTCAATTGAAGCCCCATTTAAGACAATGGGGAATGGATTTCATTGGTGAAATTTAATTATCCTTCCAATGCTGGTCACTAAATGGATTCTTGTAGCCACTGATTATTTCACTAAGTGGGTGGAAGCAATCCCCACCAAGAAGGAAACACACCAAGTTATCATGGAATTCATGCTGAATCAAATCATATGCAGATTTGGAGTGCCAACTAAAATTGTTGCTGATAATGCCATGAGTTTCAAGAGCCAATAGCCTTTGGTGGCAATGTGTAAAGAGTATGGAATCAATTTGACATATGCTTCTAACTACAATCCCAGAGGAAATGGACAAGCTGAGTCCAACAATAAAAACTTGTTGAAGATCATTAGAAGAACCTTGGAGTTGAAAGAAAAAGAAGTGGGGGTGAGAGAACTGAAGTTTTCTGTTTGGGCTGACAGAATCATTATAAAAAGAGCGTATTAAGGTAAAATTCCATTTGAGTTGGTATATGGAACTCAAGACATTTTCTGACCCCTATCATTTGATAATTATCTTCCATTTTAGTTTGTTGAACAAATTGAAATGGTCAATAAGTTAGTCCATATAATGCTTGAATCAAGGCTACAAATTATTGAGTTGGATGAAGAAATAAGGTCATCTCCATTAACGTCATGTACAAGTTCATAGAAAAAATTTGAAGAATTTATTTGAAGTTAAGAAATGGTGACTCCTAGAGCCCATTTTCAGCATTAGGGATATTGTGCTGATTTATCAGGATAGCAAGACATGAGGATAAGGGCAAGAATGAAATAAATTTGATGTGACATTATGGATGGGCCCTTATTCAATTGATATTCGAATTGGTGAAAATACATTCTTCCTAAAAGACTTAGACGGGGAACTACTTGAATTTCCTATTAATATGAAGGGAATTTCAAAGTAAATTTCTTTGATTGATTGCTTAGAATTAAGACTTAGCACCATTTTATAGTTTATAGTTCTTTAGCGTTTATCAAAAAACTGATTGTGTGTTTTTGATTTTATTCTGGTCCTTAATGACCTGTTTTGTGGTTTCTCAAGTTCGTTTTTTGGAGTGTGGTTATGGTTTTCTGCTCTGCATGCTTATTCTTTGACTCCATTGCCCAATGGATTATTTTTGGCACTTGGTCTACTATTATTGGTTCTTGTGGAACTCACATTTAGGAGTTCCCATCCCTGAGCTCTGAGTCTGATGTTAGTTCTCATTTTAAAATATTACAATTTTCCCTAATTTTTCATTTAGAAATGTCCTATGTTTGAAATGTTTCTATCTCTCAAATGGATGAAAATGGGAAGTTTTGATACTCTATGAGTATACCATGAACTAATTTGCAAGTTATCTCTTTCATGCCATTAGGTTGAAGAAATCCCCAAATGATGCACTAATTTTTCCCTATATCATATTTTCTAGGGCTCTACCATGTTATCACTATAGAATCATGGTGCTTGAGAAATTTTCATAATTTATTTTGCATGCCTTACTGACATATCCATGGTCCCATGTTGTTGAGTCTGTAATGCTTGGAGCCATAAATTACCTAGTTTTGTTCTAAATTTTCCATCCTTCACAAAAGCATATTCACGGGTGTGAATTGGTATTATTTCTTTGTTTTTGATGTCTGACGGGCGTCTTCCTACCCGTTTTTCAGCATTCAGAAAATACATGGCCATGTTGATTGGTAGTTAACTACACATGGATAAATGTCTCTTGACCTTATCAACTTACTGTTATCTTGGCATCTCATAAAATTTGGGCCTGTCGACACTAAAATTTTCCTCCGTAATTTCTATTTCATTAATGTATGTATTAGGAATAGGATGTTGTTAAGTATAATTAGTAGTAGCGTCTGATAGAAGATAACGGCGCTGCCAGTACGGTGCCGCCAATAATGTGGAGTACAGTAACAGTCAAAGTACAATAGGAATGTTGTAAAAAGTAAATATTTGTCGTAAGTGGTCCGGTAATGTTAAAATGTCAAAGTTTGGGTAATTAGAGAAGTAGGGTCTACATGATTAGGAATTAGAAATATTATATTGGTAATAAGGACAAGGAGTGAGGTCATAAATATTTTGTGTATTTTATTTGTAAAAAGTCTAAAAATGTGGAACCCATGTAAAATGATAAGGTTTATCTTATCTTAAAAGATAAGCTTACATGTACAGATAAGAGTTAAGGTATGGAATATGATTCGTCAGAGTGGATTTCTTATCCTATCTTAGAGATAAGATGGATAAGCCTGGAAGTTCTATAAATAGAGAGGCCACCCCCTCATTTAGCATAGAAGGAAGTAGTGAGAAATATTGTAGGAAGTGTGCGAAAGGAGCCATCAGTTTAAAGGTGTGTTGAAGAAGCCATTAAGAGGTGTAATTGTAAAGTTTCTCCCATAGTCTTGGTGAAAGGCAAGTGAAGTCAATAACACTTGAAGTACCTCATGGGTGAGATTGTAACAATTTCATGTTAATATTATAATTTACTTTGATATTTCAGATTTTTCATCATTCCTCGTCTTATCATAGTCGATGGTATTCTTGTGTTATGTTGTTGTTTTGTTTCCAGATTACATCCACCAAACTAAAGGCTGTGCATTAGTAAATAATCATAGCATGAGGAGTTCCTGGTGAAGAATTATCATAGTGCTGGATTGGTGATGACATTTTGGTTCCGTTGCCGGGACCATTCCTCGTTGGTGGATTTTCTGGAGAGATATTCCCACTTAGTCAGAAAATCAATTGGAGGGTAACCTTGTTTTTACTGTGCATAGTAGTTACCATGGTAAAGTCATTTTTGCCATGAATAGTAGTTACCATGGTAAAGTCATTTTTGCTGGGAATAGTATTTACCACAGTAAAGTCACTTTTTACTGTGAATAGTATTTACCGCAGTAACTTCACTTTTTACTGTGAATAGTGTTTACCACAGTAAAGTCAGTTTTTACCGCAGTAAGTCAAGTTTTACCATAGTTTACCATGGTCATTTCTATTTTACTGTAGAAAGGTGTAAAGTCACTTTCTAGTATAGTGATTCCAATTATTTGTGCACATAAGTCTTGTTGATTGTACTTGTGGGTTGGTATTTCACGGTGGTTACTTTTGAAAATGGGAAAGATTCCTATTTTTTCAGCTCAATCTAATGAAGATGCTTCTTCTTTCATTCAAGAGTTTAAAACGATCTTGTATTTGTAATGGCCTTATAAGAAGGGAACAATGGACTGAATTTTTTCCTACCTTTTTGGATGGTTCAGCACTTAGGTGGTTTGAAACACTAGGTGATAATGTGAAAAATTCATGGGATTTATTAACTGAAAGTTTTCTTGAAGAATTTGGTGAACAACAGAAATATGCAGATCTCATGATCGATATCACAAAGCTATCCCAAGGAGAGAAGGAGAAGATAAGGGATTATCATGCTTGTGTTCTAGAGCTAAGGAGGAAGCTCGATGCCCAGATCCGGAAGGAAGGATTAGCGGATGGGTTGATGAATGGCGTGGATAATCTCCTCTGTAAGCACTTCATTCTTGGGATGAAGCCAGAGATCAGACAACGAGTGAAGTATGACCGCCCAGCTACCATTGAACAAGCAAAGGAGATTGCAAGAAGGCAAGAAGAAAGCATGGAAGAGGAGCCCAAAGAAATTGTTGCTAAAGTAGAGCCTACACCAGCACCTTTGGTCCAGAATCCACAACCACTCCCAGTGAGCACAAATATTTCTCCTAGTACATCTACTGAGTATGAAGATCTGCTCAAAAAGATGGGTCAGTTAACTATTAATCTTCTTCAAGGAAAAGAATTTAGTTCTCAGGGAGGAGATAGAGGTCCAAAAAGAAATATTTCTGAAGTTGTTATGTTATGGTTGTTATAAAAAGGGTCATTATAAGTATAATTGTCCAGATAGAGCTTCTACATCTGGTACAAGGAGATAATGATAAAGGAAAAGCACCTGTGAATTCTTTTGATGTAGTAGATAAGAGCAGAAATAATGAAGTAGATGTGTTTGTAACAAAAAGAAAGAAAGAAAAAGATAATCAAGATGGAAATGATCCTAAGAAGATGAAAGAAGAAACTAGTAAGAAACATAGGAGAAGAAAGTTGGGTGTGCAGGATTTTCTGATTTCACAGGGGCAAGGACCATACTCCATCTTGGACAGATCTGTCCAAAAGGCCCGCAAATATTACATATGGTCAACTCTTGGCTATGTATTCTGAGAAGAGGTGGGAGTTGCGAAGTGGACTCAATGCTCGACGAAGGAAGGAGGTTGAGGTCCTTGTTTTGGAGGTAGAGGTGGATCCCTACGCTCCACAAGCTGAGGTATTATGTAATGGTATTTCAATTCATGATGTCTTAGTTGATGGAGGTGCTACAGTTAATGTAATGACTGAGTCTGTAATGAATATGTTGGGTTTAAAAATTGATCGCCGCTTCAACACTTATGTTAAGGTCATTAAATAAGGGAAAAACTAAACCAGAAGGTGTAGTTTCAAATGTGGCAATATCTGTTATGGGTGTTGTATGTGTGGTAGACTTTCAGGTGATGAAAAATGGTACTGTTGCGTACCCAATGCTGCTGGGAAGACCATGGATAAGGAGAGTTCATGCAAGAAACTACTGGAATGAAGGTTTCATGACACTTGGACATGGTAGAGAGAGGGTGAAGATAAACGTGATCCCTCGACATCATAAAGTAGAACCTGTGGATTCAAGTGATGAAACTGATGATTGGACATCCTTTGATTACTCTAGTACCAGTGAAGTGGACACTAGAAGATGAAGAAAGTGAGGTTGATGTTTCAGTCATGGATATCCTTCCAGTCACACTGAACTCATGACCCCATAAAATTATCTGAAGAAGAAGTTGATGATCGTCTCCAACAAATAAAGATTGGTGATGCTGTGATGGAGAGTGAGAAGGAATCCTACCTCTAACTCTTTCGAAGGTACATACACCTATTCACTTTTGATTACAAGGAACTCTGTCAAGTAAGTTGGGTAGAACATTCTATTGAGCTGGTAGATGGTGCTAAGCCCATAAAGTAAATGCCATATAGAATGAATCCTAATTTTTCCAAGACTGTAAAAGAAGAAATAGATAAGTTGCTTGATATGCAGGATTCATATTTGCTGTGGAGAATTCAGAATGGGTTTCTCCCATTGTGATCTCAATAAAAAAGAATGGGAAGCTACACATTTGTGTTGATTACAGGAAGCTCAATAAGGCAACAAAGAAGGATCATTACCCTCTTCCATTTTCAGATTAGATCTTGGACGAAAGTAGCTGGCCAGGAGTGCTATAGTTTTGCTGATGGATATAGCAGCTACAACCAAGTTCGTATAGTAGAGAAAGATCAGCTGAAGACCACGTTCACCACTCCTTGGGGAACGTTTGCTTATAGAGTTATGCCTTTTGGGTTGTGTAATGCTCTGGAAACATTCCAGTGTTTGATGAATAGGGTGTTTGAACCCTACATTGGGACCTTCATCAGAGTATTTCTGGATGATTTTTGCATCTATGGGAGCAAGTTGGACCACCTGCACCAAATGGAGATAGACATTTCAAAGGTTAGATGAAGCACAAGCCTCACTAAACCCTACAAAGTGTGTCTTTGGATGTTCTAAAGGTGTTTTGTTAGGGCATGTTGTATCCAGAGATGGTATTGGTACTGATCCTGATAAAGTTTCAAAAATCAAAGATTTACCATTTCCTATGAATAGAAGTAAGTTGAGATCATTTTTAGGCCATGTGGGTTACTATAGAAGGTTCATCAAGAATTTCTCAAAGATTGCACAGCCACTAACCCAGTTCTTGAAGAAGGATGTTACTTATGAACCAGGAAATAAGGCGCATGAAGCTTTTGGACAACTGAAGGAAGCCCTGGTGTCTTCACCTGTTTTGAAGAATCCAGATTGGAGCAAGCCATTCATTGTGTACACTGATGCCTCAGATGCAGCACTAGGAAGTACTTTGAGCCAAAAGGATGAAAATGGGAATGAACATCCAATTTACTTTGGGAGCAAACAAATGAGCAGTGCTGAGGTAAATTATACTGTAACTAGAAAAAGAGGCTCTAGCTATCATTTTTGCTGTAAAGAAGTTTAGAAATTACTTGCTAGGGTAAAAATTTCATAGTTGTAACAGATCATCAGGCTCTAAAATATATTGTAAATAAGCCTAACCCATCAGGGAGGATAGCAAGATGGATAATTTTTCTACAAGAATTTGAATTTGATATTATAGATAGGCCAGGAAAGAAGCATGTCAATGCAGATGCACTCTCTCGAGCCTATGATGGTTTAGGATCATCTTGTGATGATGATGATTTCCCCGATGCAGCATTGTTATCCCTTGACACAATCCCTCAGTGAATACATAGATATTTGGAATTATCTGAATGAATTCAAGTTTCCTGATGGTGCCAATGCAAAGACTAAGAGAAAGATTACTCAAGCCAGTCGTCCATATTCTATTCTGCATGGAGTATTATTTCGAATAGGACCTGATGGATAGTACAAGAGGGCAGTTGGACGTGATCAAGGGAAGGAACTAATAGAAGAATTCCACAATGGTACATGTGGAGGGCACTTCTCCAGACAACTTACAGCAAGAAGGATCTTGGATGCAGGTTATCACTGGCCCACTCTTTTTAAAGATTGTTATAATTATTGTAAGACATGTGATATTTTTCAAACACATGGTAACCATAAGACTTCATCAACTCCATTATGGCCTATTCTTCCACTTGGTCCCTTTAAAAAGTGGGGAATAGACATTGTAGGTCCACTTCCAACTATCCCATGCCAAAATAAGTATATTGTAGCTGCCACATATTATCTAACCAAGTGGGTTGAAGCTAGGCCATTGAAAACAACTTCCATGGATGAAGTGGTAAGGTTCATATATGAACGCATTATCACCAGATTTGGTTGTCCATTAGAAATTGTAACAGATCAAGGAAGCCACTTCAATAATGAGGTGGTAGAAGCCCTAGTCAATAAGTTTTCTATTAAGCACAGGAAGGAAACAACATACAAGAAAAGCACAAATGGACAGGTGGAACGAATAAATTTTGTGTTGTGTCAAAGTCTAGTAAAAGATGTAGCCTTGCAGGTACATAAGTGGGATAAAAGGATTCATGCAGCATTGTGGGCATATAAGACAACATCAAAGTCAGCAACAGGATACTCCCCATTTCAGTGTGCTTATGGCATTGATCCAGTTCTTCCTATTGAGTATGATATTCCCACTGTGAGAGTTATGAAAAATGAAAGGATGGATGAAAGTGATTCAATAAAAGAAATGTTGGTACATCTTCATTTGTTAGAGGAAATGAGGGAAATAGAAAAGGACACAAGCTATAAGAAGAAAATGAAGTAGAAGGAATACTTTGATCAAAATATTCATTGGTCTCCATTTCATGTGAATGACTTGGTTCTAGTACATGATTCTAGATACAAAAAAAGAAGATAGAGAAAATTTATTCCAAAATGGATGGGGCCCTACAAAATAGCAATTGTGCATGAAAATGGTACATACTGACTGGAGGAATTGGATGGCACTCTCATTACAAAATGGGTCAACCATGACAACTTGAAGATTTTCCAAGCACCGTACGGAGTAGAAGCAAGGAAGGATGAAGATGTCGACACTAAAATTTTCCTCCGTAATTTCTATTTCATTAATGTATGTATTAGTTATAGGATGTTGTTAAGTATAATTAGTAGTAGCATCCAATAGAAGATAACGGCACTGCCAGTACGCCGCCGTCGATAATGTATAGTACAATAATAGTCAAAACAACAATAGGAATGTTGCGGTAAAAAGTAAATATTTGTCGTAAGTGGTCCAGTAATGTTAAAATGTCAAAGTTGGGGTAAGTAGAGAAGTAGGGTCTACATGATTAGGAATTAGAAATATTATATTAGTAATAAGGACAAGGAGTGAGGTCATAAATATTTTGTACATTTTATTTGTAAAAATTCTAAAAATGTGGAACCCATGTGAAATAATAAGGTTTATCTTATCTTAAAAGATAAGCTTACATGTACAAATAAGAGTTAAGGTATGGAATATGATTCGTCAAAGTGGATTTCTTATCCTATCTTAGAGATAAGATGGATAAGCCTGGAAGTTCTATAAATAAAGAGGCCACCCCCCTCATTTAGCATAGAAGGAAGCAGTGATAAATATTGTATGAGTAAGTGTGTAAAGGAAGCCATCATTTTGAAGGTGTGTTAAAGAAGTCATTAAGAGGTGTAATTGTGAAGTTTCTCCCATAGTATTGGTGGAAGGAAAGTGAAGTCAGTAACACTTGAAGTACCTCATGGGTGAGATTGTAACAATTTCATGTTGATATTATAATTTACACCTATATTTTTAGATTTTTCATCACTGCTTCGTATCTTAGTCTATGGTATTCTTGTGTTATGTTTTTCATTGTGTTTCCAGAATACATCCACCAAATTAAAGGCTATGCATTAGTAAATAATCATAGCACGAAGATTTCCTGGTGAAGAATTATCATAGTGCCGGATTGGTGATAACAGTCCCATGGCTCCGCTAAGTTCTGATTGGTTCTTTTGGTGATTACATAGATTCTTCTAATTGGATGAGGCACATCAGATTTATTTTATGAACTTGTTCTTTTTGGATACTTTGATAAAAAAATTTAACTCACCCCGTGGCATAGCCACTCTGATTAAAGAAAAATTTAAGTGGCGGGGAAAATTTCTTATTTTTTCCCCGAAAGTGTATACGTGTTCATCTCCAATTGGTCACGGGTTGGTGGGTCCTTTTTATGCCTTAAGGCATTAAGGAAAAAGAGTAAAAGGTAAAATAAATGCTTAAGGCCCTACAACCAATTAGAACAAGACACATTGCCTTTGAAAAGTTAAAAGGTGAATGGGCAGGCCATCAAAGGAATTTAGAACTTTTAACTTTTTGTGAAAAGGGTTAAAGTTATAAAGATAATTTTAACTCCACAGCCAATCAAAGAGAGACATGTGGCATAGTTGAAAAGTGAAAGGGTAGGGAAGCATACCGGTGGAATACTTTGTGTTATTTTAGGTTTGAAAAAGGATTAAGGTTATAAAGTGAACCGCGCCTCCGCAATGAATCAAAAAAGGAAACATGATTTGATAGGTCAAAAATTGGGGAAGAAGAGCATCGAGGGAAATTTGGAAATTTCTCCCTTTTCTCGAAAAATTTAAAGTTACAAAATGAACTTTAAATTCATAGAAAATGAGAGGACGACACGTGTCAGGGGTGAAAAGTTAAAAGAGGAGGTTGTGGGTTGGTGGGCAACTTTGAATTTTTTAGCTTTATTTTAAGGATTAAAATTAAAAAAGTGAGCCACACACCCACAACCAATCAGAAAAGGGCACATGTCAGCTTTGAAAAGTCAAAGCAGGGATGCAGGACGTTGGGGGTTTTGGAAACTTTTAACTTCATTGTAAAAGGAATAAAGTATAAAAGAGAGTCATGACCCCACAACGAATCACAAAAGAACACGTGACAAGGTCAAAGGTGGAGGTGTGGGACCTTGGTGAAAATTGAAAAAAATTTCATTTTTGAGAAATGAAGTATGACTGTAAAACACGGTCCTGCAATGAATCAAAGATCGACACATGGCCATTGAAAATTCAAGGCGGTGGGCAGAGAAAAGCTTCAAAATTTTCCATTTTCCAAAAATGTTATAAAATGTTAAAAGGTGTTCTTAGGTCTGTTTCCAATCATATTTTGCCATGTGGTCGGATCTAATTAAAAGTTGTAAAAGTTGGCCAGGGCTAGTTTCAAATCAAATTTCTCCAAGTGGATGGCTCAAATTAAAGGATGAAAGGGAAAGATCAATGGTAGTTGTGCATTTATTTGATTTTTCCGCCATTAGAGCTCTAGGATGTTTGGAGATGTGATTTTTGCATCATTTTTCATCAAATTTTGATGAGTTTGTGTCATTTTGGTCTACAAGGTGCAATTAAATAGTTTTGGAGGCTTGATTTGTAAATTGAGGTGAAAAATTTGAGCATTCAAAGTAAATTTTTACTTAGGCTTGTGTAAAAATGTAAAATGCCAGATCCAGAAGTTGCAGAGCAAAATTTCAAAAGGGAAAAGGTGAAATGATGAAGGAAAGGGGGTCAGCATGTGTAGAAGATGAAAAACATGCTCCCAATTGAATAAATGATGGAAATATTTGCAATGATTCACCTTTTAGAAACACTTGGCAACTTTTGGATGTGTTTCTGTTGAACATCCCTTTCTGCAAATCATCAGTGAAATTTGTAAAAAACTTGATTCTTAGGATATTATTTTATTGGGAAAGAAGGATTGGATGTGATAGAATGTTATATAATGCATGTTTTTAGACATGCGAAGGGTTAGGGGTTAAATTTCACGAGAAAAATTTGAGAGAAACCATCTTTTGAAAAACCCATCTGAGATACTTGGTTAATTTCTTCTGTGTTAGATTTCCTATCATGTCAAGTTGGTTACAGACGTATAGCCATTGAGAATCTCTGAGATTGCTTTGGAAGCTCTCCCATGCTAATGAATCTAAGAAATTTTGAAATTAATTTGTGTCCAATCTATGGAAAAATTGTGTCTATTTATTTCAGAATGTCTACAAATGGTTTCTCTTGTTCCTATTGCAATCTTATTGTTAATGTAGAATCACAGCACCCCCAAATGAGTTATACAGGTCTGCTTTTCTAAGGTAGAGTCAATTGGTGTGATTGCACAACATTGAACCTTCCCAACGGTGTGGGACATTGAAAAAATCAAAAATCCCTCCAGATTAAAGGATGGTTCCTTATTCCTCTATTTAGGTGCATATGTGAGGATTTGCAGAGGATCTATCTCTATACCTAATCTCAAACTTGCCAAGGAGACAGGGATAAAGGGGAGTATAAGAAATAAGAAATGACTAAACTACCAGGTGATGCACCAAAGGAATGATGAACACTTATTTTGCTAATAGACACAAACCAATAAATGCATACAATAAATGAGCACACATAGCCAGATTTGTAATGGAAGACCAGATGAAAGCAAAAGAGACAAGAAAGGATCGAAAATCGATCACAGACGTGTTTTATTGCTTTGTAAACTGATACAATTCATTACAAAGTAGCCAAAAGGCACAAATGTATTGTAATTTTAATGGAAGGAATGAACTCCACAAATTCCTTTGCTGGAACAAAAAGGGGCCTACAAAACAAAGAATGTCCAACCCTTTACAATAAATCCTCCTCCCAAATTTATAGATTCAATCAGAGAAAAGAAAGAGAAAGAGAACTGGGAAAATAAGGTTGAAGCCCAACCACTATTTTTAATGCCTCTGATAAAATATGCCCCCAAATCCATCTTTACTGCATATATCCTTGGTTAAGTGCCTTAAAGGAAGAGGAAACATTGGAAACAAATCGAATCCGATCTAGTTGCTGAGATAGATGGATCCTGCATTGAAATCCCAAAGATGTTTCCTCCATTTTCCTTTACCTAACCTCCTCAAAATTAAAGTCTCAGACCTCCGTGGCATGGGCGAGGTCGATACCTTTCCAACAGTGTCATATTCACAATATTTCGAGCCCTGAGTCAATAGATATGCCCCTTCGAAGTTTGTATCGAGTCCGTACAAATGGGTGGGAAAAACATTTGAAAAATGTGTCCCCCTTTTGATATGGGACATGTGGCACCCTTTGGTTGGCTGGGTAATGTGCTTCCATCTTTATCTTTGTGCCTTTTGACAAAAGGAAAAATTTCATCTTTTCCCTCAATTCCCCGCTTTGGCTTAGGACACGTGGTAGTCTGGCACTCGTTTGGGAACCTTTTCTCTATTTCCCCTAGAATAAGTGCCATTAAGACACTTGGCAACCTCTGCCAGCCTGGCCCATGTATTGACTATTCAACAGACTCTTCCCCTTTTGGAATAACATGTGGAGGTACCACGCTTTCTGGAAAACCTGGCCAAAATTTTTCATTTAGAGGAGTGTCGAGTTGACACTTGTCGGCCTCCAATGATCTATGGACTTTTCAGCAGTACCTCTTACTTTTTAGACTTTGGACAATGTGGTGAGCTCTCGTTCATTTGTGTCTCCACCTTAGGACCAACTCTTAGAGATGCACCACACTGACACTTGGTATTTTCCGCTTACACATCTATACTTAGCCAATTTTGAAGCCCACCCTATCTACCTTTTGACTCTGTTTGACCATTTTGCAACGTGGAAGGCTGGCGTAAGTTGGAATTTAGACCGTGGGTTTCCTTTTCAGTTTTGCACCAAGCTAACACTTGGCACACACTCTCTCTCTCTGTTGAAGACTTTTCAATGGCCCCGCAACTTCTTTGGGGCTCTGGACGCGTGGAAGCCTGAAGCTAGTTTGGGATTCCCTTTTTGGATTCACCTTTGGAGAAGCACCGTTAGGACACGTGGCTCCTTCCACTGCCTCCTCCATACTTAGTCAATTTTGGACCCTTTTCTGAATAGTTTCGAGGTTGGGGACTTCAGATCTTTGTTGTTTCTTCCCCTTCTTATTTCTGATTCCCCTACGGCATTTCCCCTTCTACTATGACCCTGCTACTCCATAGTTAAGTCTACATGTAATTGAAGAATGGATTTAAGACACGAAAATGGGTTTGACAAAGTCATTTCTTTTGCACATGGTACTTTAGTCTCTCTCAACTTCCGCTACTTCTAATGTTGAGTCCCTCTGTGACCAATTTGCAAGATCTGAATGAGTTTTCTCAGATTCCTTCTATGCGGGGTCGTGATTGATCCAATATTTAGCCCGGGGCTGAAATATGAATAACAATTTGACAACTCACAAGGGTGTCTGCCTGCTAGATGAAAAGACCAATTGCCTAGTTATATCCATTGGATGTGGAGTTGAGAACAATGGGTATGAAACTGATTCTAGCTCTGATTCATGAGCCTGACCTATTCACACTCTCAATTTTCATAAGAAATCTTTGAAATTAAGGGTTTCTAAGAGTAGAATATTGTTTTTACCCAGGGCTTCATCTGTCTCTTCAAATGGACTATACAAGAGCAAAAAAAAACATCACAACAATTTAAAAAATTCTAAATCATACATGCCCCAAATAGAACATGTAGAGCATGGAAAACACTTAGGAGAAAAGCAACCTATACTACAGCAATGCGATGTGCACAAGAAATTAGAGGAAAGAGAAACTAAACTAAGATGCACAGTGTGAGACTTTCATTTTAGTAGCAGTGCTTAAGATACATCCTGTTCACTTGAATTTGCAACTCTTCGCCCTCCAATGTAGACAATGGAAAGCATTACTACTTTTGCATCTTGTGATCATAAAGGGGCCACTCCCAAATGCCGTCAAACTTGGAATGCCTTCCTGGTTTTACTCAATCTCCATCCCATTTTAAAACCAAGTTTCCTTCCTGGAAGGTCCTTGATTTTTCCTTCTTGTCAAATCATTTCTTGATTAAAGCCTAATTCTTCTCTATTGCTTAGGAGCATGCTCTGTGGTTTCTTCTAATTGTATTAGCTCTGCATACCTGGCCTCTATTGGTTCAAATTCAGACATCTCTAGCTATTCATGAGCTCCAATGCTGAAAAATCAAGTGATATAGGCAACACTGCCTCTTTCCCATAGACAAGTTTGAATGGAGAGCTTCCTGTAGATCTCTTGAATGTTATTCTATCAGTCCATAAGGCTGATTTGAGCTTTGTGTGCCAAGTCCTCTGATTCTCATCAAGATTTCTTCTTATGATCTTTAGCAGGTTCTTGTTTGTGGACTCGGCCTAGCCATTACCTTGAGGGTAATAGTTTGATGAAGTGCTCAAGTATGTCCCATTCTTAACAACCCATCCTGTGATCTTAGAACCTATGAATGCCAATGCATTGTTTGATATGATGTTGGTTGGCACTCCAAATCTGGTCACTATCCTTTCATATAAATCTAGGATACTAGACTCATTGGCTTCCTTGAGTGCCACTGCCTCAGTCAACTTGGTGAAATAATATGTCACTATCAGAATCCATTTATGGCCTTGGATTAAAATTTGGATTGATGACTCCAATGAATTCCAATCCCCCATTGTATGAAAGGTTGGTCGACTAAGATTGGGTGCAATGGAAGTGCTACTAGCTTTTCCTTTCCCTTGAAGAATGCACAATTCTTACACCTTTTGATCCATGTGTAGCAATAACTAAACACCCTAGGCCAATAATAACCCATTTTCATGATTTTGAGTGTTGTCACTCTTAGAGAAAAATATGCCTCTAGCTGCTTCAACATGGAATTCTTGTAGCACTCTCTCCACCTGATCTATCTCAATGCATCACAACAAAATGCCATTGATGTCTCTTTTGAACAAGAAACCATCAATAATGACATATGGGATGGCTTATAGCCTGAAATGTCTCCTCTTTTCTTTATTCATCCGATGAGGACACAAGCTTGTTTTAAGGAAGTGCACCATGTTTTGCGTCCAACAAGGAGTAGGTACAACATCACTTCACTTCCTCTTTTTGATTTTCTTGTGGAACAAAACAACCTCCTTTTCACTGTCTGTTTCATCTTGTTGACCTGAGGGTAGTTGATCACACAAACCCTTCCCATAGACCAGCTTGGTGACCTTGATCTCAATGTCATATTCCATAACACAAGTGATCCATCCTGTACACTTCTCATTCATATCCTTGCTGAGAAGGAATTCTTTAACTCCTACATGGGAGACCAATAGTTGGACGTCGTTGTTTGAAACCAAATGATTAAACTTATTCAATCCTCTGATCACTATAAGGACCTACTTCTCAATGAAGGAGTACCTCACCTCATAATATTTGAGACTCTGGCTGAAGAAAGCAATTGGTTATTCTATACTTTCTCTATTCTACTGAACTAAGATTGTAAAAATTTTGTCACTGCCACCAAAGGCATACAGTACGAAGTCTTTGGAAAAATCTGGATTCACAAGACTTGGGGCTTGTGATATGGCTTCTTTGATAGCTTCAAAACTTGATTTCCCTTGAGTTGTCCACCTGAGTGCTAAGATTTTCTTCATAATCAATGTTATTAGCTTAACAAGGGCAACAATGTTTGGAACAAACCTGCAAACAAAATTTATTTTCCCTAAGAAGCTTCGAAGAGCCTTCTTGTGACTTGGCAATGACAATGATCTTATTTCTTGAACTCTCTTTGGGTCAATTGTCAATCTTTCCTTTAATACAATATATCCTAGAAGCTTGCCTTCATGGGCCAAGAATATGTATTTCTTAGGGTTTAATAACACCCCAAAACTTCTACACCTTTAGAACACTTGCCTTAGATGGAAAAGGTGGTCTTCCGCATTTTTGAAAAACACTGTAATGTCATTCCAGATAGATTAGTACTATTTTGTTTATCAATCCCTTGAATGCCATATCCATTGCCCTTTGAAAAGTGGCTTTTGCATTGGATAATCCAAATGGCATTTTCCTATAGGCATAAGTGCCCCAATTTGGTGGTGAAATCCATTTTGAATTTATCATCTTCTTTCACCATGATCTGGTTATACACTGAGTAGCCGTCTAGGAGGGGAGAATCTTTCTGACCCAGACACTACTTCCAAGATCTCCTCGATTGAAGGGAGTGGGTAGTTATCTTTGAGGGAGGTTCTGTTCAAATCTCTGAAGTCAACACGCAGCTTGATTTCTCCATTTTATTCCTTACTGGGACTAGATTTGTAACCCAGCTTGAGTGTTTGATTGGAAATATGATACTTGCCTCTATTAGCTTGTTCAACTTCTTCTTCATCAGAGGCTCAATATGTGGGTTGAATTTTCTCTTCTTCTGCTTGATGGTTGAGTAGTTGGATCCAGTTTGATTATTTATTGTGCTAGTTTGGGGTTGAACCCTCTTAGGTATTCATAACTCCAAGCAAAAAACATCTGGAAATTCTTGGCAAAGTTATATGAATTCATACCTTTCTTTCTCGGTGGCCACTTTACCAATTGGAAGTGTCTTGTCTTCTCCAACTGGGATTGACTCTGAATCTTCTCCTTTGATCTGCAAGTTAGCCTTCTCCTTTCTAAGCTGATCATTTAGGATTGAAAATAGATAGTCTAGTGTCACTAATCCTTTGGGAAACTTGTTTATATGCAGATGTACTATCTGATTCCCATATTGTTTCTCTAATTTGTTTTGGTTTTTTTATATGAGAATTCAGCTTCTTCTTGAAAAAATTTAATGATTTGTTGATCATTCTTGAACAACCTACCAGCATGTGTTTTTCATTTGGCACTGCTAGCCTCATAACCACATGGATATGTGGTTGTTCTCTATCCCACTTGATGGTGTCAACCACATCAAATCTTGCTCCAACTGTTGCAAGTCTGTCAGTAGCTTCATTCTCCTTCCTAGTTATGGACACAATAGTGAAGGCCTTAAAATCCTCCATGAGATCCCATACCATACTCTTGTAGTTCTTGAGAAGGTCATTTTTGACATCATTAAGTCCTCTGACTTGATTGGCAATCAGTACACTGTCACCGAACACTTGAAAGTTCTGGATTCGTAGCTTTCTTGCCCAATGAAGACCTTAAATCAAAGCCTCATATTTAGTAGTGTTATTTGAGAAATAAAAATGAAATATGAAGTTTGAATAGTACTTCATACATTTGGGGGACACAATCATAGCTCCTCCCCCAGCCCCTTATCTACTCTTTGAGCCATCAAAGAACAATTGCCACACCTCATTTTCATCCTTGTATTCTGGCTTAATTAGATGAAGAAGAGGATTATTTTATTCATGTAGGTAGTAGACACCTAGCTCAAATTATTCCATCTCCTTATAGGGATATAAAATCATGAATTTTTTTTTTCCCACTCATCGAGAGTCAAGTCTAGGACACACCCCCAACTTAGTATTTTCTTCGCAAGTTCTTAGAAGGCCTTCTTGGTCAAAACATGAGTAGTTGGCATTGCTTGGTCTGGGAACATAGGATTCAATATTATAATCAAAAATATGTTCGTATCTAATTGTGGCCTTCTCCCCATACCTTGTCCTAAAGAGCATACGTGACCAATCATTAGATAGGTAGCCTCCAATTTTTACTATGAAGTCCCTAGATAGACACAAAGCAAAATGTGGTGGCAAATCTATGATTGACACGTTTTGCAAAATAGTCACATTAGGGAAATAGTGTAGAGTGAGACTCAGATTCGTGATGATTCCCACAATGGTCACTACTGTCCCACCTAATTGGACTACTCCTCTAGAGATGATTTCATATTGGACACCCAGTTAATCAGCTATTTATTTGGGCATCATAGAACAACTAGCCCCAGAATCAATCATACAATTGTGCACCAATTTGTCTCCAATAATCAATGAGACATAGAATGGAGGAGTTTCTTAGGATATTACCTTACTGTTCTCCTTAGTTCCTCCCTAGTTGAACTATAGTGGTAAGCACCTTCTCTTACTGGTTAGGGGGTTGTTTTGAACTTGACCAATTCTGCATGGTAGTCTGCAACACATCCCTCTACCCTGGAATGGCCAGTGATTCCCATAGCTAAATGTTCACACTTTTTCCTCTTCATTTTCTCAATAATATTTAATGAGCTATCATTTTTCAAACCCTTCCCAAACACATTTATTTCTTGCACATGGGTTGTTACAACTGGTTCTTGACTGGATTTGGAAGGTGGCTTGGGTTGGTTCTGTATGTTGGGAGTTGTACTTGGAACACCAAGACCTTGTTGAGTGATGGAAGGTTAAGGTTAACCTGAGTTTAGTGGTTGGACCTCTCTAATATTTCTCTTTTTGGACCATGTATTGGAAGCTACACTTTGAGAATGGGACTGATTCATCCCACAGAAGTATCCAGCTTGCTAATTTATAAGCATAGTCTCTCCTGGAGGTTCCACCTTATTGAGATAATTTCTTTTGATCTCCCTCTTGGCTAGGTTCTTGTGGCACCATATGGGTTTGCACCATCAAGGCCTGATTTAGAGCACCATTAAATCACATTGATTGGTTATGAGGCTGATTTCATAGGAAACCACCAATCATATTCATGTGCTATATTGTGTATGTGCTAGAACCAATGCCCTCGTTGTTGAGGTTGTGTTCGGATCATATGACCTGAAGGGTCTAGCATCTTGGGGATATCCTTGGTTCTGGCTATGATTTGTAGTCTGAGGTTATGGCCTATTGTGATGATACTAGGGTCTAGCTTGATATTGAGCCTGGGGTTGAGCCCTGAGGCTGATACGGCCTAGAACTCTGAGCTTGTTGTCTTTTGATTGTTACTAGCTCATTTCCCAGGTTCTAAAGATGTCTCATGACTTCCTAGAGTTCATTAGAGGTGTATGATGATGAAGTGGAAGCTTCAACCGAGGTTTGAATCCTGGGGGTGGGTATAGGAGCTAGTGTGGGCATTTGGCTAGCATTTGGGTTTCCTAACTCAGGGTATAGAGGCATGGATGGTCTATGAGCAATTATTCCAGCCTGAATCAAATGGTTCTTATTCCCATATGGAAAGGCTTATAGGATACAGGTAATTTTGTACCCCCCATTGGGATTAATCATCAAAGAAATATAAGAATTTAAAGCCCAAAAAATGTATAGAAAGGAACATATCATTAGTGGGCTTTACTGTTGTTGGAATTATGTCCCAGGTCCACTAGAATCTGAGGTTGAAATCTACTAGCTACTCATTCGGGGCACTCTTGATTGTTTGTTAGTTACTCCAACAAGGACAAGTTATCACCTTTCGCTCCCAAACTAGTTGTGAAGAGGTTGTGCATAGCTGATTCTAATTCTGGATGCATCCTACCTCAAGAATCCTAAACCATTGTGAATATTTCCCTTTAAGTGAAGAGGTGAGCAACTTGACTGTAATGTCCATCTCATGGATCTCGTGGATTGTACATACATTTTCAATATCTTGGACATGAACACTAGGAGAATTTTGGCTCTCTCCAGTGAAATATGGGATGCTCTTTAATGCTATAATTGGAACTCGGTTTTGTGCATTCAAGGCAAGTGGACTACTACCGGTGAAGTTGACATAAGGGTTTGGCTGAGCCATTCTTATTGGTATGAGCACCCCTCTTGATTGAATGAACGGTCTTTCGGGAGGAGGTGTTGATAAGGCTCTGCTTGGTGGAGATAGAGACCTTTGGGATCTTCTTCCTCTTCTCCCTTTGTCTGGGGATAAGTCTAGATATACAAATAGTCCCTCTTCTCAGGTTATTTACCCTGTTTGTATTCTTCTCATGAACTTGCATGGACTACTGAAAGTAGTAGATTTGTTTCTTTGGGAGTCACCAGATGTAAAATTTTAAGGATTCTTTAAATCTAGAATCACAGCAAGTGTACATCAATTCCTAGTTTAATAAGATGGAGACTTCTTGGTCCCATCGGGTGTGCCAAAACTATTAGTACAGAATCATAGCACCCCCAAATGAGTTATACAGGTTTGCTTTTCTAACGCAAAGAGTAGTCACTTGGTCTAATTGTGCAACATTGAGCCTTCCCCAAGGTGTAGGACCTTGAAAAAATGGAGAAGCTCTCTAGATTAAAGGTTGGTTCCATATTCCTCTGTTTAGGTGCATACATGAGGATTTGAAGAGGATCTATCTCTATACCTAATCTAAAACTTTCCAAGGAGACATGGATAAAGGGGAGTATAAGAAATAAGAAATGACTAAACTACCAGGTGATGCACCAAAGGAATGTTAAACACTTATTTTGCTAATAGACACAAACTAATAAATGCATACAATAAACAAGCACACATAGCCATATCTATAATGGAAGACTAGATGAAAGAAAAAGAGACAAGAAAGGATCTAAAATCAATCACAGACATGTTTTATTGCTTTGTAAATAGATACAATTCATTACAAAGTAGCCAAAAGACAAAAATGTATTGCAATTTTAATGGAAGGCATGAACTCCACAAATTCCTTTACTGGAACAAAAAGGGGCCTGCAAAACAAAGAATGTCCAACCCTTTACAATGAATCCTCCTCCCAAATTTATAGATTCAATCAAATAAAAGAAAGAGAAAGAGAAGTGGGAAAAGCACGTTGAATCCCAACCACTATTTTCAATGCCTCTGATAAAATATGCCCCCAAATCCATCTTTACTACATATATCCTTGGTTAAGTGCCTTGAAGGAAGAGGAAATGGTGGAAACAAATCGAATCCGATCTAGTTGCTGAGATAGATGGATCCTGCATTGAAATCCCAAAGATGTTTCCTTCATTTTCCTTTACCTTACCTCCTCAAAATTAAATTCTCAGACCTCTGTAGCATGGGCGAGGCTGAGACCTTTCCAACAGTGTCATATTCACAATATTTCGAGCCCTGAGTCAAAATATATTCCCCTTCGAAGTTTGTATCGAGTCCGTATAAACAGGTGGGAAAACAATTTGAAAAATGTGTCCCCCTTTTGATATGGGACACGTGGCACCCTTTGGTTGGCTAGGGAATGCACTTCCATATTTATCTTTGTGCCTTTTGACAAAAGGAAAACTTTCACCTTTTCCCTCAATTCCCCACTTTGGCTTAGGACACGTGGTAGTCTGGCACTCATTTGGGAACCTTTTTCTATTCCCCCTGGAATCAGTCCCATTAAGACACTTGGTAACCTCCACCAGCCTGTCCCATGTATTGACTATTGAACTGACTCTTCCCCTTTTGGAATAACACGTGGAGGCACCGCGCTTGCTTGAAAACCTAGCCCAAAGTTTTCCTTTGGAGGAGCATCGAGTTGACACCTGTCGGCCTCCAATGATCTACAGACTTTTCAGCAGTACCTCTTACTTTTTAGACTTTGGGCGACATGGTGAGCTCTCACTCATTTTGGTCTCAACCTTGGGACCAACTCTTGGAGATGCGCCAAACTGACACTTGGCATTTTCTGCTTACACATCTATACTTAGCAACTTTTGAAGCCCTCCCTGTCCACCTTTTGACTCTGTTTGACCATTTTTCTACGTGGAGGGCTGGCACAAGTTAGAGTCTTCACCCTGGGCTTCCTTTCTAGTTTTGCACCAAGCTGACACTTGGCATGCTCTCTCTTAGCTGAAGAATCTTCAACGGCCCCGCAACTTCTTTGGGGCTCTAGACGCGTCGAATTCTGATGCTAGTTTGGGCTTCCCTTTTTGGATTTACCTTTGGAGAAGTGTCGTTAGGTCATGTGGCTACTTCCATTTCCTCTTCCATACTTAGTCAATTTTGGACCCTTTTTTGAACATTTTCGAGGCCGGGTAATTTAGATCTTCGTTGTTTCTTCCCCTTTTTGTTTTTAGTTCCCCTGTGGAATCGCCCCTTCTACTCTGACCCTATTATTGCATAGTTGAGTCTACCTGTACCTAAAGAATGGATTTAAGACATGGAAATGGCTCTACAGAGTCATTTCTTTTAAAGAGGGTCCTTTAGTCTCTCTCATCCTCTGCTACTTCTAATGTTGAGTCCCTCTGCGATCAGTTTGCAAGATCTGAATGAGTTTTCTCAGGTTCCTTCTATGCAAGGTCATTACTGATATGATATTTGGTCCGGGGGTGAAATATGTATAACACTTATGTTATAATCTTTCTGAATCACATAATATCTTGTCCTTATGATAGTTTAGTGGTATTAGTAATTTCATTATGAGAAGATCCTTCATCTTGTAATGAGATAAACAATTTAAAATCACTTTACTCTCATTTTGTTGATAAAGATTGTCTGTAAGCCTTTGAGTGTATCTTAGACATGATGAACCAGAGATTGATAATGTTTAATTGATTCTTTTAACTCGAGCCTTTGTGCTAGATTCTCAAAGATTGTGTGAAAACATGCAAATATGGGCCTCCATTGATGCACACCTTCTGTTGAAGGAATGTCTTAACTATTCTAAATCTTTATGTTGTTGAGTTGTCCATTGTTGTGAAGTTTCTCAAAGATCAAAAAAGTCCATTTAATCTTGCTTAATCTCCCACCAAAAAATCATTCAAATGACTAATCCTACTCTGTACTACCCCTGTTTTTCCCTCCATATCCACAAAGGAATAAAATATATTTACTAAAATATGCAGAACAATCAAGATTTCATAACTTCTTTAATAACCTTAGCCTTTTTTTGAAATTATCTCCATCTTTTAGAAGTGACAACTCTTGAGAGTTAAATTATGGAGTATTGATCATACTTTCCCAAGGTTTTCTTCATAAAATTTGTGCAAAAGAAGGATATCTCCATCTCCTTCATGAAACAGAGGTTACACTAAGGGTCTTCTCACCCTGGTTGAAGAGGCACAACCTAAATTAGTGAGGATAGGTCAAATCCTCTTGAAGGTGTTATCCATCTCTCCACCATATGAGTGACAAAGGGCCAGTTAGATCTCATCCCTGCCTACAAAATGACATACATTATGATCTATCTGTCTCTAAGCTCCATGTCAAATATATGATGCTGCTCAGCTTGAAAAGGAGAAAAAATTTGGATACCAATAGTATTCAAGTACATTAGACTACCAACAAGTCTTTTGTACATAGTTGGATCAATATCACATTATTTATCATATTTTCTTAACTTCAATCATGTGGCAACTGGTTTTGATACTAACTTGCAATTCATCATGTGGAACCTTTTCAAAATATCATTGGAATATTTTGATTCACATATAAAAATTCCATTTTCTGATTGACTAACTTCCATGCCAAGAAAATACTTCGTTAGACCCAAATATTTCATTTTAAACTCTTTCTTCATTGTTGTCTTAAACAAGTAAATTGACAAATATCCTATGAATATTAGATCATGAAAAATAGACATACAATTAGAATTTGTTCTTGATCATTCATTTTGATGTATAGTGTTGGCTCACTATCACTTTTTCTAAATCCATTTTTCAGAAAATATGAATCAATCCTGTTATACCATGCTCTCAAAGCTTGTTTCAGACCATATAAGGTTTTCTTCAATCTATAGATCTTGTGTTCTTGACCAAAAATATGATATCCAGGTGGTTGTAAAACATAAAATTCTTCTTATGGTATGCCATTAAAAAATGCAGACTTGACATCCATTTGATAGACTTTCCAATTATTTTGAGTTGCTACTGCTAAAAATAGTTCTGAGAGTGTCTAATCTACCTACTAGAGAAAAAGTCTCATTGTAATCAATTCCAAGTTGTTGTGAGAAACACTTTGTAACTAACCTGAATTTATGTTTTTCAAAATTTCCATTTGCATTGAATTTTTTCTTGTAGACCCATTTCCTTTTGGAAGGCTTACAAGATCCTATGTACGATTCTTTTTAATAGAATCAATTTATTCATCCATATCTTTTACCTATTTTTCATTTTCAAATGCATCCTCAAAATATATAAGATAATCATAAGAAAATAATGCAAAATCAGAATATAAATCAACATTCTTATCACCTTGAGTTTTTTCATAAATCTCTCTTAAGCTTATTTTCTTCCCTAGGGTGTCCCTATAGTGAGACCTTTGTGATGCTTCATAAGGATGTAAATTTATTGAAGGGGATGAAAATCCACTTGAGATACCTTTTGTGATGCTTTTTGAAAATGTAGTGCTATTTGAAGAAGATGTCACTGCACCGATCCTTTGAGGTGCTAAATGAACATTTTTGTGTGCTCTTTTCATCAAACTCATTCTCATGATGAGTTATTCCTGTAGTGATAGTTGCTAACTTATCAATACTTCCATCCCATGATTTTTCTTCAATGAACTCAACATCTCTACTAATAATAAAATTCTTTTTGATGGGGTTGAATAATTTATAGGATTTTGATTGCTCACTGTAATATAAAAAAATACATCTTTCTCCTTTATCATCAAATTTCTTCCACCTCTCATTTGGAATATTTGCATAAGCTACATATCCAAAAACTCTTAAATGTGAGAAAGTTTGTTTCTTTCCACTCCATGTTTCTTGAGGAACTTTATCCTTCACAAAATTTTTTGGACATCGATTCAAGATGTAAACCGCACAAGCTACTACTACATCCCAATACTCATTTGATAAATGTTTGGCTTTCAACATACTTCTAGTTATTTCCACAATCGTTCTATTATTTCTTTCTACGACACCATTTTGTTGAGGTGTATACCTTATTGTAAATTTATTCTTAATCCCATGAAATTTGTAGAAATTTAGGAACTCATTTGAAAAATACTCTCCTCCTCTATCTGATCTTAACACCCTTATATAGTAACCATTCTTCTTTTTATCTATGATCTTAAAATCTTCGAACACAATGAAGACTTTTGACTTATGTTTCAGTAAATAAACCCAATTTTTTCTACTCAAATAATATATAAAAGCCAGAAAATACATGCTTCCTCTAATTGATGGTGTTTGTATATGTCCACATAGATCTAAATGGACAATCTCAAGAAGAGATCTAGCTCTATATGACTTTCCAACAGGAAATTTTTCCCTATGTTGCTTCCCTAGAATACAACTTTCACAAGGCTTGTTTGGTTTCTCTATCAAAGGAAATCCCTTCACCATATGCTTCTTTTGCAATATATCTAAACCACTAAAACTTAAGTGTCCAAATTTCAAATGCCATAACTAAGTCTAATCTTTTAGAGAAACTTTAAATGCTAGTAAAGAAATCTCTTTAGATGAAAAATCATGTTGGATTCTTAATGGAAACATTTCGTTTCTTGTCATCTCAACATTTAAAATCAATTTTTTATTTGGATTTATATCCAATATTATATGTGCATCATATTCAAACTAGTCTTTATATCCCTTCTGCACTAATTGCCCAATACTCATTAGATTATGTTTCAACCCAAGAACATAATACACATCTGGAATGGGTTTTTTCTCACCTTTCTTAGTTTTAATATTTACGGTTCCTTTTCCCATTACTATAACTTTATTATCATTTCCTAACTTAACTTCAAATGTTACTTACTCATCTATGTTTGAAATATTTCCTGTCATGTGATTACTGCATCCACTATCTACAAACCAAATATCCTTTGCACTTTCTTGAGAAACATTACATGTAATGAACATTGAACCATTGTTAGAACTTTTAGACTAATTTTCTTCAGAAAAATATGCGTTTTGTCTACTCATATAAAAATTTTCCTTCTTGCATTCATTGGCATAATGTCCATACATTTTACAGTAATTGCTTTGAACATGTGACTTATCATACCTTTGACCATAAGTGTGATTTTTATTGTTTCCTTAGCCTCTAGCACTTGCAGTGTAGAAATTTTAATTTGTTCTTCCTCCTTCAAAAATGTGTTTTCTCTTCCAGACCCTCTTTGGAAATCTCTTCCTCTTCCTCTGTTGAAGCTTGATCTTCTTCTTGCTCCATTACCTGTAATTGAAAATTGTGATTTGAAGGCTTGTTCAAGGGATGAGCTACCTTAATTATTCAATATTTGTTCATGGGATGTTAAATATCTCATTAATTCATCTACAGACATTTGAGTTAGATTCTTTGATTCTTCTATTATAACAACAATCACATCAAACTTGCTAGGAATAATTCTAAGTATTTTCTCTACAATCCTTTAATACTCTCTAAAGTCTAACCATGAGACCTAATTTGATTTACTAAACTCATCACATTGGTGAAAAATATATTTATTGAATCTAAGTCTTTTATGCAAATATTTTCAAAATCTCTTCTAAGATTTTGTAATTTTATAACTTTTACTTTACTAGTACCTTGATAATTTGTTTGAAGACTTTATCATGCTTGTTTTGATCCAGTTGCTGCTGCAACACGTGGAAAGATGGACTCATCCATTACTTGTTGAATTTGAAACAAGGCTTTTGCATCTTTCTGTTTGTTCTCCTTCAGCAAATCCTTATCTACTTGTGCCAATGCTTGAAATTCTTGAAGATCTACAAGTTTTGGAAAACCATTCTCAACTAGGTCCCACACATATAGTGAAAAAAAATAAGGTCCTCATTTTTATGCTCCAATAATCATAGTGCTTTCCATTGAATATGGGAGTTTGGGATTGAGTGAGACTGCTACTCATACCCACCATTTTGAACTAGACTAATAGAGTGAAATAAAAACTTATAACATAAGCTCAACCTAGCTCTAATACCAATTTGATGGAATTATATCTAACTTCTAACCTAGAGGGTGTGTGCTAAGATAATGCAAATAGAAACAATATTATGAACACACACAAACTCACAAGAGAAATATCGAAACAAACTTTGCATTAAAAATACTCTAGAGCACTTTGGTGCCTTCTCTTTCTTTTATTTCTTATTGAATTACAAAGTGAAATATCATATTGATAGAACTTTTCCAACCTTCTAGCTTAGAAAATATCTCATAATATTCACATTTGTTGTGGTTGTTTAATCTATCATCATTCTTTAAAGGGAGGTATTTAGTCATACCATTCTCATCAAAGAGACGAGGAAGAAGTGAACCTTATTTCCCAGAGTGCATTATAATGACACTTGAGGAAGACATGCTTTTCATAGAGAAAAGTATGTTCAAAATTGTTTGTGTGATGTTGAACATGATTAATAAGCTCCTGTAAGTATTTTAGTGGAGAGGACGTAAGTACATGTAATGATGATAACAGATATGGATCATCATGGATTGACTGGTGAATAAATTTTGTCCATATGGCAGCAGGACACGTATTACATGCAAAACATATCTACCAGATTATTTCTTGCCCACGTTTACAGATGCAATGTCATCGTAGTTAATTTCATCAATATTAAGAGCATATTTAAGCGTTGAAAGGTAATGGATGTGTGCAAACATCTATGTTGTCATTCATACCTATAAAAAAGATAAAGGTTAAAAACATTATGTTGAAGTAAATAAAGGTAGAAGGTAAGTAAGATTGTTACCTATACCAAAAGTATGTGGCACCAAGGTGTTTCTTTAGCACCCTTTCATGAAATATAGTGAATCCTTTATGCAAGTAAGAATCAACATGGTGAGGATGTGCGATGATTTTGAGGGTCCTAAAGCATTGTATAACATGAGCATCAATAGGGAGACTACCAGGCATGACATTATGGAGGTCTGAATATTTAATGTATGTTGTACCTAAAGTAAAGAATAGGGTAGTTTCCCCTAACTATTTAACCATGTCTAAGACCTCATCTCTAGTGTTATACAAAATTGTACAGGTACCTCAAAGAGTACTTCCAAACCACATCAAAATGTCAAGAATGCTATCCTTAGTGAAGTCATACAATGTTCGTTGGATTTCTCCTATAGTGCATGGGATTCCATGTTCAACATTTTGCTTCATGACGACTATAGATGTAGAATGATTCCAATGTATCATAATGAGGTTAAGAAAGTAGTATCGTAACCTTAGGTGGGAACCAAAATGGTTTTCATGGTAACACATCAAATGGAGGGTGTATTCATGCATATGAACTTATTTATGTAGTTATAATATTTTATACCAATCGTTATAATTAAAGGTTTTAATCTAATCACTTTGATGACATAGAATTTACTATATGTACATAAAATAACTATGGCTAAAAAATTGGAAGAAATAACATGGAATAAGGTCTAGAACAATAAGATATATGAAAATTTCAAGGAAGTTATAATCCTAAAAGGTTATAAAGAATACATGAAAATGTTGTGGGAAAGTGATTTCACATCAAGAATCAATAAAACTACCCATAGCATGTAATTAAATCTAATTAGAAACAAAAAATGATAATATAATATGTATTTTTTATATTATTTGTAACATAATGAATGACATGATTAGATTCAAGAATAATATAAAATTTTACACAAACATGGAAATAATCATTAAAAAAAACACTATATCAAAATTTACTAGGGAAAGATAATGAGTTCCTAGTAAACATGTAGCAACTTGAGCTCCTCATTATAACCGTCAAATGACTCTCATGGGACCATGAGTTCACATTAGTATAGGAGCATCGAGTAAAGTTTGTAAAAACTATCACACATACCCAATATTATTATTATTATTTTCCATATTTAAGACTTTTAAATTCTTGCATGCATTTCTGATATTTAACTTAAGTCTATTAGAAATAGATCTCCTTCCTCCAAACTTTAATAATAATCTATTTCACGTAAATGATAAGGAAGTAATGTAGCCAAATTCTAACCAAACATGATTTACCGCAAATAATATGAACTCCAAAGAAAATAGATCTCCTTCTTTGTTATTAAATAATGAAAAACAATGTTTCCTAAATAGGAAAACAACTCCCAACTCGAGTTGCCAAGTAAAATCTAACTAACTCTGACTAAATCTACTCTAGGTGGTGAAAATTACTATTTTTAGCAGTTTACTAGAACCTGCTATTCTTACTAAGTTCACATGTTTATTCATACGGGCATAGAAATTGCCATGCATCTTCTACATCCCTAAATTAGAGGAATTTCCAACTTTCTAACTGATAATGCGATTATTAGACTAAAATTAAGTAATTCCCAAAATAGGAAAAAATCAAACTATAACTGAAATCCTAATTTTCAGCCTTAAGATGGCGGATTTAGGGCCCAAAAACGTGTCAAAAACTTGCCCCAATTGGTAGGGCGGGTTGCCACTGCGTTTGACTCATTAAAACATGTGGTTTAAAAAAAAAAGAAACAGACTCAAACGAACACCCGGAGCTCAAGTTATGACCTTGTCAAGCTCCTGCTAATTTTTGCGCATCATTCTCCCCTGCCTGAAAAAATGCAGCTCCTGTAAGTTTTATTCTTCAAAATCCTTCCATTTATCTGCATCCAACTTCTTAATCTTCCACTCTGTGACCCAAGTATTGTCCTCTTGTTCCAGTCCTTTCCAATGGACCAAATATTTGTTGTATTTCCCATGTCACGTATTCATTATCTTCTTATCTAGAATCTGATCCACTTCTTTTTTCTTTACTAGAACCTGTTGCCTCCAATCTACTACTTCATCAACAACATCCCCTTCAACACCATCCCCACGAAAATAATACAAATCTGAAACATTAAACACTGGAGAAATATCAGAATTCCCTGGCAATTCTACCTCATAAGCATTATCATTTTTTTTTTCATGATTTTACAGGGACCAATCTTCTTATACTTCAACTTGTTATAGGTACCTTTTGGAAACCTTTCCTTCTACAGATATACCATAACTAACTCACTGACTGTAAATACCTTTCTCCTTCTATGCACATCTGTTATTTCCTTATACTTATCATTGCTATTTTGCAGCTTCTTCCGCACTTCTTCCTGTAATTTTTGTATATGTTCGGCAAATGCTTTTGCATCATCACTGACTCTACCATCAATTGGTAGTTGTACCAAATCTAACACCCCATTTAGATTACTCCCATACACAATTGAAAATGGAGACTTTCCTGTGGATCTATTTATGGAACTGTTATATGCAAACTCACCTTGTGGTAATGCTAAGTCCCATTTTTTTGGATTTTCCCCAACGATGCACCTTAACAAGTTTCCCAAACTCTGATTTACCACCTCTGTTTTCCCATCAGTCTGAGGATGATAGGCACTACTGAACTATAATTGATTTCCTAATTTCTTCCATAAAGTCCGCTAGAATTGACTTAAGAACCTTGTGTCCCTATCTGAAGTAATGGTTTTTGGAACACCATGCAAATGAATAATTTCTCTAGAAAACAAATATGCTACGCCTGTCACATCACTTGTTTTCTTGCAGGAAATAAAATGAACCATCTTAGAAAATCTATCAACCACCACAAAAATTGAGTCATTACCTCATTGTGTTTTTGGTAATCCCAAAACAAAATCCATACTCAGATTTATCCACGACCCTTTAGGAATAGGAAACGGCATATACAAACCTATATTCTGTGCATAGTGGTAAACAAAGTCACACACCTACTCAATGCATCTGCAACTTGATTATGTTTTCCTGATTTATGTTATAGAGAAAAAGTATAACCCTACAAAAATGATACCCAGTTTGCATGCCTACTATTCAACTTCTTTTGTGTACTTACATACTTCAGAGCTATGTGGTCTGTAAATAACACAAACTACTTAGGAACTAATTAATGCCTTCAATGCCTTAATGCTTGTACAATTGCATAAATTTTCACATCATAAGTAGAGTAGTTCTTTGTTACCTCATTCAGTTTCTCACTAAAGAAAGTTACTGGATTTCCACCTTGACTTAGAACAGCACCAATAACAACATGTGAGGCGTCACAATCAACCTCAAACACTTTATCAAAATATGGTAGTGCTAAAATAGGTGCCTCTACCACCTTCTTCTTCAAGAACGAAAAACTATCCTCAGCTGCCTTCATCCACAAAAACTCCCTTCCTTTTGTGCAATCTATTATAGGTGCTACAATACTATTGAAATTTTTAATAAAATTTATGTAAAATGTTGCTAGACCATGAAATATTCTTACCTGTATTATACTCCATGGAGTAGGCCATTTAATAATTGCCTTTATCTTTTCTGAGTCCATCTATACCCCATCTGCTGAAATAATAAAGCCCGAGAATACCAAACTCTCTTGCATAAATGTGCACTTCTTCATATTTGCATATAGTTTCTCTTTCCTTAAAACTTTCAATATCACCCTTAGATGTCTTAAATGTTCTTCCTTAGTTTTACTCAAGATCAAGATATCATCAAAATAAACCACAACAAACTTACCATTATACTCTCGCAGCACGGTGTTCATCAGTCTCATAAAAGTACTAGGTGCATTGGATAACCCGAATGGCATCACCAACCACTCATATAATCCATTTCCTGTCTTGAATGTTGTTTTTCACTCATCTCCTTCTCTGATCCGAATCTGATGGTAGCCACTTCGAAGATCAATCTTAGTGAAATACCTAGATGCAGCAAGCACATCCATCATATCATCAAGGCAAGGTATTGGGAACCTATACTTGATTGTAATTTTATTTATTTCTCTGCTATCAGTGCACATTCTCCATGTTCCATCCTTCTTTGGTGTTAATAAAGCTAGGGTTGCACACAGACTCATTCTCTCCCTCACAACACCCTTTCACACGAGCTCTGCCACTTGCCTATTCAACTCAACATGCAATGTCGGGCTCATCCTATAAGTCACTTGATTTGGGAGTGAAGACCCTGGAATCAAATCAATATGGTGTTGAATATCTCTTTTGGGTGGTAATCTGTCTGGTATCTCATCAGGGATAACAACAGAAAATTCTTTTATTAATTTTGTTGTTGCTACTGGTATTTGTGCACTTGCAGGTTCATCCTTATTGGTGACTAGTGCATAACAAAAACCGGTTGCCTTTGCCTCCTTCACAAATTCCATTGCAGACAGCATATTTTCAGCCTTCCCCTCTTCCTTGAGAGGTAGTAAAATAATTTTTGTGCCATCCTTCTAGAAATTATAAGTATTCTTCCCCTCGTCATGAATAACTTTCCTATCAAATTGCCATGGTCTTCCTAGCAACATATGACATGCATCCATAGGAATAACATCACACCAAATTTCATCCTTGTAACTTTTCCCAATAGAAAAACTTATTAAACATATCTTATCAACAATAACTTCATTACCCTTTTTAAACCATTCAATACAGTAAGGGTTAGAATTCTTCTCACAATGCAGACCCAATTTCTTGACCATCTCATTTGAAACCATGTTCTCACAACTACCACCATAAATAATAACATTACATACCTTTCCTCCAGAAGTGCATCTTGTTCTGAAAATATTTGTATACAGCCATGCATCCCCCTTGATATCATTTCTTGGAGCAATCATCATCCTTTTGATCATCAAATTTTCTCCAACATCTGGTGGAATTTCTAGGTCCTGTTCATCTTCTACTTCTTCAGCTTCAACACGATTTACTTTAGTGCATCTCCTTTTCTCTTGTCATGTGAATAAGAATGTGGGCATTCAAAATCCCGATGCCCCTCTTCACCACATCTGTAAAAAACAAATGGTCTTCGTGGAGCCTCCCATCCTCTATCGCCAGAATATCCTCTGCCCCTAGAAAATCCTCTACCTCTTTGTTGATTTTGGAAATCTTGTCTCATATCTTCTTGCTTGTCCAATCCACGAGATGATTCTCCCCTACCTTGGTTGAAACTAGCTCGTCCCCGAAAGGAAGATGAGGCCCCCCTATTCATTCTAGGTGATCTTATAAAACTTTGACGATTTTGTTTTTCCTCAGCCTTTAAAGCTAATTGATAGGCATCCTCCATGCTCTTAATCCTATGCATACTTATCTCATCTTGAATACAAAATTTTAATCCATTTACATACTTTGCAGCCATTTATTCCTCAATTTCTTCATGCTCTACATGAATGGACAACTTGTAGAACTCATATGTGTATTCTTGCATTGTTTGTAGGTTCTGTCTGAGATTTTGAAACCTCTTGTAAAGGGTTTGTGCACAATCCACAGGGAGAAATTTATCTTTTAGCTTCTTCTCCATCTTACTCCACGTCCTAATTCTTTCTTTCCCCTTTATTGACCTCTCTTTATGTAGGTGATCCCACCATAACATAGCATGACCTTTCAATTTTGTGCATGCAAATTTTACCTTCTTTTCTTCTAACATACCCTTCCACTCAAAAAATTTCCCCATGCTAGTCAACTAGTCTATCAGCTCGTTTGGTTTTAGACTACCACCATACTCTGAAACATCAACTCTTATCCCATCATTCTTCCCTTCTAATGCGCGAAGCATCCTTTCTTCAAAAGCTAATGGTGGTGCTTGTGTTTCCTCCTCTTCACAAAATTCTTCTTCATCTGTGTCATCTCCACCTTGATTTCCTCTTTGGGTTATCATTACAGCAAGCGCAACAACTTGCCTCCACAGATCTTGCATATTTCTATTCATCTAGGCAATACCTCCTCTTCCTCTTCCTGCCATTTTTTTTAAAAAGAACTCAAACCAACTCTGATACCAGATAATGTAGCCAAATTCTAATCAAACATGATTTACTGCAAATAATATGAACTCCAAAGAAAATAGATCTCCTTCTTCGTTATTGAATAATGAATTACAATGTTTCCTAAATAGGAAAACAACTCCCAACTCGAGTTGCCAAGTAAACTCTAACTAACTCTAACTAAATCTACTCTAGGTGGCAAAAATTATTATTTTTAACAGTTTACTAGAACCTGCTATTCTTAGTAAGTTTGCATGCTTATTCATACCGGCACATAAATTGTCACGCATCTTCTACATCCCTAAATTAGAGGAATTGCCAACTTTCTAACTAATAATGCGATTATTAGACTAAAATTAACTAATACCCAAAAATAGGGAAAAAACTGAACTATAACTTAAATCCTAATTTTTGGCCTCAAGATGGTGGATTTAGGGCCCAAAAACGTGTTGAAACTTTGCCCCAACCGGTAGCGCTGATTACCGCTACATTTGTCTCATCGAAACATGTGGTTTCAAAAACAAATAAAATAAAATGGACTCAAACGGACACCCGAAACTCAAGTTATGACCTTGTCAAGTTCCTGCTAATTTTGGCACATCAGAGAGAAAATATATTTTGGAGTATGCTATATACAAGAGAGGATATTAAATTCATTAATATTTTAATCCACTCAAGTATGTACGATATCATAAACATCATCTTAAATATAATGCAGCACATAAGGCGTTAAGGAATCCGGGTTAGTGAATGGGGTATTTTAGGAGAACCAACAAAAACATATGGAAACACGGAGAACACAAGTGAGTATAATGAGTACCGCAATTAGATGTCCATAAGTATGAAAGTCTTTTGGAATGAATCTAATTAAATCTCTTAAAAGGAAACTAATTATCATATTCACAGCTTGTAAAATTAAGCTGTATAAAACATGACATTTCACATAAATTTCTATATAAGAAAACTAATTTAGCAAATACATAAAATTATTTCCTAATAGAACCATCAATTTTCAGGAAACGTACAAGAAATTTGGGCATTTAATCCTTCGAGACAAAGTCAAGAGCAGCACATATAATTTTAATTCATAAGGAAAACGATGGGCTAACCATTCTATGATAGGATTTGCAAAATAACGGATGAGGAAAATATAATCGAAAATCCCGCAAGAAGAGCTATAGGGTATTAACAATCACTTCTGTGTCCATATAAACATTACATTGAGTAATATTATTTTTATCAATGCTGGAATAATTTCCAAAATGTTGGGCAAAATGTTGTCCTCAGATCTTTAAAACAAGGAAATCAACAGATGAGAAATGTCCATTAAATAGAATCGAGAAGCCAGAGAGTACTCCTGCGAGAAGAGTCATGATAATGTTGAGCTCCACCGGCGTCTCCTCCATCATCTGGAAGAGGAATATTCAAATCTAACACAAACTCGTCATCCTTTGTGGGAAAAGCCTGGGTGTCTGTCACCCTGGAAGTGGAAGAGCAAGCAGATGAGGAATCTGAAGAGACCTGCAATAACCCATTGCTATCATTGAGGGGCCGACGTATATAAGCATTGGTCCAGGCAGTGCGGGATGCCCTATTTCCAGATGCAAGAGTAGATTGAGATGGAGATGGAGACGGAGATGGAGGCACGATTACTGAGGATGAGATATTATTGGCGACTGCATGAAGCTCAATGGGAATGGGAAAATTTGTTTTAGCTTTTAGGCCCCTCAGAAAGACGGCGGCCTTGTCGTAGGCAAGAGCAGCCTCCATGTTAGTGTCAAATGTGCCCAGCCATACGCGTCGATGCTTGCGAGGATCTCTGATCTCTGCAGCATATTTTCCCCATGGTCTTTTGCGAACACCTCTGTAGTGCACCTCGCGCTCACTACAGACCTGTGCACAACTCTCTCCTCCTTCCACGATCAACACCATCACTCCTGCGAAATAGGTGCAAGATAATGTAGGAGATTATTTCTCAGAATAGGTCGGGGTAGAGATAACACTTATAAAGAATTGGAACGAGGTAGATACGGCAGCTGTGGTGTGCTGGTCATAATACAGAGTAGGATGCAAATGCCTTGTCATCTGGTAATCGGTATGGTAGAGTCCTTTGTGATTTCCGAGGGGATCATCAGTTTCTATGGGGAAACATTCTATAAGAACAGCAATGCAGGTTAATAAGTGGTCTGATTTTCCAAAATTAGCATTAAAAACACACTCCATTTGTGGTCAAACTGTTGTAAATTCCATAGATTTTTATCGAGGACTCCAGTGAGGTCAAATGTTAGAGGTGTTCAATTCTAAGCTCAAATTTTATGATTCTAGGTTTTAATGTAATTTATTTTCTTTTTTAAAAATTAGCTTGAGTGGCTGTGTTCCTGTTAAGCGCACCTCCATTAAACCCCTTATATTTAGAGGGATTCAGCCCTATTTGCAGAGATGGCTCCATTGTTTGTGTTGCCATGTTATTGGTTAAGGGTTATTTTTCATGAAAGTCCCGTATATTATGAGGTCCCTTATATTATGAGGGATTTTAGTTTGCTAATGGAAATGGGTTCTATAGTCCAACAAGATATTCCAACCCGTGATATAAATAAGTTTCTAATTGTGAACAACAAGGTTTTTAACTAATTTTTTATGTCTCATATATTTAAGTTTCAATGTAGATGAACAATTTTAGATGACATTTATGATACTAATTTCAATGTATAAGTATGAATGATATATTAATGTGTTTTCTTTTAGTGAATGATGTCTTGATAAACCCACTTTTCATCTTTTTACTACATGGGGAGGTGTCCCAATCTTTTTTAGTTGTCTTAGTCAAACAACCAGTTGTCTCCCTCAAAACAACTATTTTTTTAATGGATCCCTCTACAAACATTTATCGGGAGGGTTGTTTGTTATTGGGGAAGGTGATGAGATATAATTATCCTTTTTCTCACAACGCATAGAAGATATTATATTAAGAATCTTGTAGCTTACGAAAACTTGAAGTCTTCCAAAACAATAAAATTGGAAGAGTGAAAAACTATAATTAAACTATATTTAAACTTAAAGATTAGTTATAAAAAAATATTTATAAGGATATAATAAATTAACCTAACATTACAAGTTCTTTACGCAAGTTGTTGCACAAATTAACAAGTTACATGTAATACATATTTTTAGATATGAACAAAACTAATATAATTAACTAACCTAACATTACAACATTTTAACAAAATCAACTATACATATTAAAAAAATTCATGTCAAATAGATTTATTTTGTATTGAAATTTAATAGATATAAGTGGTCTTTTGAATTTATTTTTTTCATAAAAATTAATCTCTCTCATCCATAGATAAGAAACTAGTGTCCTTAGTGTAGATTTTAGAAATAGAACACTAGTTCATGATATGCATTCAATGAATGGAAGATTGATAGAAATATAAAATTACCCTTATTTATGAAAACTATTATACATAATTTATCTTTTTAAATTAAAATAAGACTCTTTTATAAACAATAAAGTTATCTCACTTGAAATAGCATATCAGAGTGCATAACATTCCTCGGATTGGTATTTTAGTCCCTAATATTATGTGCATGATTGCATAGAATCATTGAATAGCCCAAATGCATTTATTCACAAAAACGTACTCTCTTTATCTCTCTTTTATAGACTTTTGCTAAAAAAAAGTGTCAATGTTTCTAACTTTATGAAAAAAAGTTTTCACTAAAATTATTTCATTCAAGAATAGGAAATATGTATATACATCATTCGTAAATCATTATTGAGAAATTACATGGATTATAGAGACACCAAAATTTAAACATTAAAGAAATCATTATTGTATAACATTATTAAGTTTAATTTATGGTATATTATGCCACTAAAATAATTAGTATATAAAATCACCCTTTTATATGAAAAATCAATACATACAATTTGTCTCTCTTTCAATGAAACTAAGTATTTTTATAAACAATAAAGTTATCTCTCTCCTAATAGGTATGGTAGAGTCGTTGGTGATTTCTAGGGTTTCATCACTTTTTAAAAATTAGCATTAAAAACACAGTTGAATGGTGCTCAAACTTTTATAAATTCAACAGATTTCTATTAGGGACTCCAGAGAAGTCAAGTTCAAGTGTTCAATCTTCTTATGAATTAGAGGTGTTCAATTCTAAGTTCACACTCTATGATTTGAGGTTTTTATTTAATTTTTTGAATTTTTTAAATTTTAGTTTGTATGGCTATGTTAATGTTAAGGGTACCTCAATTAAGACCCTTATATTAAGATGGATTCTAAGATGGATCCATTTTTTGTTTTTCCATGTTACTGATTAACAATTACTCTACATGAAGGTCCCTTATATTATGAGGTATTTTATATCGCTAATAAAAATGGGTTCTATGGTCTAACAAGATGTTCCTAACCAGTGAGCTAAATAAGTCTCTAATTATGAACAAGGTTTCAAAATCTGATTTTTATTTCTCATATATTTAAGTTTCAATGTGTATGAACAATTTTACATGACATTTATGAAATGATATATTAGTGTGTCTTCTTTTACATGAATGATGTCTTAATAAACACACTTTTCATATCTTTACTATATGGGGAGGGGTCCTAATCTCTTTTAGTTGTCTTAGGAAAACAACAAGTTGCATCCCTCCAAACAACTACTTTTTTTAATAGACCCCTCTACAAAAATTATAAAAACCTACCTCATTTTTTTGAATATTTATTTGAAGGATTTTTTGTTATTGGGGAACGTGATCAGATAGAGAAGACGTCGTTTTAAGAATATTATATTTTATGAAAACTTTAAGTCTTCTAAAATAATAAAATTGGGACAATGACAAAACTATACTTAAATTATATTTAAGGTTAAAGATTAGTAATAAAAAAATATTTTAAGGATATTATAAATTAACCTAACATTACAAGCTCTTTAGTTAATTTACTGTACAACTTAACAAGTTACTTGTAATATGTACTTTACATATGAATGAAACTAATATAAATAACTAACTTAACATTACAACCTGTTAAGAAAATTAACTATACTTATTAATAAGCTTCACGTCGAATAGATTTATTTTTTATTAAAAAAAATAATGTATATGTCTATGACTTGTCACTTGAATTTTATTTTTTTAATAAAAAATAATTTATCTCATCCATAAATAGGAACCTAGTGTCCTTAATGTAAATTTTAAAAATAGAAAACTAGTTCATGATATCCATTCCATGAATGGTAGATTGATAGAAATAGAAAATGACCCTAGGTTTTTTTTATAAAACACTAATTTTTTCTCTCTTTGAATAGGATACTAGAGTGTATAAAATTCCTTGGATGGGTATTTTAGTCCCTAATACTATGTGCATGATTTCATAGAAACATTGAATATCCCCAATGCATTTATTCACGAAAATGTCCTTTCTTTGTCTCTCTTTTATTGGATTTTTTTCTTAAAAAGTGATAATGTTTCTAACTTGCAAGAACCAACAATTTTCTTGGTTCACATGTTGTTATATTTTGGGAATTTATTTGGTTGTTGCACTAACATGCAATTTTTTGCACTAACTATGGCTAATAAGCCATTTTATTTTCTTAGTCTTAAATTTATGTATCAAGTTTAAAAGTTTTATAGCGTAGCCCAAGGTTGGATATTTTCGCGACTTGGCATTTGAAATGGTTTGTTATGTTGGTTTTAATGTCGTAATGTGTTGGAATAGGGTCATGGGATTCACCATGGAGTGGTGGAGCCTATCTACCCGCTTCGTTGTATGGGGGTACACCCCAAGGAGTTATAGATATCTCTCGGGTTGTCGAACCATGATTTATTATGTCACTTGGGTTAGAGGTATATGGACTCTATGCACCTAGGACCATAGGGTGAGTGACGTATTTTAGGGAGTGAAAAGGAAAATTTATCCTTATTTTATTGCTTGAGGGAGCCATAAGAGATTTGAGGGAACCATAAGAGACTTGAGGGAGGCATAAGAGAATTTTTGTGGGTGTGATTGATGCTTTGGGAGGTATATGGAGTTACTTTGTGATGCGTTGGGAGGTACATGTAGTTGTTTTATGATGCTTTTGGAGGTATATGGAGATTGTTTTGTGATGCATGAGAGGTATATGTTGTTGTCTTGTTATTCTTTGGGAGGTATATGGAGTTGTTTTATTATGTTTTGGGAGGTGTGTGGTGTTGGTGTTATGATTTATGTGTACTCTTGTGAGTTTGGTTATGTTTTATGATATTAAGGATTGATGCTCCTCATTTTTTGTGTGATGTTGTTTCCATCTTGACCCTATATAGCTATAGTTATTGTTTTGAGCTGCATGAAACCCATGTATGTGTACATGTTGGGAATTCCATATTTTGGTAGTCTACTTATGTTACGAGTACCTTAGGTTAGAAGCATGTGTGACAAGTACTTTGTTGTGAGGGCTATGTATGTTCTTTCCATGGTTCAGTTGAGTTCTTGTGATGTGATATAGTCGTAACAGTAAATATCATGATGTATTGTGAACCATTAGTGTTATGTGTGACCCTGACGTGGTATTGTAATGTCAGTTCTGTTGGGCACCCACGAATGTAAGACAATTGAAATTCTAAAAAATACGTATTAAGAGCTTGAGACTGAAAAATACTATAAACGAAAAGACTAATTAAGTAGTAAAGAAAAATATAGCAAATTACCAATCTTCATAGAACATTAAAATTTAAGATAATTCCAAATTCGGTTTCCTTACTTGTGGTCGTATTGTACAGACCAATTGTTTTGTTAAGTGACATGTGTCATTATTTACATTCTTAGCTACCTACCCTTCAAGCTCTGGTATTGTGTCACATCGAGGACGATGCTCTTATAAGGGGAGGGTAATGTAGTGCCACCTATAAAATAAAACTATAAAAACATTTAAGAAATAATAATATTTATAAATAGAGAACTATGTGAATGGCATGGGTAAGTGGAGGAATATGTGAATTTGGTGGAGGTGTGTGGAATTGTTTTGGAAATCACATTTCTTTCTCCCACTCCTTAGACATATCACATCCTTGCACAAAAATACAAATACTTAATTTTCTAACCGAAGGCAATAACCACGCTAATACTTGTGGCAATAATGCAGATTTTCCAAAAACCTCATAGTTGCAGGTGAGCTGGTAGACTTGGATGCAAAATTTAGCTATGGTGGTCATATTTGACTATAGGTTATGGACAAAATGGGTTTTTTGATGAAGGCGATTGATGTGGTCTTAGTTCTGTGAAGGTGGGAGGACATTTGGAAATTATGTCTACTATTTTGGCTGCCATAGTTGTGGAAACTATATGTTTTGTGTCATGGGAAGCCATGATTTCTTGAAAGCTTTGTTTTTTTACTTGATATCTATTGGATGGATTTCATGTAGTGCCCACTTCCCGTCGACACTTTTGATATTGATCCTGATACTAATGACTATATTATGGACATTATTATAGTTTTCATTTAGTATGGTATTAGACGTCAAATCATGGATTATTATTGACTTTGATTCATATATGATACATGTGGATTATTAGAGACATTTATATGTATATTGACATGTTGTTGACATGGTTATATTTATGGATGTTATTTGGACATGTGATATTTTGATATGTTGAGTAAACCTAGAAAATTAAATTAAATGTCATGATCATATAGTTGTTGATGAGATTGCAAATGATATTGTTGATTGTTTGGATGTTGTTGTGATATATATATATATATATATATATATATATATATATATATATATTAATGATTTTGGAAATATAATATATATATATATATATATATATATATATATATATATATATATATATATATATTGGATGTTCTGATGTGGCCACGAGGCCAAAAGAGTTATATGTGTTTTGTAGGTTTTAAAAAAATATATCACAACACACATTGGGGGATTGGAGACCAACCACATTAGAATTCTAGATGAATTCAACAACGAAACCATGACAACTTGTTTTGTAGTGTGTGTTTGATTTTTGCTAGGGATTCCCATGGGGGGGATCACCTTCGAATTTGGCCAAAGGAATTTATGTTTTTCTTTTAATTGGTCCTTTGTTAATGTTGTATGTGTTTTTTTAAATATATGAGCTTTCCCTTTTTAGTATTGAATTAAATTGTGTGTCAATATTGTGAGTAATCGTATTGTTAAAATTAAGTAATCAAATGGGTCATAAGATTGCATTTATTAGAGTTGATGGGTCTTGGATTAAGTGTTGTAAGTGATGTGTAAGTTGATTTTTGGAGTATGAAACATTCCAACTTCTTTGAAATTCGAATTTGTCCTTGGAGGATGATTTTGGAGGCTTGTGGGACAAGTTAAACTTGTCCCATACCTCTTAAAATGGAATACCAACCTTACCTATGGTTGGAGAGTATAAATCTAGCCTTTATTATGCATATTTGTAAGTCAAGTTGTAAGTTGTAATTGCACTTTCTTACATATTTTTAATTTTAGTCCTTATGGAGTGAGGGCTTGTGTTGGAGTGTGTAAGTAAACTGTCATATTATTCACCCACTTATTTCATATGCATTGGAGAATGAAGTTAAATTTTGTGATGGGGTTGAGAATGTGTGAAGTGGCATCCTACATGGATCCACCTCATCCTCTTCTCTTCCCTCTTCTATAAAATTTGAATTCCTTACCTTGTTTTGGGGGGACTTCACTTTAATCACTTAATTTTTGGCAATTTTCTATGGGGTTTTATTTGGGAGCTCTTACAAATTGGGAGAAAGTTGGAGATGGTTTCAGACTTGTTGATTTTTGATCTCTTGGATTGTTTTCCATTGGAGAGCTTGTTGTTTTGAACTTGGAACAAAATCCATCATAGAGAGTTAAGAGCTTAGATCTTGAAAATGTTCTCCTTTCATTTTTATGCTTATGTGAATGGTAGAATGTTTTATTTGTTGGTTGTTTGGGTAGATGGCCAAGGAATGGTGTAGGATAAGACCATGGGGTATTTTGTGGGAGGCATAAGTGTTTTGGGGAGTTATAAGTGTGGAGGGAGTTTTTATTTGGGTTCCATCTTACAAAGAAATAGCTTGCATTTATTTACTCATTATGGGGTGCCATAAGACATTGGAGAGGCATAAGGAAATGGGAGGAATAATGGGTACTTGGGGGAGGCATAAGGACATGTCATGGATTTGATATGATGTGTATAGTTTTGTGGTTTTTTCTCATGTGGTGATACCCATTTCCCCTTGGGAGGCATAAGCAACATCCCCCATAGTTTCTTTCTCCTTTGGCTTGCATGGTGAAGCAAGAGTATTGTTGTCATTTTCTTTCCATGGTTGTAAACTACAGTTTTGTTTTGGACTGTGTTTTGAATGAGAAATTTGTCTTTGTGTTGTGGAATCCTGTTGTTGCCATGTGTTGAAAACACACCTTCTATTGCAATGTTGTTGGGGCTCGGGGGCCAATGAAGAAGGACGAATTCTCCTTTTCATTGGATGTCTTGGTCTGGGTGGAGAGCATTTCCTTTCCCCCTGTTCTGTTTTGAGCAAATTGAAATAAAGAAAATGGAGGATATTCATGTTGTTGTCCTGGAGCAGGAGAAAAAAATAAGGTTTGTCAGTCCTTGTTGAGATTATTTCTTATTGTAACCTTTTCCCACTTTAAAGTGGATGATCTTATATATTATTGTGTTGGAAAGACTACTGTTTTTTAGCTATGAAATTTGAAATTGATTATGGAAGAATATATCTTGTATTTAGTCCTGTGAACAGAAAAGAAAGATATGCATTTGGTATGTTGTATTTTGAAAATAAATAGGAAAGAAGTTGTAAGAGATTTCCTTTGAATTAATAGAAGTGCTTTCCTTGTTCATATGATATTGTTTTCATTGGAAATATGTGTTTGAAATGCGGTATGAAATCTCTATTGGAAAATTGAAAAATAGGAAACACGTATGAAGAAAACATATTACTCTAATTCATTTGAAACGTTGATTTCAGAAAGTGGTACTGCATTCTCTTTTCACGTTGTTGGATTGAAGGAAATATAACATTTTAATATCGGTTTAGAATGTATTCACATTTTATAGTTTGATGAATGTAAATGGATCAATTCGAGTTAGAACCTGTAGACCTCTGTTAGATAATTTTCAAATTGGCAAATATTATTTTAATAAAAAATGTACAGAACAACCCTGCAACCTTGGAAAATGAAATGAAATTGTTAAATTGAACTTTTATGATCAAAAATGATCCTAATTAGACTTTAGAACTTAAGAAAATTTTATAAAACTTTTCAAAATTGGGCATAGTCAAAATTTACAGTCGTTTTGTTGTCGATTTGGGGAATTTCAAATTGATAATCAATCAAACAATTTAACCCTTGCAATCCATCCTCAATTCTCCCAAGTGCAATTCCCTAGGTCTTTATGGCATGTTGTGAAAGAAAGAATGTTGGATTTGAACAAAATTTATAAGTTAAAAGTCCAGTTCACATTTTAGAAGCCTACAGATATTTTTCTTAAAATTTACCCTTTAAAGTTTATCAAAATTAAAATTTTAAGCTTTCTCTGCAAAGAGGACTTCCAGAGCTTTCCAAAAAGTCCTCTCTTTCCAAAAACCAAGTTCCCAGTCAAAAGTTATGACCTTATGAAGTTTTTACTTCATCTTGGGCTCAAAATTTAAATTTAGCTAAGGGGAAAATTTTGTTAATCAAACCTGTGGGCCCGAATTTGACTTAGATCACTTTGGATAAAAAGTCACAAAATTCCCCGTGGCTCCACAAGCCCACATATTCCCATTTGGTAGGAAAAAAATTCTAAGTTTGAAAAGTAAATTTGGAAAAATTTTCTCTGCGGCCCCGCCAACCCGCAGCCAATGGATGGCTACCACATGTGGCTCTACGATCACGCCACGGTGGAGGCACGGAAGTAATTTAAAATTTTTTACTTCAAAGATCAAACCTTCTCAATGATCCCCATCGGGCCACTGACCCATAGCCAATAAGGAGCTGACACGTGGCCCCTTGGGCGTCGGCGGAGGTGCGGGAGTAAACTTCACGTATTACCTGAAGGGAAAAAGTGCTAAATTCTCCCCCAGACCCGCATGCCCGCTTGGGAAAAATTTTCCCCTTAGGCCCTCAGTCCAATCATTGGTTAGCACATGGCATCTCAGCACGTCAGTGGAGGAGCGGCCCGAAATGTTCCTTTTCACCCTTTTTAAATTAAGTCAAAAATCTTGATTTACCTCTCGGCGATCCCACCTTCTCGCCTAGGCATGGATTTTGGACACGTGTCCTTAGCAGACCCCAAGTTAAAAAATTTCCTTTTGGGAATGATGCCCCACCATGGGCATGCTAGCACGTGGAGGTGAAATGCACTTTTCACCCAAGAGTGCTAAGGGAAAAATTTCTTCCCCAGGCCCACAAGTTCGCCTTTCGGAAAATTTTCCTCCCAAGGCCCATCGGCCCATAACTTGGGAAATATGAGGAGTTAGGAGGACTTATTTATATCACTGGAAAGGTGAGGAAATTTACTATCTAATGGGAGTGTTTTCAAGAATTTTTGAGTGTGTTAATTATGATAAAAATCAGGTTGAATATTTTAAGAGAGTTCTAGGAGTGGGTAAGTGAGAAATTGCCCTTTTTAATTTTAAATGATTATTTTAACCTAAGCTTTGACCTCGAGAAATTTAATAATTGTTGTAATGGGAAAAATATAAACTATTGATTTTAATTGACCTCAAAACTTGTTTGTGTCAACTTCGGTATTGTAGGAGGGTTGTAGACACTTTTAAACAAGAAAAATTATTCCATAATTTTTTCCTAACTAATCCTAGTTTTTTTTTCTTGGGTCTCAAGTGGGTTGTTTTAGCGGGCGTTACACTTGGTATCAGAGCCATGGGTTAAAATATTGGACCCTTGGGCACACTAGAAAACTTGAGACATGAACAGTAAACCTAGCACACTTTTAATCTAGAAAACAACCTTGTTTGAAAATTGAAAAAAGAAATACGTATGAAGAAATATTACATTACTCTGAACAGTCAGAATTAAAATAATAATAAAATAATAAGTTTTTTAAATTGTTGTGCTTTCTTAGTGGCATTTTTCTAAACTCGGGTAACCAAGAATGTCAAATTAAATTTATTTTTTTGAACTTCTAGTGTTGTGGAAACTTCGCTCCCCTTTGAAAATGTGTTGTTTTACAAGTCCTAAATATTGATTTAATTATATGACGTGTTAAGCCATTTTAAGACCCTTCCTTATTGGAGTGATTGGAATGATAAAGTGTATTGTGTGATTCTTGTGATTGGACAGTAATGATTGTGATCTGGGGTCAGGAAGAGTTAATTATAAGTTATTTAGAGCTTCCTTCCTTCGGTGGTTAGGAAAGATGGTTTAGTTGTCAGTTTTTTATTTTGTTACCTGTATGGGAGAGTGGACATTAATTTTGGGTGTCGTTTATGACCCAATCCTATGTATGTGTCCTTGGAACTAACCGCGAGGTAGAGTACCCCTATTGGCTGCCATGAAGGGCAACAGAGTGAATGTGGTGTAAACTTTTGTGCTTTACATTCGTAATCTTGTGTTATTTTATCAAGGACCAACATCTTATTTTATGATTGATTTGAGAAGCTCTAAGGCTCTTTTATTTATTTATATTTTTGTGAGAATTTTAAGACTTTGCAATGTGGCTACTTAGCCACTTTCCTTGATCGCCGATATTTCATGGATTTTACTTTGACTGGTGACTCAGATCTCATTATCTGTTGGCTTTTTAGCTAAATGTTACGTGATTCTCACTTGCATGTTGTTGAGTTGGTTCTATGTTGTTGCCTTGTGACATTTTGTCATATGGGGGTACACCCTAGGTGACTTGAATGTCCTCTTAGGTTCTTAAAGTTATGCCTTGGTTTTAGATGCACAGAACCTTGAGTGTGTCTAGGATCTTACAATGAATTTTTCATTGCTCGACCTTGCTAGAGAGAGAGAGAGAGTTGTGTTGTGCATTCTAGTTGGTAGTCTGTTAATGGTGGTGGTGATTCTCTTACAATCTGGTAAGATCTTGAACCTCATCAGAGTAGAGGTGTTTAATTATGGGCTGATGAATTATGTTTGCATCGAATTGATTTTGGATGGTTGTGGATATTAGTGGAAAGATGGTTGTTTGGTAGCACCTTTCATCAATGGCATGTTAAGTTTTATCATGATTTCCATGTTTCATTATAAAAAGTAAGGAGTTGTGGGTTGTATGCATCTTGGTAATTATGATTATATTGAAGCCCATTCGGGCAGTGTGTTTAATTAAGTGTCTTTGTTTTTCTCACGTTGACCTATCAATCTTTGGGTTACGTGGAGACACTTATAGATGCTTTGAGTCTTTTGGACCATGCCACTGGTGATGTTAGTATAATTATACCTTGATAATTTAATCTTGGTGATATTTTATAATGTAATTCTTCTTGTGAAACTATAACTCTTGGTCATAAAGCCATGTTGAATTGATAGTTGATTATCTTCTTACATTTGATAATTTCTAGTAAGTATGTAGTTTTCTTATAATTGAAATCTTTCCTTGTCATTTTGATTTCTTGGTTGGTGGTATCCTGTGGTAATATGGGTGTAGATTTGAAAACTTTCCTTATCTTATCATGTGATTAAAATGTTTTTGCCAAAACAACAAACATTGTTAAAGTAATTATGTTCCCTTAATGGGCGTTCCTTGTAACCTCTTTTGAGACTTGTAGAACCCACTAGGAATGTTTTATGATACATGTGATTAGTGGAATAATCTCACAATATTGTTGTGATCCATGTTGCTTGATTGTTTCCTAGTTCTTACAAAATTAGTAATGTGTTTTCTATGTGGAATGTCCCTTGTTTCATTCGAATTAAAAATGTGATGTGTTGATTTACCTCTCTCTCCCATAAAAGTAATAGTGTGCTATGTTTACCCTTCCTTCTCATTAAATTTTTAATTGACAAGTTGACTCACCCAAACATCATAAAACTAAAATTGAGGAGATTTGGCCTTGAATTTTAACAAATAAACTAGAACATAGACAGAGAAAATGGTCTTTTCTTTAACCTTGGTAAAATAAATAATTTTCTTTTATTTTCTACCTTTACATAATGACAAGATATCATGCCCCTTAGTGGTCCTTATAACACAAAATTTTGATGTCATAATAGGAGGAATCTTAATTAATAAAACTTGTAAAGGAATGTGCTTAGCAAATGAAACTACAACTTTTGAATTTTGATTAGTTGAGTTATAAAATAAGTAAGATTTATGTGTATTGAATGCAATGTATAGTTTAACATGTAGTTCTGTCACCTACCCGGAATTGTGAAACATCTTGTGGATAGTAATGTGTTCTAGTTGCTTATTACTTTCTTATTCATAGATATATATGCCTTTCTTTGTGAGAATTTTGGTTCATCATACCCTTTTCATCTCGTAGCTTGACGAGTGTGATTTTTGGTATTTCTTGATTGAGACTTACCTCTTGTTTAAGGAGCAACCTCCTTGTGTGTTGTCTTGTCCTTGATAACCTAGATCATTGTGATGTTAAGGCAGCGTATGTTAAGGATATAAAATAACTTTGGGAAGTCTTATTTTCTTCATATTTTCTTATGTGACATTGTTATTGTTGCCCCTTGCCGTTAGGATAGAATGTGTAAGATGATGTTATCCACTTTTTTCACGATGCACCTTAAATTGTAGTTGGACCCCCTTGTTACTTGTTTTTCTCCATAGCTATCTTGAGTGCTCCTTTGTGTTTCTTGTGCACTCTAGTGACAATGCTTTGGCTCCTACATGAACCTGGAAAGATAGCTAATGGAAAAGCATAGATCTGGTCTAGTATATTTCAAATGTATGAGCCCTCCAATAAGTTACATGTAGAGTGTAGCATCTACTTGAGGTGAGTCCTGGAATCTTGAAAGTTGCAAGCCCTTTCCATGGGAGTGGATATAGGTTTACAATCAGACATTCTGTACTTTTCCAGGAGTATCTTGGCATATTTTATCTGGGAGACAAAAAAGTGATGCTCCTTTATCCATTTTTCCAAGCCAAGACAGTAATGTAGTAGCCCCAAATCTATCATGTCGAAGGTTATTTTCAAATCATTCTTCTCAATATCAACGTGATCTTCTAAACTACCAGCGATCACAAGTTCATCTACATACACAAAAAGAATGAAAATTTATTTTCCTACCTTATTTATATACAAATTTGAATTTGAGGGGCTACGAGTGAACCCATGTTGCAAAAGGTGATCGTCGATCTTGATATACCATGCCCTTGGAGCTTGTTTCAGTCCATACAATGATTTGATGAGACGACATACCTTCTTAGGATGCTCTTCATCAAAAAATCCTTCAGGTTGGGTCATGTACACTTCTTATTTCAGATCACCATTTAGGAAAGCACTCTTGACGTCCATCTATTGAAGTCTCCAACCTTTTTATGTTGCCAGTGCACAAATAACTCTGATGGTCTTGATTTTCACAGTGGGTGTAAAGGTTTCTTCATAGTCAATGCCCTCTTTCTGAGCATATCCTTTTTATACAATACATGCTTTATATTTTTCAATGGATCCATCTGCCTTATACTTAGTTTTGAAAACCCATTTTCAGCCTATGGGTTTCTTACCTGTAGGTAGATCGACAAGTTCCCATGTCTGATTTTTCTTGAGTGAGTCAATTTTTGTATCCATGGCTTCCTTCTACTGAGGTTGACTGAGTGCTTCACGAACATTATCAGGCTCGAAGCTATCAATCAGTGAACTCATGAGTGCAAATTTTACCTCATTTCTTGTTTGACTCCTTGTTTTGACTCTAGATGATGTATCTGGGAGTTGTTACAAATGTGATTCCTTGATAGTGCTTTGTACCCACTTCAGATGAGAACTTGGCTACTTTTGAGAAGAACTGTGTCATTGCCATGTGGTTTGATGTGGAGTCACATTCTCCAGTTCTCCAAGGTCAACAAATAGCTCTCTTGGCAGCATTTCTTTTCTCTAAGTAGTCTCCTTTGGCTCATAATTTGATTCAGAGACTAGTCAGTGAGAGGTGGCTAGAAGTGGATCTTCTATTGATACTATTGAGTCAAAGGATGACCTGTTAGAAACCACATCACGACTCTCATATATTTTCTTTGTATCAGGATCCATGAGACGATACGCCTTCTAGGTACTGTTATAGCCAAGTAGAATGCATGGGAGCATTTTTGGCTCAACCTTCTTTCTCTTGTAAGCTGGGACATGCATATATGTTGTGTAACAAAATACTCGTAAATGAGAAATTGATGGCTTTCTACCAATCCATACCTCTTCTGGCATTTTATTTTATAGAATCTTTGTCAGTGCCCTGGTGAGAAGATATACTGTTGTCTGTACTACTTCAGCCTAATAGTGTTCATCTAGCTTTGCAGCTATTAGCATGCAACGAGCCATCTCCATCACTGTACAATTGTGACGCTCAACAATGCAATTCTGCTGGGGTGTGTAGGGAGCAGTCAGGTGCTACTTAATGCCGTGTTGGTTCAAGAATGCAAAAAATAAATTTGATGTGAATTCCCCCCTCGATCTGAGTGAAGTAGAAGAAGAGGTTGACTTGTCTCTTTCACAACACGATGATAGAAGTTCTGGAAATGTTAAAGAGCCTCACTTTTCTTCTTCAATAAAAACACCCACATCTTGCGGGAGTAGTCATCCATGAATAGTTGAAAGTACTTGTATCTTGAAAATGAAGCAAGTAGAGGGCCGTTCAGATCAATATGAACTACCTCCATACACTTCTTGACATGGAAAGTGCTTGTCTGAAACAAATCCCTATGTTGTTTTCCTACAAGATAGCCAGGGCAAATAGGCAAGGAACTAGACAATTTTGGTAGTCCATGGACCATTTCTTTTGAACTCATCTAGTGTAATGAAATAGCCGATAAGTGTCCATATCTAAAATGCCAGAGAGCGGTTGACTCTATTGTAGAAGTTGATAAAGCTATTGCAGAAGATGAAATAGTATCTAAAGTAAATAACTTATCTTTTACAAATGCTCTAGCAATTATCTTGTACCTTGTCTGGAGATTAAGAATGATTTAATGTTGTTTTGAATAAGAAATTCTACCTTAAGGTTATGATTCAATAGCTAAGTAACTGACAAGAGGTTGCTAGTCAAGCCAGGAATGTATAGTAACTTTGTACGTTTACATTTTCGTGGTCCTAGAGAAATGGTGAAATTTCCTATTCCTTCTACAACATACTCTTTGTCATCTATTATCCAAACTCGATATCCAGTTGGTTTTTCGTGTAGTGAATCAAATATCTTCTTTTCACCTAACATATACTTGCTTGCAATTGAGTTTGTCAACCAAACTTTCTTCGTGGGCTAAGAATTTTGAGAGACAAGTACAAGGTTCTAACCAAAATGGGATCCTTCTGATGTCTCCTCATCAAATTCATCATATTCTTGGGCTGTGAAATATCCCTTCTACTTTCTCTAGCGAGGACGTCATTTGGAATTTTGTAAATCTTCATGCCCTAATGTGCTTGTTTGACTTAAAGACCCTTTTTTCAAGCTATTGTACCAACAGTGATTAGTGTCATGAGTGTTGGTTCTGCAAATGTGACACCACCTCTTTGACTTTTGATCTTTTTGTTACTATTTTGGTTGTGCTTGATTTTTCTTCTTTGGGGGATCCTTCTGATTCTTTAGGCCACGGTATGGTTTTGATAACAAGGCTTTATCCTAAGACTCCTCTTGGGATGAATTGATGGCATATCTCTGCTGCAGAAAATTCACAAGTTCTTTTAATGCCACTATTCGTTTAGAGACATTTGGTGTCGTAACGAACACTCGGAATTGAGAAGGGAGTGCTCTCAAGGTGATCAACACAATATTTTTTTCCTCCACCATTTCACCGAGTGCTAATAACTTTGATCGCAGCTTAGCCACACGACCTAAGAACTCCTCAACTTTCTAATCTGAACCCATTGAGAGGGTGTGCAGCTTTGATTGGAGATGGAAGATCTTCGTTTGATTTTTTGCTTCATAAATTGTCACCAGCTTGTCCAAGGCATCCTTTGGTTTCTCCGCATTCCAAACATGCGTTTGCACATCATCACTGATACTTAGCATTATCAACATCAAGGCTTTTGCACTAGCCATCTCATACTTTACTAATTCGTCAGGAGCAGTGGGAATGGACACCGATCCTATCACAATGCCCCATAATCCTTAAAACTGAAGGATTGTCCTCATTTTTGTTTTCCAGGAAACAAAATAGGGCCCTTTGAGAAAATGAGCATCAAAAAGAAGTAACTTCAAAGTAGACATCGTAGTAAAAAACAATTATTTATTTATTTCAAGAGTTATTACAACTTTGTCTCACTGATGAGAAGTACTGGCTCATAGAGGCTCACGATATTCACATGCTATGAGACAGCGACGCTTTATGGGGAGTTATTCTTCATCTTCACAGTCGGTGTTGTACTCGGTTTCTAATTCTTCTCAAGCTCACTTTGCTTGGTAGCTGATGTCAAAAAATAAATATTTAAGAAGTTCTTTTCGAACTAGCTCGTCGAAGGTTAGATTTTCAATGTTTTGAAGCTCATTTAGCAAAGAAAAGTAGAACCTAGAGCTTTCAGGAGCTTCTTCACAGTGTTCTCTAGCTGGTGAGTTGTTCCGGATTTCAGAAGTAGCGACCGTGTTGAAGGATTAGCTTCACGTCATTTTCTGTCTTGGTAGAGAATTCATCTACAAGTAGCTGATGGCACCTTTTTTTTAATTATTAAGTAAGTTTGTCATTCTAGGTATCCATTTTAATGTTGGGCACCAGTACTCCATGAAGCATGTATTCAATCACATAGATCACTACACGCAGAATGTTTACCTAGAAGCACTCCATGCAGAAGACATGATCTTCTCTCTCCACACACAACCCTTCACGTAGGTCAAGACAATGCAGGTCACTCTCTTTTCCTTTAGATCATGCAACAACAATCCACGTAGGAATAATAGCTAATGAAAAAATGAAATACATTTTTCCTTGCAAAAATTCTTGTATATGCTAGATTTTCACTCCATATGTCCTAAGCCACATTGAAATTACAAGTCGCTCCAACTCAATCCAACATGTAGGATGAATAAATTTTCACGCACTTTTATTCCACACAATTTCTATTCATATTTTTGCACAAGATTCACCTCTCCACGCATCATTCAGGAAGATGGTTATAAATTTGCTACAGCAAATTAGAAGACAAAACATGTTTTAATCTCCCATGCAGCCTTTTTGTAAGGTGACTTCCAACGCACAGCTCCACATAGGTCCATCCATTTGTACAAGAGACAAAGCATAGGTTTCAAAAAAGTCTCCATGTAGACTTCCATGTACATGCAGGAGATATTATCTTTCACATAAATTTTAAAAACATAAAACTCCACGCAGCTGTTTTCTCTCCTTTCCATGAAGGAGTTTCTTCAGCCAATCCAACATGCAGGAAGTTGGTCTAAACATTCACACAGTAGCAGAATTCTTGTCTCTTGCTTAACGCACACACAGGTTAGAGATCATACATGCTCTTATACCAAAATGTGAGGCAAAAATAGAGGAGAGAGAAAATAGATTAAGTATCTATTATTATTCTATTAAACACAGAATCACGACACATATTTATTGGTATATGGAATAAATAATATACCCCTAAATGGATGGAGAAGTTACAAACAAGAAGGAGAGATTAATTGAATAGATAGAAACTAGTCTAATAATAAAATTAGGTACATATACTATGCTAACAGAAATGGGAGGAATAAGTGGTACTTTCAGGAGGCATAAGGGCATGTCAGGGATTTGATATGATTTGTATATTTTAGTAGTTTGTTCTCATGTGGTGATATTGATTTCCCCTCGGGAGCCATAAGCAGCATTCCCCATAGTTTCTTGCTCCTTTGGCTTACATGGTGAATCCTGAGTATTGTTTTCATTTTGTTTCTGTGGTTGTAAACTGCAGTTTTGTTTTGGAATGTTTTTAAAATGAGAAATCTATCTTTGTATTTTGGAAGCTTGTTATTGCCATGTATTAAAAACACACCTTCTATTGTAATGTGGTTGGGGCTCAGGGGCCAATGAAGAAGGATGACTTCTCCTTTTCATTGGATGTCTTGGTTTGGTGGAGAGCATTGCCTTTCCCCCTGTTTTGTTGTGATCAAATTGAAATAAAGAAAATGGAGGATATTCATGTTGTTGTTCTGGAGCAGAAAAAAAAGAGACAAGTTTGACAGTCATTGTTGAGATTATTTATTATTGTAACCTTTTCCCACTTTGAAGTGGATGATCTTGTATATTATTGTGTTGGAAAAACTACTCTATTTTAGCTTTGAAAGTTGAAATTGATTATGGAAGAATATATCTTGTATTTAGTCCTGTGAACAGAAAAGAAAGATATGCATTTGGTATGTTGTATTTTGAAAATAAATAGGAAAGAAGTAGTAAGAGATTTCCTTTGAATTAATAGAAGTGTTTTCCTTGTTCATATGATATTGTTTGCATTGGAAATATTTGTTGAAATGCGGTATGACATCTCTGTTGGAAAATAGAAAAAAAGGAAACACGTCTAAAGAAAACATATTACTCTGCTTCATTTGAAACATTGATTTTAGAAAGTGGTACTATTGTTATGTTTGTGGAGCTTGTTTTAAAGTTAAATTTTGGTACACCTTCCATCTGTTACACTCGGATATTTTTACGATAGTCCCGATCACCGGTGAGCGGGTCAAGGGGGTTCGGGGGTAAAGCCCCTAAAGCAAATTTTCATGGGTGGTTTATTAACCCATGTGTAATGGGTTATGGGATGTTTTTGGGCCCATGTTTTTTTTTTGGTACCCATTATTTTGTAAAACCACCTCTTTGGCTACCTATTGATGTACTTATAAATAGATGGACATACAATAGGATTTATATGAGTGTGTTTTGTGAAGGTGAATAGTGTGTGTGAATTCAAGTGCGAATTCGGGAGGGTTTGTTGAGCGCAGCTCCAAACAAGATCTGATTATTGTAATTGTGAAGATTGTTGGCTTGTAATAAAATATGAGCAAGTGTTCTTTGTGGATGTAGCCCACATTAAGTGAACCATGTTAAATATTGTCTTCGTTTTGTGCATATTTCATTTCTATAATTCTATTCATACTTCTTATTATTACAATTCTAAGGAATTATTCCACATTAGATATTATTAATTCCTAACAATTGGTATCAAAGCAAGGTTTGGTTTGCTCAAGTGTTGAATCACAAGGAAAATTTTTAGCTTGAGTGGGAGCTATGGAAGATGATGGAAGATCTAGGGTCTATAAATTCAACGGGCAGAATTTCAGTGTTTGGAAGATGTAGATGGAAGATTACCTTTATCAGAAAGATCTTTATACTCCACTGTCTGAGAAGGTGAAAAAAACCTCGAGTATGACAGATGTGGAATGGGATTTATTGGATCAGAAGGCACTTGGAATGATCTAGCTATGTCTTACATCTTTAGTATTGTTTAATGTTTCAAAGGAAAAGACTACAAAAAATCTAATGGATGCATTAGGGAAGTTGTATGAAAAACCCTCTGCCTCTAACAAGATATTTTTAATGAAACATTTGTTTAATTTGAAGATGTCTGAGAATAGTTCAGTAGTAGATCATTTCAATGATTTCAATATGGTTGTGAATATGCTAGATTTGGTTATAATAGAATTTGATTAAGAAGTTAGGGATTTATTAATTCTATACTCTTTACCTGAGAGTTGGAATAGCCTGGTAATGGCAGTAAGAAACTCGGTTCCAGCTAACTCAAAGTTGAAGTTTGAGGATGTTTTAAGGGTGATTCTAAGCGAGGAAATTTGAAGAAAAATCTCTAGGAAATCTTCTACTTCAGGGAATGCTTTGACAGTGGAAACTAGAGGGAGACAAAAGAATAGAGGAAACCATGGAAAATCAAAAGATCAGGTAAAGTAAAAATATAAGAGCAAGATTGTATGCTGGAATTGTGGGAAGTTTGGGCATGCAAAGAAGGACTATTGGGAGCTTTGTGATAAGAAGAAACAACAGGAATAAAAAAAGGAGGCAAATTTGGCATCGGGTAATGTATGCCAAGATGCTTTGATTCTTTCTTTGCATAATATTACTGAATCTTGGGTTTTAGATTCAAGGGCTTCTTTTCATGCTACTCCACATAGGCATTATTTTGTTGATTATGTTCAAGGGGATTTTGGGCATGTTTTTCTTGGTGATGATGAGCCTTGTTGTATAGTTGGAAAAGGTTCTGTTCAGGTTAAGATATAGAATGAGAATACATGGCTAGTGAAGGATGTCATACATGTGCCTACATTAAGGATAAATTTGATATCAGCGGGGAAATTGGGAAGTGATGGTTGTACTATGATATTTACAACTAACTCTTGGAAGGTTACCAAGGGTTCTCTTATGGTGGCAAGAGGTAAGAAGGTTGGAACCTTGTATTTAAACCACTGATAGTACTAATGATTGTAATCTTATGGCTTTAGATGCAGATACAACATTATGGCACTATAGGCTTGGTCATATGAGCCATAAGGGCATGGAAATCATAAAGAAGAATTTTCCTAGATATACAGAAACATGTTTGGATTTCTGTGAGAACTACATATATGGGAAAAAAAAGAGTAAGGTTTCTCAAGGTTGGACTGGTGAAGAAAGAGAGTAAGTTAGAGCTTGTACATTCTGATGTGTGGGGGCTAGATCAGGTATCATCTCTTGGGGGTTCAAGTTATTATGTTACTTTTATTGATGATGCAACAAGGAAAGTTTGGGTTTATTGTATTAGAAAAAAATATGATGTATTTGATACTTTTGTTAAATGGAAAGCCTTGGTAGAGAATGAAACAGGTCTTAAGTTAAAATGTTTCAGGTCAGATAATGGAGGGGAGTATTGCAGCAATGAATTTTATGATTATTGTTCTATGAATGGAATCCGTAAGAAAAATATGGTTCCAGGAACCCTGTAGCAGAATGGGGTGTTAGAAAGGATGAACAGAACAATAATGGAACGTGCTAGGAGCATAAGGATACATACAAGACTGCCTCTTTATTTTTGGGTAGAAGCGGTGAGCACAACTGTGTACTTAATAAATAGAGGACCTTCAAGTGCCTTAGATGGAGGCATACCTAAGGAGGCTTGGTATGGTAAGAAATTTGATTACTCATTTCTTAGAGTCTTTGGATGTGAGGTGTTTGTCCATATTGACAAAGATGATATGACCAAGCTAGAGGCTAAATCAAAAAAATGCACTTTTATTGGTTATGGTGGTGATGACTTTGGATTTAAATGTCGGAGTATTAAGGACAAGAAAATCATTCGGTCTAGGGATGTGGTCCTTAAAGAGAAAGTCGTGTATAAGTAACAGTTGCAGGAAAATAGGGAAGAATCCAAGAAATAATATGCAGTGGTTGACGATCTTCTAGATGGGACAGTTACCCATGAATCAATTCAGGAACCTACTCAACATGAACCCCAAACTCCTACATTGAGGAGGTCTTCTAGGGTAAGAAAATAACCTGAACATTTTTCTCCTTCTCTTTATTATTTATTACTCACTAATAGTGGAAATCCAGAGAGATTTGATGAAGCAATGCATGTAAATGCCAGTAAGAAGTGGTAGCAAGCCATGGATGAGGAGCATAAGTCTCTCATGGAAAACTAGACTTGGGATTTGGTGAAGCTACCAGAAGGAAAAAGACCATTCCATAAAAAGTGGGTGTACAAAGTTAAAAATGAAGAAGGAGGAAAGAAAAGATATAAGGCCTCGTTGGTGGTCAAGGGGTTTGCACAGAAACAAGGTATAGATTTTGATGAGATTTTTTCTCCTGTAGTAAAAATGACTTCTATCAGAACTATTCGTGGAATAGTGGCAGCAGAAGACTTGCACTTAGAACAGTTAGATGTAAATACTGCATTTCTCCATGGTGATTTGGAGGAGGAGCTATATATGCAGCAGCCAGAAGGATATGAAGTCAAAGGTAAATAGGAGATGGTGTGAAAACTAAAGAAGAGCTTGTATGGCCTGAAACAAGATCCACGCCAATGGTATAAGAAGTTTAATAGTTTCATGATGGAGCAAGGTTATATTAGATTTCATTCTAACCGTTACGTGTATACAAAGAAATTTGAGGATGGAAGTTATATTATTATGTGTTTGTATGTTGATGACATGTTAGTTGTAGGTAAAAATATTCAAGAAATAAAAGTACTCAAGAAACAACTGAGTGAATCCTTTGATATGAAGAATTTGGGGGCAGCCAGACAAATCCTTGGTATGAGGATAACTCGGGATAGGAAGGAACGGAATCTGACTTTATCTCAGGAAGGGTACATTAAAAAGGTATTGGATAGGTTTAACATGCAGGATGCTAAACTGGTTGGGAATCCTTTGGCAGGCCATTTTGAGTTATCAAAGGATCAGTGTTCCAAGACAGAGCAGGAAAGAAACTAGATGTCCAAGGTGCCTTACTCATCAGTAGTTAGTAGTTTGATGTATGCTATGGTATGCACTAGGCCAGATATTGCCCATGCAGTGGGAGCAGTCAGTAGGTTTATGAGTGATCCAGAAAATGAGCACTGACAGGTAATAAAGTGGATACTTCAGTATTTGAGAGGGACCATGGGTAATTTTTTGTGTTAACAGTGGTTCAAACACTACTTTATGTGGATACGTTGACTCAGATATGGCTGGAGATTTGGATAGCAGGAGGAGTACAACAGGTTATGTATTTTTCTGTAGGTGATATAGTAGTGAGCTGGATTTCACGGTTATAGAAAGTTGTGGCTTTGTCAACCACTAAGGTTGAATATGTTGCTACTACAGAAGCTAGCAAGGAGATGATTTGGATACAACAATTTCTTGATGAGTTGGGGCATAAGCAGGAAGTTGGAAAGCTATATAGCGATAGTCAGAGTGTTATTCACTTAGCTAAGAACTCTACTTTCCACTGTAGGAAGAAGCATATACAGTTGAGATATCACTTCATTAGGACAGCTTTGGAGGAAGATAAGTTGAAGTTGAGGAAGATTTATACCAATCATAATTCTATAGACATGATGACCAAGGTGGTCACAAGGGATAAACTAAAGTTGTGTTCAACTTTGATTGGCCTTCGCAGATGACAGTGAAGGGTTGAGAAGCTTGCTCAGTGGAAATCAGTCTCCAAGTGGGAGATTGTTATGTTTGTGGAGCATGTTTTCATGTTAGATTTTGGTACACCTTCCATGTGTTACACTCAAATATTTCTACGATGGTCCCGGTCACCAGTGAGTGGGTCAAGGGAGTTCGGGGGTGAAGCCCCCGAAGAAAATTTTCATGGGTGGTTTATTAACCCATGGGTAATGGGTAACCGTTATGGGCTGTTTTTGGGCCGATGGTTTTTTTTTCTCGGTATCCATTTTTTTGTAAAACCGCCTCTTTAACTACCTATTGATGTAATTATAAATAGATGGACATACAATAGGATTTATATGAGTGTTTTTTGTGAAGGTCAATAGTGTGTGTGAATTCAAGTGTGAATTCGGGAGGGTTTGTTAAGTGCAGCTCCAAACAAGATCTGATTATTGTAACTGTGAAGACTGTTGGCTTGTAATAATATCTAAGAAAGTGTTCTTGGTGGAAGTAGCCCACATTGGATGAACCACGCTAAATATTGTCTTCATGTTGTGTATATTTCATTTCTGTAATTCTATTCATACTTCTTACTATTGCAATTCTGAGGAATTATTCTGCATTAGATATTATTAATTCCTAACAACTGCATTCTCTTTTCATGTTGTTGGATTGACAGAAATATAACATTGTAATATCGGTTTAGAATGTATTCACATTTTATAGTTTGATGAATGTAAATGGATCAATTTGAGTTACAAGTTGTAGACCTCTGTTAGATAATTTTCAAACTGGAAAATATTATTTTTAGCAAAAATGTATAGAACAACCCTTCAACCTTGGAAATTGAAATGAAATGTTATTTTGAACTTGTATGATCCAAAATGATCCTAAATAGACTTTACAACTTAAGACAATTTTGTAAAACTTTTCAAAATCAGGCATAGTCAAAATTTAAAGTCATTTTACTGTCAATTTAGGGAATTTCAAATTTATAATCAATCAAACAATTTATCCCTTTCAATCCATCCTCAATTCTCCCAAGTGCAATTCCCCAAGTTTGTATGGCATATTGTGAAAGAAATAATGTCGGATTTGAATAGAATTTATAAGTTAAAAGTCTAGTTCACATTTTATAAGCCTTCAGATTATTTTCTTAAAATTGACCCTTCAATGTTTATAAAAATTAAAATTTTAAGATTCCTGTGCAAATAGGACTTTGAGATCTTTCAAAAAATTCCTCGCTTTCCAAAAACTGCGTTCCCTATCAAAAGTTATGACCTTCTAAAGTTTTTACTTCATCTCGGGCTCAAAATTTAAATTTTTCTAAGGGGAAAATTTTGTTAATCGAATCCGCAGGCCCAAATTTGATTTAGAGCACTTTGGAAAAAAGTCAAAAAATTCTCCATGGCTCCGCAAGCCTGCATATTCCTGTTTTGTAGAAAACATTATAAGTTTGAAAAGAAAATTTGGAATAGTTTTCTCCGCGGCCCCGCCGGCCTGCAACAAATGGATGGTTGCCACATGGCTCTACGATGCCACAGCGGAGGTGCGGAAGTAATTTAAATTTTTCACTTTAAAGGTAAAACCTTCCCAATGATCTTTGTCACCCCATAGATCCTCAACCAATAAGGAGTTGACACGTGGCCCCTTAGGTGTCAGAGGAAGCGCGGGAGAAAACTTCACATTTCTCTCGAAGGGCAAAAGTGCTAAATTCTCCCCCAAACCCACATGCCCGTTTGGGAAAAATTTTACCCTTATACCCGCAGCCAATCATTTCTTAGCACATGGTGTCTTAGCGTGTGGGTGGAGGAACAGGTTGAAATGTTCCTTTTCACCCTTTTTAAATTAAGTCAAAAATCATGTTTTACCTCCGCCGACCCGCCTTCCTGCCTAGGCATGGATTTTGGACACGTGTCCTTAGTGGACCCAAAGTTCGAAATTTTCCTTTTGGGCATGAGGCCCTACCATGGACGCATGTGCAAGAGGAGGTAAAATGTTCTTTTCACCCCAGAGCGCTGAGGGCAAAGTTTCTTCCCCAAGCCCACAGGCCCGCCTTTGGAAAAAAAATTCCTCCCAAGGCCTGCCGGCCCATAACTTGGGAAATATGAGGAGTTGGGAGGACTTTTTTATATCATCAAAAAGGGGAGGAAATTTATTATCTAATGGGATTGTTTTCATGAATTTTTGAGTGTGTTAATTATGAGAAAATTTAGGTTGAATCTTTTAAGATAGTTCTGGGAGTGGGTAAGTGAGAAATTTCTCTTTTTTATTTTAAATGATTATTCTAACCCAAGATTTGACCTCGAGAACTTTAATAATTGTTTTATTGGGAAAACTATAAAATATTTATTTTAATTGACCTCAAATATAGTTTGTGTCAACTTTGGTACTGTATGAGGGTTGTAGACACTTTTAAACAAGAAAAATTATTCCATAATTTTTTTCCTAACTAATCCTAGTTTTGTTTTTGGGTCTCAAGTGGATTGTTTTAGCGGGCATTATAGTTTGCACTTGGGTTGTGTATTTTTTTGTTTTCCTTCATGGCCATTTTTTATCATTACTCTGCATTATGGGTTATTACAAGAGATATGGTCATTATTTTCTTTAAAATCAACTCATTCATTGAGAAAAAAATAGATATGGGATACAAAGGACTCGTGGGGATGAATTTTCCTTTTCACACAACAAAATCCCAGCCTCACTCGATTCAAACCATGTTTTGTGAAATCACCTCACTAGATCTCACCGGAGAATTCCCATCAAAAGTGTTTCTGGTGATCCTTATAACATCTCTGTGCATACCATCTGCATATTCATCTAAATACCTCTGTTAATAAATAGAAAAACTAGGTGTTGATTTTTGCATTCGAGGATTTGTTTGAAGTTATGCATAGCAGATGGATTTTTTTTTCGGTTCTCTATCCACCTGGGTCGAGCTATTTTTAACTCTATATTTTCTTATGGCTGCATCTAGAGGGGTTTCTCTCTTCATATCTGTGATTCACTTTGTGAATTTATCATCTTTAAAGATCTTAACGGTTGTGTTATTTCTATAGCCATTCTAGGAGTTTGACATATTTATTACTATATCTCATTGTGATGTTCTTAGTACCCAGCTCGTGCATTCAAGGATTGACTAGCAATATTAAAGCCATAACTCGATGAGCCCGATGTTGAATCAATTCGTTTTTATTGTTGTATGGCTTATGCTCACATAGTATCCACAACTCATTTGCATTTCCAATCATTTGAAGAAACTATTTGGCACCGGAGTTAGATCAATCTTTGGAAGCTGAGGTAAGCCAATGAATTTGACAACCTTGGAGAAATAAAATTGGTCTCTTTAAGTGTGATCACTACTGATTTTACAGAAAATGGGATTTTAAAATATCTTTGGGATGACGTATGAGTGCAAAAATAATAGCTTGGGGCCACACGCAACTATTTGGCATCGTGTGGCAACAAATTGTTGTCTCAATAGATCATAAGTGCAACCTTACTAGACCCTCATACCCAGTTTGATGGTTATTCATAGGCATGGTCTCCTTACCTCCGTCTTATATAATTTTCATACTTTGGATCTTCATTTGCAATCTATTAGAAACATTAAACTACTGAATAATTTTAAAACTACATATGTAACCAAACTTAAATAGTGTAAGGCAATAAAACCCCACCTTCTATTTTTTGAAACTATTACACCATTTGAACATCAATGGTGGTTTCCATCATAACCTCATATCATGCAACTCAGGTATCCAAATCATAATCCTTGTTATTTTGGAAAAGGATTTTTGTAGGCCTCTAGTCACAGGTTTTGACTGAGTCAAGCTAGACCAATTAAGACTGATGGCTTCGGAAAACCTGTTGCCATTTGAAACCCATCTACAAGTTCTTAGTTCCGTTGACTCTAGAAAATTCTCCATATATACTGATACTTGTAGGAAATTTATTTTTGCATGTTATTTCATCTAACGTTAGTTTTGGAAGTGGTTTTCTTAACCCTCTGGCTAACTTTTGATCTTTTCCGACCAGACCAATTACGACGGATGACCTTGGAAAATTGGTCGCCAATCGTAATCCATATACTAGTTCTGAATCCCATCAGTTCCTATAAATTCTTGGTGTATATGAGTACACTAAGAAACTTACCCATGGTGTGTTTGGTCATCAGAGGACAACGTTTTAAAGTGGTTCCCTCATCTCCGAGCCTTTATTGAACATTTTTGCAACTAGTAGGAAAACGCAAAAAGAAAGTTGTAGAACCCATGTCAGGTTGCCAAACCATCATGGAAACTTGTTGACACTTGTAATTAACTTCTTGAAACTCTATTGTGTGACTGCTATGTGAAATTAAAGTTTTTGCAAAATAGTGTTGCTCTCTTTTCCCTATTTCTTTTTCTCTCTTTGGTTAAGAAATGAAGTAAACTGAAATGAAATAAATATGTGTCTTTAACCTTCTCCTTTCGAATGCAAATTATTAGTGTTATTATGTAAATGAGAAACTAAAAATGTTAATTTTGCTATATTTGGGTGGATGCCATGCCAGAGATTTATCACTGATTTCATGCTCACATGGCTTTGCAGGGTGGAAGTGAGATGGTGAAAAGGCGTGGTGTAATCCATTATTTATTATTGTAATTTCAATAGATTATTTAAATATGTATATATGTGTAATGTATTTCCATGTTATAAAAATTTATATTTGAAATTTGTTAATATGTATGAGATGCTAGTTTTAGGAATGCCTTGGGAAATGTGCATTTAATCATGGGTACCTTTTTTATTTAGATTTGCATATGGAAAAAGTTGGTTATGTTCAATGAATTTGAATGTAATATATTGTAGTGCATTTCTAGTGTGCAATAGTCAATTAACTAATTGGTGGGTTGTGTTCTTTACCTTGAAAATGCAATAAAGAAATCTAAGTGAATTAGTCAACCCTAGTAAAAAAATTGTGTATAACTAACCCTCTTGTGTTATTCTTTTTTCATAGAAAACTCAAACCTTAGAATTAACTTAAACATGTATGATGGATGACACCTTCTATCTTAACTAAATAATAATAGTAGTTGAGTTACCACCATAGCTTGTATATTTAGTGACATCGTCATGAAATCATCAGTTAAGAACGACTTGATCAAACATTATATATAGTAAGTGGTTCCCTTCGAGGATTATTTATTATGTGTGTAGGAAGAAGAATATATTCTCTTCAAGTGCGACTTACATGTTGGGTGAAAAAGATCACCAAGTACACTTGAAAGTAACCTTTAGCATATGAGATTATCTAATGAAGTTAATTTTTAAACTTGTTGTACCCTTCCTCTCATTCTAGCCACATTAGTTTGCAAAATGCTATCATCTTAAAAGATAATTAATCTTCACAACTATAATTTATGGTAATACACCTAAGAAATATATTCATTAGTTCATTTCTACAAATTAAGAGCCATTGTTCGAAGAAACAACTATGTTGTGTAACCCTGCAAGATATGGAGTAAGTAGAGATATCACCTCCTTAGTATCCTAGTCAACTACCAAGTTAGATCTAGAAATTCTCTTCATCACCAAAGGAATTCTTTGTGGGTATAAAATGGTAAGTATCTCCTTTCAAATGAAATTGATTTGAAATATGTTAACTTAAGAGAAACCATGAGACTAAAAACTTAGTTCCATAATCCCTTGTTATGCCTGTTATGACATTAAGAATAAAAGAAATTTCTTTTGCAGAATCGTGAAATTTGAAAACATGGAATTTTACTTTGAAAACAAATCTTGTGGTTCATGTGTAGCTCTAAAGATTCCAATCATGTACTTCTTCGAGATATATTTCTCATTTAAAAAATCACAGGAAGCCCATTAAGTTTTTTTTATAGATATACAATATTAAAGAAGTAACTATTGTGTTTACAAAGTTAGATTGCATAAAAATAAGAGGGATTCCTCAATCCTACAAAATTTAACTAAAAAATGGGAATAGTATAAATATTAATCTCAGTAACATTTGTGTTAGAAAGGCAGAAACATGCAAAGGAAAGTGTAGTGCCCAATCCTCTTCGACACTTATTATATGTATATTTTGATTACTATTGACTTTAGAAAATGATATTATTGTATCATTTTGGTTTAGCATGATGTTAGATGATATATATATATATATATATATATATATATATATATATATATATATATATATATATATATATATTGATTATTGATGGATTGTGATTCATGGTATGATTTTGTGGATTCTTAGATACATAGAGATAGAACTTTTATATTAATGATGATGACATGTTATCATATATATTACTGACATTCAAAATTCTCATCGTGTTGAGTAGAATTTAGCATTTGAACTAATCTTGGTATCCTGTTAATACTAATAAAAAGATAGAATTGAGATGTTATTGAAATTTTAGACAAATGATAGCATTGTTAGTGGAGATTATGATTTAGCTATATGCGAATGGTTATTGATTTATGTGTGTATATTTTATCTTGGATGTTTTGATGTGGCCATGAGTCCGAAGGAGGCACTGTGTGATTTTGCAGGTAATTACATCACAACAATCAAAGGGGGAATTGGAGACCAACCATAGGAGAATACTAAATGGATATAACAAAAGTCACCATTGCAAGTTGTGTAATGTTGTTGTTTATTTTTTTATTGTATATTGTTAAGGGGATCCCATGGGGGGATGACCTCGAATTGTGACCATGGGCTTTGTGTGTAATTATTTCCCTTGTATTTTATTTATTGTTGAGTATGTGATTTATTTAATCATAGTTGATTTGTGTGCTTTTATTAATTAATTAAATCTTGTTATTAAGTGATATCGGGATGTGAAAATGGATTTATTTATTATATTTTTTGGTCTTTTGGACTATGTGATTTAGATTGAGTGTAAGTGAATTTGAGTGTTGCACACTCTACCTTACCTTGGAAGTTCAGATTTGCGTTTAAGGGCCATTTTTGGAGGCTTGTGGGACAAGATAAGATTTTCCTACACCTCTTAATTTCATATACCAACCCTACCTATGGATTGGGCGTAAAAAATAGACCCCATTATGTTATTTGTAAGACAAAAAGTGGCATTTATTACACTTTTCTTACATGGATTTTAATTTTTTCCTTAGCTGGTGTGGGTTTGGATTGCGTGTGTAAGAGGCTTGTCATTCCTCTCAACCACAAATTTATTGTGCATTGAGGATAAGCGATGTGGTATCCTACATGGAGCCACCTCACCCTGCTCTCTCCTTTTTCTATATATGCAAGTTTAATTGTTTGTTTGGGGATTACTTCATTTCATTTGGGATCTTGTAATTTTGGAGTTGGAGAGTTTTTGATTGATTTTTGAGTTTGGAGCTTGTTGGAGTTGGATTGAGATTGAATTATCTTGGAGGGTGATCCATTGATCATGTTCTACCATGGAAAGGTAGCAACCACACCCTTATTTTATTTATTTTCTCTTATATGTGTATACTTATATGTTGTTGAATGTTTTGATATGCTTGTTGGGTTCTTGGGTAGAATGCCTAGGTATGATGTAGGATAAGTCTATGGGGATTTTATATGTAGGGAGGCATGAGATTTTATTTCATGTTTTAGGAGGGAGTTGGGTTGGGTTCCGCACCTTGGATAAGAAAATGCTTCCATTTATTAGCTGGTTCTTATGAGGGAGACATAAGATATTGGACCGGGAAGTATAAGAGAATGTGGGAGGCATAAGAAGATTTCAAGGGAGGCATATGAGTTGTGTAGGGGTTCTGAGATTTATATTGGAGGGTTTTAAGGAGGGAACCTAATCCCATTGGGAGACATAAGTGATCTCCCCATAGATCCTTTCTCCATTGGCTTTGCATTTCAAGCCTTGTGTATTTTGAAACTTAAATTCTTGTGATTGTTTCTTGTGTTGAATGTGTGTTATATGGTTGTGAAATATTGTAATGTGATGTTGAAGCATTGTGTAGTTTCCATGAGTTATATTTATCTTTTATTGCATTTTGGTTGGGGCTCAGGGGCCAATGAGGAGGATAGATTCTTCTCCTCATTGGATTATTGGTTGGGTGGAGAGTGTCCCCTCTCCCCTATTTTTGTTGTTGTGATAAACTGAAGAAATGGTGGAGCTCTTATCAAATAATTGGCACTTGGAGATTTTGTGAAGTCAAGAAATCCTTCTTGGTGAGAAAACCTTTCTTTTTATCCCCACTTAAGGTGGAAGAATTGTAGTAATGCATTTGAAAGACAGGATGTATTACATATTTTGTTCATTAAGTTGAAATACATTATTGAAAAGGAAACTCTTGCATTGTAAGAGAATGAGACATGATCAAAACAAATAGGAAATTTCACTGCTATTATAAGTGTTTGTATTTTTGTAAAAATCAAAAGAAGAGTAGAGAAGTTGTCAGACATTAATAGTGTATTCATTGCAAATTTGAATGTGAAATAAAGTTGCTTATGGTTAATTGAACAAATGGTTGTAGTAGACATGGAAACATGCAATAAAATTTAAGTAAGTTATTGTGTTGAAAAAATTTCATTTTGCTGAAGAAATTAAAACAATAATATTAGGAATAAATTAAGCTTATTTCTTAATCTTGAACTTGAAATAAAATTTGTTGAAATAAAATGAAAATGATCTTGTAGTTGTTTTCTTGTTACTATGAAAATAGAAAATCTTTAAATTTAGTAATTTTAGGCATGGAATGAATAAATGGTTAAAGCCTTCAACTGGAGACTTTAGGAACATAAATTTGACTAAGGATAAACTGTAAAACACTCCAGTAAAATTTGTTTGTGGAAAAGTTAAAGAATTTATGGTTCTAGTCTTAAGGATCATGATCGCCTCCCTCTGCAAAGTGGTGGTCTCTGAACCACCTCTCAGGAAAGGTGGAAGTTTTTGAATCATCACCCAGGTATGGTGATGATCCCTGGACCACTAGCCTGCTTTGGGCGTCGATTTCGTCACTGATGGTAGAAAAATACAAATCCACGTCTGTGTAATTTTAAACTTGGTTTAATTAAAAATTTAAGCCTATAAATTTGAAGAGGAAATCATGAGCAAACCATAAGGGCATAAATTATTTGTACTAAAATAGTAAATATTCAAATGGGTATTTCAAAGGATTCAATCTGAGGGATTTAAAATGAAGTAGGGTTTTTTCCCAAATAGAAGATAAAAATGGAATTAACTAAATCAAAAATCCTGATTTGGAGTGGAAACCCCTTCAATCTTCAAATCAAATTCATTACAATAATAAATCCATAACCTAAACTAACCTAACCCTGATTTTTTGAATTCCTCTATGGTTCTTACTTCTTTTCTCCCATGGCTTCCATTTCTCCAACCTGCAAATTAAACAAAATAAAAGTGACCAAATGAGGAGGTTAGGGAAAAGAAAAAGGTTTTATATGTTTTCATAAGCATAGCTAGGGTTAGTTTGGAACCTTAAGATCTAATGGCCACAATTGATTTGATCCTAGGATTTAGAATCAACCCTGTAATTGTTACGTAAAAATAAATACTATGGGTCTTTAGATAATTTAAGGGTATGTGTAAATGGGTGAATATGGCCATTTAATACCCTTGTATGTTAAGTCATTTATTTATATCCTAATATGTTTTGGTAATTATTTAAATGGACATTAAAGCTATTAAGATAAAGTAACTAAAGTAATGAAGGACAAGGGTTATTAAATATGGGTTTGAATGTTGACTTAAGAAGGAGAAAACCACTTAACCAAGTAAAATAATTTTTGGCACAATCCTAGCAGCTTGTAATTTAAAATTGACCTTGGAAACATAGTTTATAATAGTTGATCATTGATATAGATCTGATCTATCCTTTGTAATGTAGGAGTTATTAGTAGAAATTAATTTAACGTACATTAGGTTTTGGCACCCTTGTAACTTAAAATAAAAAAAATCCACAAATTTCTAGATAATTATATAAGGATTAATGTGGTTTTATAACGTTGAATTTATGGGTGTTACACTTGGTATCAGATCCATGGGGTCAAATCTTGGACCCTGTGAACACTTTGAAACATAAGACATAATAAGAAAATATAGCAGAACTCTAAACCTAGATCACACAACTTGCATGATATTTTGAAGGAAGAAAACTTAGAAAATTGAGACAAAATCTAGAGTAATAAACTAACTCGCACCTTGGCCTAGGCAGGAGGCGTGGACCAGACATTGGGTTCTTACATGTTGACTTAGACTTACCACCTCTAGATCAGATAGTAGTAGACATATTTTCTCAGATAATTTAGATGTTATAGGATGTTAATGCTATTATACGTGGAGGATACTTGGGAGAGAGACACAACAGATAAGATAGAGAGCCATCAGTAGATGCTCGTGTACCTTCCCAACATAGTGATGAGCATAGGGAAGATAACTTTCAAATGGAGTTAGTCACACAAGATTCACCATAAAGAGGTCATGGCGACAGGGCTATAGGACACAGGGATAGATCTAGGAGCCCTACACAACATGATGATCGTGTCGAGAGACCTAGAGGCAAACAGGCTACAATGAAAAAATTCATCAGAGAGATCTTAAAAATCCATCCTTATCATTTTTCTTGAGATACTAGAGGATTTTAGGAAGAGGCATGGTTGGTCAGCTTAAGTGGATGTTTGAAGCTATCTCCATGTACCAGCAACATCATGGCTCGTGTTGCCATCCACCTTCTGAGAGACAAAGATGGGGTTTAGTGGAGGACTGAGGAGTAAAACCTCCATGTGGATTGTGATAGAGTCACTTAGGAGCTCTTTGAGGATCGATTCATGAGTAGATACTTGTCCAGGAGGCTCTTTCAGTAGAGCATAGATGAGTTCTAGAACCTTCGTAAGGAATCCATGACAGTGGCGGAGTATGAGAGTTGCTTTCTGGACTTGCTCTAGTAAGTGGACTAAATGCAAGATGAGCAAGTGAGGATCCATAGATTCATCAAGGGCCTGAACCTAGACATTGGAGGGGAAATGTGTATTCATTTATCATAGACATTAGCAAAGGCCATTGAGAAGGCCTATATTATGGAGGATACCATACGGAAGGAACATCAGGCCAAAGATAGAGTGCGGATTCGTATCCATAAAATGAAGGATAAAAAATCAAGGGGGCCATTTCCTCCTCATTGTGTTGGACATTGTTCGTCATAGTATTCATTCAGGCCACCACAATAGCCACCATAGCAGTAGCAGCAAACTTGCCCTCCATTTAGGCCTCAATAGATATTTTATGCTTAAAGGCAATGCATCATGGGGCCTCCTTCTAGGGGACCAGTAAGGACTCAGGTACCAAATAGAACTCAGTTAGCAGAATCTCGTTAGTAGTGACCACATCATTCCATAGTAGGATCATCAAGATCCACAACACATACCACTAGGGTACCTGCAGAAGTTACTTCTCATTGGAGGGGAGCTGTTGCTTTCTATGGGTATGGTGTATAGGGGAATCATTAGAGAGAGTTCCTTTAGAACCCTAATAACAAGGGTAAGGATCCAGTCTTAAATCCTACAGTAGGTGACATGGCTAAGAGCCACATCATATATGTAGTGGTTGAGAACTACTAGGTAGAGCTGTAGACACAAAATTTGTGTCTTACGACCCCTTGTGACCCAAATCTCATTTCGCAACCTAACCTCATCACCTAAACCTTACACAATTATTTATTAATTACCTTATAATTAATAAATCCACATCACCATACCTGCCACCATCATTTTGCCACCTCATCATGACCTAGTCCTAACCCTAAACTAACCTAATTAAGACCTATAACTTAGTCTACATCCACACCCATGACTAATGACTCCTTACACGCACCCAAAACCGACCTTGTAGTTACTTGACCAAGCCCGCAACAAATCCCTCGGGAGAAAAGGAGGGAAAGTTGGCTATTTTACTAAAAATAGCCCACTTTGACCTGACCGATACCAGTTCCTACTCGACCGCCGTCGGTTACGTAACCACCATCGGTTCCATGTAAATGGGCTCCCCTAACCAGAAACAAAGGTCGAAGGATTTTTGATCAATCGGGATCATCAGAAGCGATCGGGAGAATCTGGATTTTACTTGGTCGAGTAGAGACAAGTGAAGAAACAAGAAGAGTTTACAGAGAAGGAGATCAAGCCCAAGACTGCAACTGAATAACCAGAGCCCTATGATACTCAGCTAATCATCGGGAGGGAAGATATCTCATTTTCTGATTGTCAGGCCATCCTACCTGAGTTCTGCTTTTGTCATCACAGTTCTTGGACCTGCATCCTCGTCAATAACCAGTATTCCTTCCAAGACAAAAAGGAGTTCTTCGCAATCAACCTGATCTCTCTCTATGGTATGTGCACACCATCTCGACATTCGACAGGTATTCCTCCTAGCCCTAACCCTTATCTGTTTCTAAAAGGAATGAAAGGATAGAAACAACTCTATTCCCAAAAGTTGAAACATTCCACGTGAAACATTTTGGCACGCCTGGTGGGACCCATTTTGGGTTTTCTTTCTTTCTTGCTTGCTTTCATATAGGGAGAATACTTGCTGTTTTCTTCTTCTAAAGATATTCACAAGGTATTTTGTTATTTTGGTAAAAGAAATTGCTTTGCTTTTACATATTTGCATTAGTGAAAGTCATCCCTTTTGCTTCATCGAATATCATTTTCGATTTGGATTTAAAACACGTGCATCACATTCTTGCTTGCTGTTTTCAATTCTAGTGAACATAGATTAAGTAACAGGTCGTACACGTGGGGGTGATCTCCACGGTATTGACAAGAAATTAATCTTACTTTCACTGCACAACACATACCAAATCACTTCACAATTAACACAACAGCTCAAACATCCCCCCTTTTTTTCCGCGGTATTCCTCCGCCCGATTGAGGTAACCTTATAAGCCAAAACAAACTTGACATTCCCCCTAAGTCTTTTGTTTAGGATTCTGACATCATTCTACGTCTAAAGGCATAAGCCCACGATAATTAAAATTAACCCTAGGGTTAATCTCTGGATTTGTGTGTGAATCTTGCTTGTTTTCAGTTCTATTTTCTCTGTTATACACTGTCTCCTGTCATCACCTTAGAACAAATTGATAAATGTACTAAGCATTGTTAAAGATCAAATCAGCAGCTTCTTATATTTTCTTATACCAGTATTATTACACCGACATCAGTTAACTGACCGACGTCGGCTATAGTCTGACCGACGTCGGTTATTAGACCGATATCGGTTACTATCTTTTACAGTTCCTGACAAACCAGCAACCTACCAATTTCACCATTCTGAAGCTGTTTCTGTTCCTGATAGATTGAAGCCCTGCTGTGTACTCTTGTTCATGGTTGTTATCACTCGAAAGCAAGCCGCCACCATGGTTTCACATGCCTGCTCTGTGCCTTTTCCTGAATCACCCCCTTCACATTCTATAGGGAACCCTACGGACACCACTGAAATCCACAAAATTCTTGTAGGAGATAAGGAATTTGCCAAATTTCTGGATGCTAATCCTAGCACCGTACAATACTATTTGTCTCATGCCCCTGACTGTATGCCCGATGGTCAACTCCTTGTTGGCATGCCTATTAGTATAGCTGCTCATCTAGCTCCCACTCTGCCTAATAACACCGCCTTGCTTTCTGCATCTTTAGCCCTGTCTCCCAATACGACGGCTTCTGAGGTTCATACGACACAGATTGGCTTTCCTTTGGTTAATCTTGGACCCCACATATCATTACTACCGATTGCTCCTACCTCATCTCTCTTGCAGACTGCTCCGTTCATGACTTGCTCTCTACCACCTATCCACACGAGCTTTCCTTCTCAAGCTCCGCCTACCTTTTCATTCCTATACACGTATCCAGTGACCTCAACATCTTATATAGGACATCCCTATTCGGTCACCTCAACATATTCATCGTCCATACCTTATCAACACTTAACCCCACCATTGTCTAGCCGAGGCCCTTGGCCCAATTTGCCTCCGTTTACCACAACCGCACCATCATCTCATCCAACCACGGATTTCATCAAACAAATGATGGACAAAATGCAAAATATGGAGGCTTCTGTTTCAGGAAGTCGTAGCACCTTGACATACGAGCAAGTTTTTCGGGAGCCTATTCACCCTTCTGTCCCCCTTCATTCATATCCTCCTCAATGGGAATTGCCGAAATTTACTCATTTTAATAGTAAAGAGGATCCTCAACAACACTTGCGATCATTTAGACATGCTTGTTATTTGATTGCTGATGATGATGCCTTGCTACTCCGTACCTTTCCCATGTCCTTATCAGGACCCACCTTGGAGTGGTATAGTGCTTTAACCCAGCACTCAATCTTCTCTTTTAACTAACGAGCCCAATATTTCTTGGATCATTTCTCCATTAACATTGCCAAGAAAGTATCTATCACCGACCTCTATGCCATCCGAAAATTTGAAGACAAATCTATCACAGATTTCGTTGGACGATGGCAGGGCCTTGTCAACCAACTTACATATGCCTTGCCTCAGGCTAAACTTATCAAACTTGTTACGTGGGCATGTGCTAAGCACATCTCTCCTACCCTTCAAATTCAAACTTTCCGCACATTTGACGAGGCCTTTACCATGGCTCGTAAACTAGAAATTCGAGCCTTAGAAGAAGAGAAATTACGGTTGCGCAACAAAAACCCCAATTTCTGAACTCTAGATTCCACCAATAAACCAAACACCACCACTCCTCACACATCCACTTCTTCGAAATCAAAAGGAGTTGTCCACACAGTGATGGTCAAATCTCAAGCACCGTCTAATACCCCACCAAAAACCACCTATAAATATAAAGCCGAGCCCATCAATTACACTCCCTTGCAAGAAACTTATGGTGTCATCTTGGAGAAATTGCTCAAAGCCAGAGCTATCACCTTGCCTCCTATTAAACCTCACTCCGGGTTTGACTCCACCCGCGCTATACCTTCCTGGTACAAAGAAAATGACTTCTGTAACTTTCACCGCGTAAAAGGACATAGTCATGAAAACTGCAAGATGTTGAAAAACATAGTGCAGGAAATGTTTGATGCAGGGGATATAACCCTCGATAATCCTAATGCCCCTACTAACCGAAATTTTAAAATCTTCAACAAACCATTCCTGAATCACTCTTCTAACAGTAACATAAACCAAGATATCTTAGCCGAGGAGAGTGTTCATGAGATCCATGCAGTCTTCGACTCCCAGCCAAAAGCCTCTATCAAGAAAATTTTGAATCAAGCTTCTTCACTGACACAGGGGCCCAAACCTCCTTCACCCCCATCAAGACAAGGCGAAATCATTCCTTTACCCATACAGGAGTTAACCGCCCAGAGTTCTCTTCTCATAGATGAGTCTTCTTACACCACATCCCTACAAGACTGCGAACGGATGTTATCTAACTTATCTATTTCCCAAACGTCTCCTTCTACCACTCTTGCTGCACAAGAGGAGGGCTCGCCACTCCTTTTGTCATCCTTAGATGAGAAACCCCTTACACCGACATCACCAAATTCTTTAACCATGACGGATCCTCTCAAACATGCCCTCCTACCTATTAGTTCTTCATCGCCTAAATCTTTTCAGCGACCGGTTGACCTCTTAACACCTATTGATACAGTGCCTCATCTACCCCCTGTATCACACCCACAGTGGACCGGAATCACAACCCACCTTTCTTCCATACAAGAGTTCCAATTCACACCTGAAGACTGTCATTCTCCAGAAGATAGATGAGTCCTATGGGAACGTTTGAGTACCCCCTATTTTACTCAAATGCAGATGACCAATCCAGACACCTCTACCATATACCCAAAGTGTTTACAGAAACTCAAAATGCCTATGTCCTCATCTCCACCCCCCGCATCTCTACCAAGTATCTCATCCACCTCTATTAGCCTAACCAAATCTTCCCCTACACTTGGGACCTCACCAATACCCAGTCTAACACACCCACCTAAGCGACTAGATTTATCCAAAAATAAAGCCGCCCCTCCACTTAGGAGACAAACTCAATCTGTGCCTCTATCACAATTAAAACCATCATCGTCACACCTACCTTCCATATTGGGACCTCATCCCTCCACCTTGCATCAATATATCATACCTCCTGCGTTTTCTTTAAAATGACCTACGCCTTCTGCACACATACAGAGATCTAAGGGTATATCAACACTGTCACCCCAAGTATCCTGTCCACCCATCAACCCTAAACAAATTTCATCATCAAAGGACTTGTTTGCCGTCACTCCTCTTTTGCCGCCATTGTTTCCGATACCACGTTATCTGGAGCCTCATCATCTAACCAGCTAAACGTAGCTCCTGCACCAAAGAAACCACGTTTAGTTAAAACCACGTATCAATACCCCTTGGCTAAACCACCACCCGTACGAACCAACCATACCCAAACATTACCAAAACCCACCCAATCAATACCTTCATCTTCCTCCGATTTTGACCCACTCAAAGGATCTTACGCCAAAATCCTTGCTATGTTGGTGGAGAATGCGACCATTTCTCTACCCCCACTTAGACCTTATGACCCGTCTAAACCTCAACCTATAGGTTATGATGAGTCTAAAATCTACGCTTACCACCGCACACCAGGACATGATGTAGAGGGATGCAAAGCTTTAAAAGCCATCCTTCGTCAGACACCTCTCTCAGATAGAAGGGTTAAGAAAGACAACTTACGAAGGGAGAGACCTTTAGCTTCAATCTCCTCTCCTATACCACCTGTCCCCGCCTCACCAATATCTGTCGTTATTACAACCCCACCTCTCGAAGACCATGATTTATCCCGACCATCTTCCTCCTCTCATGTTCATGAGATCAATATGATTAGTGTTGCTACTCGAGCGCAGAAAAACAACGAGAAAGTGAAAGAAAGCATACCTGCATCCTCTCTTTCTCCATCCACCATCCCGATCGCACCACCACCTAAAGTGGTTATTCGTGGACCTGCCTACCCCGTCTCTAATGGAGTTGCCCACCGAGCCATGATCAAACAGCTTCACCAATCACCTGTAAAAATGACACTATATGATCTCATTCAGACTTCTGAATCTCATCGACAAGCTCTCGTTGAAATCCTTCAAGGGATCGAGGTCTTACCTAATGAAACCCTGCCTGTTACCTCCATTCTAACACCCAATCACGTTGCTTCCCTCACCAAACAACCTACCGCCCCAACCACTTCTGTCTCTGTACAACAAGCTGCTGCTGTCAGTTTCTCCGAAGATGAAATTGTTGACTTTGGTACAGAAGATCCTGACCCGGCTCTTTTCATCTCAGCTTACGTCTGGGACATTCGGGTACGTCGTGTTATGATCGACGGGGGCGCTAGCCTAAACATCATCTCTTCAAAATCCTTCCAACAAATGAATATCCCTTCTAGCTACATGTGTGCCAACCCCATCATGTTGCGGTCATTCAATGATGCTATTACCTCTACCTTAGGCACCGTGATCCTTAACATTCGTGTAGGACCACGTACTTTACCTGAACTCTTCTATGTCCTTGAGGGAGAGTTCCAATACAATATGTTGTTAGGCCGCCCTTGGATCCGGGCTATGGGATGCGTTCCCTCAACCTTACATAGATGCATAAAATTTGAGTACGAGGGGAAGTCCTACACCGTAAAAGCTGATCCTCCCCCCTTCAAAACCTGCAATATGTTATATCACCCTAATGATGTGCTTGTACCAATCAAGACACCCATTCATCCAACCCAACCATCCACTTCAACCACACCTCTACCATTCACTTCAACAGCACCTACACCTTCAACCCATGAAACCACCGTCGCAAAAACCACTTCCCTTCCCGCAGCTAACATCCCAACCGCAGACCCCTTAGTAGATGTTTTTCAATGCCTTACGCTGGGGGAGTATCGCCTATATAACGTTAGCTCTTTCCATACCCCACAGGAGTACGGACAGGTACATGCACATCCTACCTATGATCGTCGTGTGGGGGAAGTAATCCCCTACGGACCACCTCATTGCTGCACCAACCTAACATATGGGGGTGTCGACGCATCTTCCGTCACCCCTGAACCTCCTCTTAATGTGGTTCCTTTCCAATCCGATTTTCAATACCTGACAAATCATCGTTTCGCCCTCACCTTCTTGACTCACTGTGCTTGGAAAGGCTTTGGTTTTGGTCTTTATGAACAAGGCCGACATACAATCATTCCCGTAACTACACGCAAGCACAATGATCGTAGTGGTCTCGGATTTCTGGGAACACTTACACCGAAGGAACCTCATGTCAGTTGTCTCCTGGAAGATGACGACGTCACCCCTACCGAACCATCATCACCCATTTTGCCATCATCACCCACAGAGTCGATAGATCCTGAATCTATCCCTCCTAACTTTTTTTTTTCATAAATGCTATCTTCCTAGGTCCTCTCACTTATCAACGCGATAATGAGGACCCCTCTTCTATCCCCCTTCTGTATCCAGACATGATTGAAGAGGACTCGCCTTCAATTAATGTCGTTGAGTGCCAGGATGATGACTCCATCCTCACTTATCTTGGCGCGGATGACTCTTATATTCAACGCGCCTTACCATCTGAAACTCAAACCATGTTGAACGAGTCTACTATAGAAATCAACATCCACACAGAGGAGGATCCTCACATTGTGAAGATCGGACAATCCCTTAACGCATCAGAACAAGTCACCTTTACTACCTTTCTCCGTGCTCGCAACCAAGCTTTCGCTTGGTCCTACGCTGACATGCCAGGAATTGATCCTGACATTGCTGTCCATAACATTACCCTGAAACCCGATTCCAAGCCAATTAAACAGAAACTGAGAAAAATGCATCCACGCATTGCCCTCTTGGTCAAAGAAGAGCTTCAACGACTCCTTTCTGTTTCCTTCATCCTACCTATTGACTATCCTCAATGGATTTCTAACATCGTACCTGTCACTAAAGCGACGGGGGGACTTCGGATATGCACGGATTTCTGAGATCTTAACCTCGCTTGCCCTAAGGATGACTTCCCCCTACCTAGTATTGACCAACTTGTTGATCTCACTGCAGGCCATGAGATGCTCTCTCTCATGGATGGCTTTTCAGGATACAACCAAATTTTGGTTGCCCCTGCCGATCAACATAAAACTGCCTTCATAACTCCTTGGGGAACCTTCTGTTATCGTGTAATGCCATTTGGCCTTAAGAATGCTGGTGCAACCTATCAGCGGGCTATGACCTACATTTTTCATGACATTATGCACACTATCCTTGAGGATTACGTCGATGATCTTCTTGGCAAATCTAAACATCGCAGTAAACATCTCGATGTTTTAACCATTATTTTTGATCACCTGTTACAATATTCTGTCCGTCTTCAACCAAAGAAATGTGTCTTTGGTGTCCTTTCAGGAAAACTTCTTGGTTTTATCATCTCTTTGCGTGGCATTGAGGTCGACCCATCTAAAGTCAAAGCTATCCTAGAAATTCCCCCACCTACTAACCTCAAACAATTGCGTAGTTTACAAGGTAAGCTCCAATCTATCCGGTGTTTCATCTCCCAACTCTCGGATCGATGTCAACCTTTCCATCACCTCCTTAAAAAGGATGTTGCCTTTCAATGGAGCGAAGAGTGCCACCAAGCCTTTGAAACTCTCAAAGCTTATCTCTTGCAGCCACCCGTGCTTATCCCACCTCAGGACGATCGCCCCTTCTACCTTTACCTTTCCGCCACCGACCACGCTGTAGGGGCCATGCTTGCACATCGTGACTCCGAGAATCGAGAACAAGCCGTTTATTATATAAGTCGTACTTTGGTGGACTATGAGACTAGGTATACACATGTAGAAAAGTTGTGCCTAGCCCTATCATTCGTGGCCACCAAACTCCGACACTACCTCCTGAATCACAAAACTTTCGTCATCACCAACACGGACCCCATCCATTATATGTATGCCAAACCTCATCTAAACCAACGCATCGCCCGATGGCTTATGCTCCTTGCTGACCTCGACCTCGAATTTATACACCAGAAGTCAATCAAAGGACAAACCATTGCCGATCAACTCGCGGAAGCCCCTGTACCTGGGGCACAATTTACTAATTTTAATTTCCCTGACGAACTCATCGCTACTCTTTCCCTCAGGGAGGAGTCGTATCCAATGACCCTCTTCTTCGATGGATCCAAATGCCAGCGCGGCGGAGGAGCCGGCGTTGTTCTCATTCCTCTCGACGCTGAGCCTATGCCTCTTTCATTCCAACTCGATTTCCCCTGCACTAATAATATAGCGGAATACGAGGCCCTTGTTTTGGGTCTCCAGGTTGCGTTACACTTAGGTGTCAAATCTATCAATATTTTCGGTGACTCTCAATTGGTAGTCAATCAAGTTATGGGCATCTACCAATGCAAAAATGAGGAACTTCAAAAGTACAAACATTACGTGGATTCACTTCTAACCTTATTTACTCATTATTCTATCCAAACCATTCCCCGCTCCACTAACAAATTTGCGGATACTATGGCTTGCTTAGCCTCGCAAATTCCAGCTTCATCAACTGACTCTGACATTTTCGTCTTGGTCCAACAACTCTTTGCCCCATCTTACTCAGCCTCGGTTGTTTGTATGATAAATAATGTGTCTGCTAATTCACAGGATACCTGGTATCACCAATTTCACGACTACCTTACAACCTCCGTTCTCCCATCTGACCTTACAAGTACCAGGAAAACGTGCTTTTCTTAAACGTGTTTCTCGTTATGTCGTTATGGGGGGACTCCTTTATAAACGTGGCTTTGATGGCATCCTCCTTCGATGTCTAACCGGCCCAGAGGTCACCTATACCATCCAACAGGTTCATGACGGTATTTGTGGTGGACATTTTAGCGGCCTTGCCGTGGCCAAACGAATCCTTCGCCTAGGTTATTATTGGCCTACTCTCAATAACGACTGCTACGAATATGTTAAGCATTGTGTTATGTGTCAACAACATGCCAACCTTCAACATACTCCTAGCCATCCGCTACAGGTCACACGAGATCTTTGGCCTTTCTCACAATGGGGTTTAGACCTTATTGGTGAGATTCATCCGCCCTCTTCACAACGTCACCGATGGATAATCACAGCAACCGAATATTACACAAAATGGGTGGAGGCTATTCCGCTCATTTCAACTAAAAAAGAAAAAATTGTAGAGTTCATTAATCATCACATTATCTGTCGTTTTGGTGTTCCTCATCGCCTGATAACAGATAATGGAAAATCTTTCAAAAATAAGTTGTTGCAAGACCTTTGTGACAACTTTGGTATCAAACTTAGTTTCTCATCACCCTATTATCCACAAGCGAATGGACAAGCCGAAGCTTCTAATAAAACCCTAACCAAAATCCTTATGAAAGTTGTCAATGAGTCCGGAAGAAATTGGCATGATCACATCCCCTTTGCCCTTTGGGCTTATCGTACTAGCATTCGTACCTCCACTAATGCCACACCTTTTTCTTTGGTATATGGTACCGAGGCTGTCTTGCCTCTCGAAATACAAATACCCTCCCTCAGAATATCTCTTCAGGATATTCTCACCAACGATGATTTCCGCCAAGAGCGGTTAGCCCAATTGGAGCTTCTTGACGAGCGTCGTCTTACAGCTCTTGATCACCTTCAAATCTATCAAAAACGCATCAAGCGTGCTTATGATAAGCGACTTCATGAGCGTACCTTTAAGGTTGGTGATCTTGTCCTCAAAGAGAATCAACATGTAACCAAACTAGAAAAGAGCAAACGTGGAAAATTTGCTCCCAATTGGATTGGGCCTTACATAATCACTCATACTTATGGATCAGGCACTTATCGTTTAGCTTCGCTTAATGGTAAACCTGAGCCTGAACCCCTTAATGCCTTGCATCTTCGACCATTCTACTGTTGAATTTAGTGTTATATCACTTCTTATCTACCTACCGCTCGTCCCTTGAGCTCATTTACCGCTACATACACTTTGTTTCCTACATCTCAAAATAAAATCAAGCTCACATAGTTTGATTCTCACCTCCCCTTAAAGATGCCTTCCCTTTTTAGTCTAAGTCCATGACTTCAAAGTATTAAAATGACACATTCTTAATTATATGCTTATGGGATTTTCTTGAGTCAAACTTCCTACCAAACTAGATGCTTTACGCCAAACGGACATCTGGCTCTCTAAATTATATATAGACTGCTCCCTCGAAGGACAGCTATATGCCAAACTATTGCTGCTATTATATATAGACTGCTCCCCCGAAGGACAGCTATGCACTAAAACCGCATCTGCTACTATAAATAGACTGCTCCCTTGAAGGACAGCTATACACAGTCAGCCTTTATCAGAAGCTTCTCGCATTGATCAGCTTCGTGAAGACCTCAAGAATAATACAATCAATATCCCTTGTAGACTTCCCGCGTCGATCAGTCTATATTCAGTAAAATAAAAGCCGCATTCAAAAGAACTTCGAAGTCATGGACTTGTCTATTTAGGTTAGGTTCTCTTTCGTCAGAACACTCACTTTATAACAAGTTCTCTGTGCCTCAGCTATACCATCCACCTCACCTCACCATTTGTTAAAACAACACAACTCAAGGGACGTGACGTACACCCGATATATTGTGATCATACAACTCTTTTCACCTATTGACTTCTCGTCTATGCACGGTACCTAGGAGTTCAAGCTCATTCTACATTAATATGTGGTTTGTTTAGCTCTTCTCAACCACGGGACAGCTTTTTCCTCTTTGACTCACATCTAGGATTATGTGTTGATCTTAATCAGGACATGGTTCCCTACCACTTGGGTAGGCTAACTTTTGCTTCACTTATACCTATTCCAACACCAACAACATTACCCTACCAATATTACTATCAATATTTTTACCAACCAACAAATTGCCTAACCATACCTAAATTGCCTGAATTCATCTCTCCCTGGTCCTAAGGGAGAACTACATCGGTCTGAGGCCCCTCCTTGCTTTGTGCAATGGGCTATGTAGGCAGCACTTCGGAGACATGGGGTCTCCCAAGGTTAGCTCGACCATCCCCTACCATAACCTATCATGTGTGGTACATATAAATATTTTTGTGTATTTCTATTTAATCACATTCCTCTTTATCCTTTTTCAAAAAAAAAAAAAAAAGTCAAAACACAAACATTCTTATTATTATCATAACTCAAATCAACATACATATTCCGTTTTATTTAGATGTTAAACAAATACATCTTCTCTATCATCGACACGCAGGTCGGCATCCTTATTTATTCGTATACCTCGATAACATTTACTTAGACCCTCACACCTCATCCCGAACCAGGTGATGATCGTGATCATCGACGCCTCTCGCCGGGCCTCTCCATCCTCAAAGGTACCACGGCTATTGGTACCGCCCACTGATCTGCCAATCTCTCCTGTAACATCTGAATACGCTCCCTCGCATGGAGATATCTCACCTCTAGTCCCTCCGCTCGTGACTCCGCAACCACTAACAATCCTCTTGTCTCATTCACCTGCGTTTGGAGCTGATGAACTAAACTCTGCAGACGATCTCTCTCCGCTGTAATCACAGTTATGTCAGGACGATCACGTACACCTCGCAGCTCTGCTACCCACCATAATCTATAGGCCTCTGTCGTTCCTGCATCCATTACCCTGCGATCGGCTGCTACCTCCTCTGGCCCTTCTGGAGGTGTTGGCCGGGGAGGTGAGAATGCTGCCTCGGCGTCGATCCTCATATATGGTCTATAAGCCAGGGGTATATCCTACACAAATCCAAATTGTCGCCGCACACGATCTAGAGGAATCCTCTCATACTCACCTGGCCTGTGCCCCGCGATCCACCTCAATCACTCTACACCCCTCAACTCCTCAGCTATATTCTCTGTTACCATATAGTTCCCGTAAGGCCTCCAACAGATATCCGCAATCGTCACCATCTCCCATACCTGCCTATAATACTCAGGGTCACCCGTCACAGCCTGGGATCTTGCCTCTTGTTCTGTCTGGACCCATCGTCTGAATCCCAACCTCTGCACTCCGGTCTCTCCTGACTGGATGGGTCAGCCTATTGGTCGCACACAAACAATGTGCTCATAGGCCCAACAATGTAATAAAAATGAACAATCCAGTGTCGTCCTGTGATTTCGTCTACAAGCCCATAAACCCCTGTATAGCTCCGCCAAATATGCAGGTGCCCATGCAAAAGTCACGTTCCTTTCTATCATTTCCCAAATAACACACATCAATGCTTTTGGAAATCTTCCCCCATCCGCCCTCGGTAACGCATAATATCCTACCGCTATCATTAATACCACTGCCAACCTTGTTGCCTCAGGGTGTGCTGCATACATTATACCATACGTGAATGTCAAACCTCGCTGTGTCAAATCTCGTGCGTATGGACCAAATACTACTGTTATCACTCCCCGCGCCGCGCTAGGCAATGCCTGATATACTGGGCTTCCTGTAATTGGGAGTCTCAAAATACGGAACACATCTTCCAATGTCACTGTCATCTCCCCTGTTGGCAGATAGAAGGTATTCCTTTCTGGATTCCATCTCTCAATCAACGCCTGTAACATAGCATGGTTACGTGTGATTCGTGAATAATAGCGGATTCCACTTAACCCCAAACGATTTATCAATGCCCATTCAGCTGGTGTTACATCCGCTCGGATTCGTGACAACAACGCTGGCACAGTATCGTTCATCCTGAACCCTGCCTCCGCCTGCACACATCAAAACAACACACAGCCATTCAATAAATCAAATCCCCAAAGGTTTTTTTTTTTCACATTCTGGAAATTCCTACAGTAGCCGGCATCGGTTTTAGATAACCGGTAACGGTTCCTTAACCGATACCGGTTATCTTAAGCCGATATCGGTCGATATCAACTTTACACACCCTGCCTAAAAACACCACCTATGACAATAATTTGATCGTTTATCCCTCTCTGTACATACAAACATACCCGAAACCCCTGACTACCTACCCCATTACATTCACCCTATCCCGATTCATTGCCTATCACCTTTTCTTTCTCATCTTTATCTACTTAATCTCCCTCATCCTATTCACAAAACATGCAAGAATCAAATTACAACCAAAACGTTTACCTCTTGGGCTGCACCAGCTTGAGGTGGAACTTGTCTTCCCTCTCGTCCCTGCCTGCTGGATGCTTCTCCTTGTTCAGCCATGTTCACCACCCTCTTCAACTCTAACTTGCCGTTTTGCCTTCTGAATCTCAGCCCACATTCACTTTCCCTGTCTCTTTCCTCCTTATCACTCAATTCTCTCATGCAATTACCTGTCTCAGTCGTCAAACAGCGTCGCATTCACGTATTTAACTTCTTGCATGGCTCTCAAAATAAGAACTTAAGTTGCCACCAAAGCTTTTCTATTTTTAGAAAAGCTCATATTCGAATAACCGGTATCGGTTACCTAACCGATATCGGTCTATTGTCTACCGACATCGGTTATCTAACCGATATCGGTCATATACCTACCTTTTTTTAACCATAGTTCTTTTCTTTATTTTCTACCTAATTTTTGTGGCGCCCGCCTCTTTTTCCTGCATAACAACACCATTATCCATATTTTTCATCAAATCTATCTCTCATCACAATTTCATCAACATCATTTCTCTATATTACAAAAACAAACAAGCCATCAATAAACGATATCAAAAACCATCAATCTATACACCATTTGGATCCAACTCAACAGCTACATACATTCAATTTCACAAACCAGCGACAAAACATACAACATTTCATAACACAACATGTCAATTAAACTCATCATCTATATATACATACATCCCATCAACGAAAGACATCAATATCATAAACCATATGAATCAAACTCATCATACATTAAATATCACAAACCGTCGACATCACAGCATTAAAAATCCATATATTAAATCAACAGTTTCAAATCAATCTCTCTCATTTCATCAACATCATTTCTCTATATTACATCAATAAACAAGCCATCAATAAATGATATCAAAAACCATCAATCTATACAATTTGGATCCAACTCAACAGCTACATACATTCAATTTCACAAACCAGGACAAAACATACAACATTTCATAACACAACATGTCAATTAAACTCATCATCTATATATACATACATCCCATCAACGAAAGACATCAATCATAAACCATGATCAAAATCATCATATAAATATCACAAACCATACAAAACACTTAAAACATTTTAAACACAGCATGTCGGTCAAAATCATCATATATATATATATATATATATATATATATATATATATATCAACAGTTTCAAATATACAATTTTCCCTGCATAGGGGCCTCTGTGATCTCATAATACTACAAAGCCGGCACGCAGGCCACAATAACTGTCATAATCTCGACTCGGCTCGCAGGCCGGTCTCTCATATCAAAAAAAATAATACTCGGCTCGCAGGCCGGTATCAACTGTACAACCTGTACTCGGCTCGCAGGCCGGTATATACAATAAATGAATCAATAAATGAATGAATAAATCATATGTGGGCACGCAGGCCTCTATAAACATAACCGGTTCGCAGACCGGTGCCTATATCCAATGTACAAATAAAAAATCTCTGACCCAGGGATGTCTCAACTCTCCCCACCGCCCTCAGCACCTCTCCCTGCCGGTCCCTGCGCTGCCTCTCACCTCCTCCCTGTCACTGATCCCCCGGCTGTGGCTGCACCTCCCTGGGATCTCTGACTCCGCGAGGTCTCTGCTCTATGCGCCGCATATGGCTGATAGTCAGCCCCGGTACCATCAAGAACATCCTGATAGTACCGGGCCTCCGCTCTCGCCTCCATATAACGGTCCCGTGCCACCATAGCTGCTGGGGCTGGTCCCCTGACTCCTAATACCAGTGCCCCCTGTGCCTGTGCTGGTGCCGCTGGTGGTGCCTGTGGCTGTGGCGGTGTACCTATGGCTATGCCGGTGCCGCTGGTGGTGCCGCTGGTGGTGCCTGAGCCTGTGCCTGTACCTGAGCCTGGGCTAGCTGCCCCTGTAAGACACCTATCTGTGCCTGTGCAGCAGCAAGCTGCCCCTGTAATAACTGTACCTGGCCCCTGAGCTGGTCCCTCTCTGCTCTAACAGCCGCCAAGTCTGGCTGTGCGGGCTGTGCTCTCCTCGCGGCTCTCTCTCCTACCCACCATACTAAAAATGATCCCGTGCAGCCGGCGTCGTCCACTGTATCGTCTGCCTGCCTCTCTGCTACCCAATCTGGGTCCACGGGCTGTGGTACAGGTAGTGGAGCCTCTACATCATCCCTCCGGTACTGAGGGAAGGGAGGTGGCTCATCCTGTCGTAGCCCCATCTGCCGGCGTACCCTCTCCAGGGGAATCCGCTCATGCTCCCCTGGCCTCCGTCCCGCTATCCAGAATGTATACTGGATCCACTGCAACTGTGATCGGGCTCCTCCGCGGGGGTGATGACCTCTATAAGGTCTCCATACAATATCTAACGCTGTCAAGCCCTCTAATACATGCCGGTAATATGCCACATCTCGTCCGGCGAGAACGGCTCGTGGCTGGCCCACGACCCCCAACCACCTCTGAAAGCCATATCTGTAGATCACCTGTGGCCCTGGCTGCTGGGGCAGCCCTACTGGTCTAATGCATATGATATGCTCATATGCCCAACAGTGTAACAAAAATGTAGAGAAAATCCTGAATCGCCTCATCCGGCGATAGCCCCACAGCTCTCGGTATAACTGCACCAGGTATACTGGTGCCCAAGCATAACATGTATGCTCCTCGACCATCTCGTGTAACACCCCCATCAACGCCCATGGAAAGCGGCCTCCCTCTGAGTCCGGGAGGGCGAAGCATGTAATCCCGATCATCATCAACATGGCAAGCCGTGTCTCATGTCGGTGGGCACGGTACATATCCCCATACGCGATGCTCGCGCTGTGATACGTCAATAGCGCGGCTGCATCCCCGAATACATGTAAGATGCTGTCCATGGCTGTCTCTGCGTCCACCTGGAAGACTACCTCTCCATCAATCGGTAATCTAAGGATGCGATACACATCCTCCAATGTAATGGTCATCTCTCCAGTCGGGAGATGGAACACATTGGTCACCGGATCCCATCTCTCGATGAGGGCGACCATCAAACTGTGATCCCTATCGATCGCCCTGTACCGCTGGACTCCGCCGAGTCCCACCTCGCGCATAATGCCCCACTGCGCTGCCGACACGTGTGGCCGCATCCGTCTCAACAGCGGGGGCATCCTGTCCCGCATCGTCAGCTGCTGACGTGCCTGCAAAACCAACTCACTACATTAGCCCTACTCTTTATCACAACATCTACTTATACCCTCTATACCCCCTTTTTACCCCCCCCCCCCGACCACACCCCGACTCTCTAACACACACCTCTACCCACCTATCTTCTCCAATATTCCCCTCCATCTTCACACCCAAAACACAAAACCCAATCATAAACAACAACAAACAACCCAACACGCCAACCCCAACAAGAACTTAACACCCAAAACCACCACAAAACCACACAACAAAATAGCAAATCCTGCCTAGGGACCGGTACCGGTCACCCATAACCGATCCCGGTCCCCTTTCCACCGACGCCGGTCAACGTTAGACCGACACCAGTCACCCACAAACCTGACCTACCCCGGAACTTCGTGACCGATGCCGGTCGCTTAGTGACCGGCATCGTCACTGGAAAATACCCGAGCCGAACCCGACGCAGCTACCCCATTCAATTTTTTTCCTATTTCTCCCTATATACCCACCCAAACACCCTAAAAACCTACCCACCCTGCCGCCTTGGCCTATTTCACCTATCTACCCTCTCCTTTTTTCAAATAATTTCCATTTATTAATTATTTTCTAAAAACCTTACATTCCTACCCAAAACCCAAATACAACATAATACAATCAAATTCACACAATGAAGGGTTTCGAACCTACCGGTACGACGACACGTCGTCATGGTGGGATGGGTGGTGGTGGTCCAGCTGGTCCAGCACCTCCTGCTCCTCCTGGCTGTGCCATGGCTCTAACTCTCCTCTGCTGGGTCCTCCACCAATCAACTGTTGCCTCCTCCTCACTCGGGCCCACTAACCACTCACTCCTCCACTCAAATAGCGCCACCTCAACCGAAAATGCTCCAATCTCAACACTCCACCTCAGACAACTCAAATTGGTTTTCAAATTGACAATGTGACAATGACAGGCCGTATTTTTCTTTTTATAGGTTTTTGACCTATAACCGATATCGGTTTTATTGTGCCCTAAGGAACCGGTATCGGTCACCTAACCGATATCGGTCATAGACAATCGACACCGGTTTTATCCCAACTCTTCCCCAATTTCTGCCCTTATTTACTAATCACCCTTTCTCACAACATCGCCTATATCAACCTTTGCTGAAAACCCTTTGTTAACTTCATTTGGCCCGACCCAAGGCCGCACCCAACCACTTGGCCCCAAGACCCAACCAAGGCCGCAACACCCAACCCATTTGGCCCGACCCAAGGCCTCACCCCAAACCATTTGGCCCAACCCAAGGCCGCACCCAACCACTTGGCCCGACCCAAGGCTGCACCAACCCATTTGGCCTGACCCAAGGCCGCAACCAACCTATTTGACCCCAACCGCACCTTTGGCCCGACCCAAGGCCAATCCCCAACCATTTGGCCTGACCCAAGGCCGCAACCCAACCACTTGGCCCAAACCAAGGCCGCACTCAACCCATCAGGCCCGACCCACTGCCCTCACTAATCAATCAGCCCGACCCAAGGCCGTACCACTTAAATACCTCGCCCCAAACCAACAAATTACAATTTTATCCACTCATCCTGTCACTTTTTGTTCAATCGAGCTCACCTGTTCGTGTTTTAGCATGATTAGAGTACTTGACTTGATCAGTCAACCAACTTTGCCTAGACCTAGACCGTGACATTTATCTCAACCAAACCAACCATTTGGTATTTGCCGAACATGCCTAAACAGTTCCTGTACCTTACCCATTATATCCCCTGGAGCTACTTCCTATGCCTTGGATACCAGGATTATATCACCCTTGTTTGGATAAACTATCGACCTTTGCCTCTGAATTGTTGGTTTGCTCATCAAATCATGTACCCTGGTCACACTACTGCATTTCAAACATGCATTTGCTTCCTTGGACCTTCCCCACCATCTCACCATCATCTCCACACCATTTCCCCTTTATCAACTCTATCCTTGATTTCACGTTATCTCAATCTGTGATAGATTTGAGGGGGATTACCTATACCCTTAATAGGGGAAACCACTTCATATTATTGTCCGTGTACCTTTACAAAACAAACTACACGACAATAAGGGGCTAATGTAGACACCAAATTTTTGTCTTACGACCCCTTGTGACCCGTATCTCATTTCGCAACCTAACCTCATCACCTAAACCTTACAAAATTATTTATTAATTACCTTATAATTAATAAATCCACATCGCCATGCCTGCCACCTCATTTTTCCACCTCATCATGACCTAGTCCTAACCCTAAACTAACCTAATTAAGACCTATAACTTAGTCTACATCCACACCCATGACTAATGACTCCTTACTCGCACCCAAAACTGACCTTGTAGTTACTTGACCAAGCCCACAACAAATCCCTCGGGAGAAAAGGAGGGAAAGTTGGCTATTTTACTAAAAATAGCCCACTTTGACCTAACCGATACCGGTTCCTACTTGACCGCCGTCGGTCACGTAACCACCATCGGTTCCCTGTAAATGGGCTCCCCTAACCAGAAACAAAGGTCGAAGGATTTTTGATCAATCGGGATCATCAGAAGCAACCGGGAGAATTTGGATTTTACTTGGCCGAGCAGAGACAAGTGAAGAAACAAGAAGAGTTTGCAGAGAAGGAGATCAATCCCAAGACTGCAACTGAATAACCAGAGCCCTGTGATACTCAGCTGATCATCAGGAGGGAAGATATCTCATTTTCTGATTGTCAGGCCATCCTACCTGAGTTCTGCTTTTGTCATCACAGTTCTTGGACTTGCATCCTCATCAATAACCAGTAGTCCTTCCAAGACAAAAGGGAGTTCTTCGCAATCAACCTGATCTCTCTCTATGGTACGCACACACCATCTCGACATTCAACAGGTATTCCTCCTAGCCCTAACCCTTATCTCTTTCTAAAAGGAATGAAAGGATAGAAGCAACTCTATTCCCAAAAGTTGAAACATTCCGCGCGAAACAAGAGCACCAAAGCATGGTGATTGAGATGACATGTAGCATTGATGGAATTTCTATTCCTGCTTTATTTGATTCAGGTTCCTCACGTTATTTTATTTCTCCTTTTGTAGTAGAGCGATGAAGGCTTGTGGAAGTTAGGCAGAGCCATAGTTGGGATGTGGAGATAGCTTCTAGTTCCAATCTCATAGTGGACTCCTTAGTTAAGGAGTACATAGTTAACATAGGACCCTTTTCCATCACCTTAGATCTTCATATCCTTCTGTTGGGTTCCTATGGGATTATTATGGGAATGGATTATTTATCTCGACATAAGGACAGAGTTGATTGTTAGAGTAAGGAAATATCATGTGCATATAATTTGGGAGTGGAGTCAGTTATAGTTTGAGTTAGGAGACCCACATCTATTTGCACCATATCCGTTATGCATCTTAAGCGGTGTGCATGACAAGGTTGCTAGTTGTACATTGTCATGGTTAGCGACAGATCAGAGGACGAGTCTAGTAAGCCTTCACTTGATTATCATCATATCTTGAGATATTTTTCAGATGTCTTTCAAGGGAAGTTATCAGGGTTACCTCCCCCAAGTGAGATATATTTTCACATTGATTTGGTTCCGGGAGTAGAGCCTATCTCACGAGCACCTTATATGATGACTACCCTTGAGCTATGTGAGCTCAAGTTGCAGCTAGAGGGCCTTATTGAGAAATTCATAATCCATCCTAGTGTATCCCCTTGAGGTGCACTAGAGATTTTTTTAAAGAAAAAGGATGGATCTCTATGATTTTGTATTGATTATCGTCAATTGAACAAAGTAACGATAAAGAGTCGTTACCCCCTTCCACGTATTGATGATTTTTTTGATCAAATGAGAGGGGTCACAGTAGTTTCCAAGATAGATCTTAAGTCTAGATACAATTAGGTGAGGATCACAGAGGCATATATTCATAAGACAACCTTATCTATGAGATATGGTACTAAGAGTTCACAATAGTGCCTTTTGGTCTAATGAATGCCCCCTCATTATTCATGAGTTTGATGAATGGGGTTTTCTGGATATTTTTAGATAGCTTCGTGCTCATTTTAAATGATGAAATTTTGATTTACTCATGTACACATGAGGACCACTAGGAACACCTTTTTGAGGCCTGAAAAATTTTCCCACTTAAAACCCAAGAACAACCTATGAAAAACTACAAAATTATGAATTTTGTTTTTAAAGCGTGCCCACAAAAAGGTTTCGAAAACAACAGTTGTCACATTAATGTTTCTAAGTCAATTATATTTAATAATAAATATTTCCCCATTATAACACAATATTAAAACTCACATTTAAGCTTTAATGAATTTAATTTGACTAAGCATGGTTAATTTCTCCCTGAGTATTATTTTTTTAATAACAATTTCATTCCACTATAGTTAAAAATTCAACATTTAAATCTCAAGGGTAAAAGGGGCCAATATAGATACATAACAAAGTTATTTAATTTCTACAAGATTGAGGCAATTAACAAGGTACCTATTTGACATGGGGTTAGAATAATAAACACACCCCTCAGAAACTCAACCCGTAAGTTTTGGAATTAAAATAGTTAAATTTAAAAAATCAAAAACCACTCACGCACTCCCCACCTACTTTTTGTAGGGATGAATCTCATCCCTTGGTTGGATTCATTTAGGACCCTTGATGAGGGAAAGATAACTAACCCTAAAGCATGCTTAAAAAAAATAATTTCTCTCTTTCTTTTGGCTCATTGTTTCTCTTTTGTTTTACAGGTTGTTGGAGGAGGATGTGAAGCCATTGGAGGCCCTTTAATCTTTTGGGGAGGCATACAAGATCAATTAATTTTCTCATTTTTTTATACCCTCATTAGATTTTTAATTGTATTTATTTATTTCATTTCAATATTATTTTCCCTTTGTCCCATTTTGTGCTTTAGTTAAATTTGTTCTACATTTTCATTTTGATAGGTTATATATACACATATATGTATATATATGTTTATATGCATATGTATTTACTTTATATATACCTTTTTTAATAATAAATAATGGGTTAAAAACCTGAAATAAAATTATATATATAACTATAAAACCGAATGTTAAAAGTATGGTGGCCGCGGGTTATTTTCTTTCCACAATCCGCAAGGGCTGAAAACATAGGGTCTGTAGTGTATTGCACACTGTATAGTGGTATAGTTTGGGGTTTTAGAGTTTGTGGGGGGGTTGGGAGGGCTCGGCGACCCCCAACTCCCACCCCATTATGGGGGTTGGGGTCACCGACCCCTCCTCACCCCAAATCTAAATGCCACAACAAACATAGTGGTCGTGGACCAAGCTACGCTTAACCCGTATTCCATTAAAAGCTTACCCTAACTAAGATTTATTTTAAATAAATTTTGTGTGTGTGTGTGTGTGTGTATTTCAATGACTAATGAAGGTTAAGAATAATACTTTTATGAATACATGGATATTAATATTATATTATTATACTGTAGGTTTATAATATATTAATATAATAACATTAATAGCATATTAATGTTAATATATTTTCCACATTGGTAGGCCTCATTATTATTAACTATGTCATTATTAATAATATTTAAAACATAGATATTACTATCAAAAGTGGTCAAGGAAATATAGCTAGTAATATTGATAAGTTGAATACTTGCACTATCACTTTGTTATCTTAACAATTTGATAAAAATAGTGTAAAAGTTAAGAGAGAGTACATTTCCTTTCTATTAGCAATTTGTAATAGGTTTTCAATAATTTTTTTATTTTAATGAACATTACATAATAGAATTAGATATAAGACTACTTCATTGACCGAATGAAAGAAAACGTTAATATAAGCTCTTTTCCATCAACAATACAAGGACAAGCATAAATAGTCTAACTTTTCCAATACAAGCCTTTCAAGTAACACAATGAAATGTAATATTTCTTAATACAAATTTCCAACATTCCACATGATAGTTTACAACAATATTTCCAAGAATTTATTTAGAACAAGAACAACACACTTTTGGTGGGAAATAAATCAACTACAATGGAATAAGATGTTTCCCTTTTCAAACTTCTTTCTATTTCTACAACACTATCTTTACAAACACAATTATTTCTTTCCCATTTTTAACATACAACACTACTTTAAATATCCAATGATCGATAAAAAATTTCATCACAAGAATTAATACAATATCTTCCACTTAAAGTGGGAAATTTTTCAAGAATGAAAGCTAAAATGAAGTAACAATATTACAAGTCTTCCACCCTAAGTGGGAATAACAAGGAGGTTTTCTCATAAGAAAAGATTTCTTTTACACACCAAAAAAATCTCCAAGTTTCACATCACCAACAAGAGAGCTCCACAATGCTTCATTTGATCACAACAAGAAAAGGGGGAGAGGAAACATTCTCCAACCCAACCAAGAATTCCAATGAGCAGAAGAAGCCATCTTCCTCATTAGCCCACGAGCCCCAACCACATTGCAATGAAAAATGGATTCAACACATGGAAACAAAACAAGATTCCACATCACAATATAATATTTTACAACCATATCAAAACACAAACAATACAACTACAATCACAAGAAGGAAAGAAACGAAATACACAAGGCTTCAACATGCAAAAGCCAAAGAAGAAAGATCTATGGGGAGGTCATTTATGCCTCCAAATGGTAAATGGGTGATAACCTTAAAACCCTCCAATAAACATCTCAAAACCCCTACTCACTCTTATGACTCCCTCAATAACCTCTTATGCCTCCCACATTCTCTTATAACTCCCTACAATCTCTTATGACTCCCTTATAAAAATAGACCAAGTAAGAAATGCAAGAAATTTCTTTTCCAAGGTGGGGCACCCAACCCAACTCCCTTCAAAACATGAAATTAATTCTTATGCCTCTCCACATGTAAGATCCCCATAGTCCCCTCCTATCCCACACTTAAGCAATCTACCCAAGAACCCAACAAGCATACCAAAACACTCAACAATATGCATATATACACAATAATAAAAGAAAATATTTTACAAAAGTATAGCTCCTACCTTTCCATGGTAGAGCTTGATCCAAGAGTCTCACACCAAGATTCTTCAAGCACAAACAATCACCAAGAAGTTCTGTTATCCAAAATTCACCACTTAAGGTAATTTTGATAACATGCATCAAATTATTCAGTCCCGAGCAAGTAGATTGATTCGAGGCCCAAAATCATGTTTTTTGGGGTCCCCTAGGATTTTTTCTAACTCTCCCATCCAAGAAGAAATCCCAACAAGTTAGAAAAAATGGAAAAAAATGCAAAAAATAAGGTTGCAGGACTATTTTAAAGAATTTCAGATCTGAAGGGTTCGGGTTGTACCAGTTTGGGTCGTACTGAGGTTCATCGTACCAAGCTTGGGGCCGAAAAAACAAAGAAAATCAGCTAAGTTGGACATTTTTGTCCCAGGCAATCCGCGGGACAGTTGGGACGTCGGGACGCGAAAAGCCGAAACGGCCGAGAGCAGGGAAAATCATCAAGTTTTTGTTTCGTACGGTTTTGGGATAGCCAAGACAAATGTACACATGGGACGCAAATCGGCCGATTTTTTGACAGACAGTCCATTTCAAGCGGTTCGGAGATATTTGTCCCAGGCAGTCCGTGGGACAATTGGGACAAAAGTACGCGAGGGACGCATGGGACGTGAAAAGCTGAAAAAGCCGCAAACAGGAACAAGGAAGCCCGAATCAGCCGAAGTAGGAGATTTTCATCTGGGATAGTTGGGAAAAAGGTACACATCGGATGTGAGGGATGTGAAAAGTCGAAACGGCCGAAGGCAAAGAAGAAAAGTCAACGTTTGACCTGTGAAACTTCAAACAGCCATAACTTTTGACTCCGAGCTCCAATTTTCACAAAATTGGACTTTCTGGAATGAGCATGAAGATTTATTATTTTTAATGATAGTAGATATATTTAAATAAAGGTAACATATTCAGATCCAGTCAGTTAATGCTCATTCCCGTCAAATGATAGAAACCACCTGCTAGACCCAAAATAGCTGCCGCACTCAGAAGGCCATAACTTTTGCATTTCTCAACAAAATCACACAAATTTGGTACCGTTGGAATCGTGGCTCCGAGTCCAATCCAAAAAAATCAAGAAATTCCATATTTAATGAGAGATTGATTGATATTTTAAAGAAAACGTTGATGGGTTCATAACAGTGTTTTATTTGGTGGTTGGGAGTGTAATTAAGAGGCATGGTTATCATTGTTTCTCTGCTGCAGCACCTGGGAAAGTATGGGGAGCATTTTGCAAGTAATATATAATCATTTTACTCCATTTAATTCCTCTTACAGATGGTTGAAGGATAGATTTCAGGATATCCATTTTCCCTTATCTTTCCCTTCTCATTTTTCTTATAAATTGGAGTGTTGGGCTCATTGTAAACAGGAGGTAGTTTTTTTAGCAAAGCTCTACCAAAATTGATTTTTGAAGCCAATGTGTTGCAGGCCCTTTTTTTGGACTCCTTGCATGGTGATCCAGGCCCTTACATTGTAACCGATTGAACTGTGCATATCATGAAGCAATAAGATATAAGTTTGTGGATATATCTTCCCCTTCTGTGTTTTCTTGCATTCTTCTTGCCCCTTCAACCTTTATTACAAGAATATTGTGTCTATTATTATGTTCATGCAGGGATTCATTATCATTGTGTATGTTTGAAATATTGTTGTGAATTTGTTTTGCTAGATTATGGAGAACTTCCATCACCTCTTCTAGTGTGCGCTTTGCTTCTGTATTTCACGCATTTGAAGACTACTCTCACACCCTCCTTTTCTGGTGTATCACCGCTTTAGTGTAGGCTTTCATTTTATGCATTCACTCTCCCTGCTCCCTTGGAAATTTAGATTAGAATAATTAGTTTCCCCTGCATTAGAGTAGATTATGGCAGGTAGTTTAGGAACAAGAACCAACTTTCTCTGGAGGTCTATCTCAAGTAGCAATTCCCACAACTTGGAGATAGTACCCATGTTATCCAATCACACCGTGAGTTCAAATATATGCACTTGTATAAACCATAGAAGGGTGTTGTGATTTGGTGATAACAAGTTCCAACAAATCCACAAGCACTCCAAAATCCTCTAACTCCAAAAAATGCAAACGCATAAAAAATTGAAGTAACCCCCAAACAAGAAAAAGAACTTGAATAAATAGAAAAGGGAGATAGGATGGTGAGATGGCTCTATGTAGGATGCCACATCACTCATCCTCAACTCCACCTCACAAGTCAAACCTCAACCCCAATGCACCATAAATTGGTGGGTGAGAGGAATGACAATTTACTGTTACACACAATCTAAGCCCGCACCCCCTAACGAAAAACTTTAATTACATGAAAGAAAGTGTAACAAAATTTTACCTTTTTGTCTTCCCAAAACATATAATGGGGTCCATTTTTTACCTCCCAATCCATAGGTAGGGTTGGTATATCAATTTAAGAGGTGTGGGACAATTTTAACTTGTCCCACAAGCCTCCAAAGTTGTCTCTTAAGGCCAAATCCGAATTTTCATGAAGGGGTAGAGTGTAAAACACTCAAGATCATAAGATTTCAACTACAACACATAGTCTAAGAGCCATCTAATCTAATAAAAGAAATCAGTTGGACCCATCCATAATTAATTTAGTAAAAATATTAGATTACTTATCTAGAGACAAATCAAGTAATTAATAAAAGGAGAATACATCACTATAAAATCACATATTAAAATAAAATAAAGGAAACTAATAAAAGAGATAATACACAACCCCTTGGTCACAATCAGAGGTGATTCTCCCAATGGGGACCCCCTAGTAACAATACAAACACACACACATTACAAAATACATGTTGCCATGGTGACCCTTGTTGAATTCATTTAGAATTCCAATGTGGTTGGTCTCCAATCCCCTAGTTCTTTGTTGTGACATGTTTTCCTACAAAAGGCATAACACCACCTTCAGCCTCGTGGCCACATCAAAACATCCAAAATAAAATATACAATATAAATCCACAATCATCTATATATGAATCAAAACATCATCTAGGCAAGTAACAATATCATTGACCATTTCTAACAACATCTCGATTATACATTTCATCAGTATCCATATGATCACAAGATTCATTCAATTGTTAAGGTCTACTCAAAATGACAAAAGTATCGTGAGTCAGAAATATATATAACCATGTCAACAACATATCCTCATTAATATAATTTGTCTCTAATAATCCACATACATCATACTAAGAATCGAAATGAAATTTTTTCCAGTATCTCTAACATCTAACATCATGCTTACTCAAAAAGATACAATAATATCCATAAGTATAGTGGAAAGTATCGGAAATCAATAATAAAAAGTGTAGAAAGGAAGTGGTAACTACATCCCCCTCCCCTTAGACTCAAATTCCTCCTGGAATTCACTTGAATAGATGTGGAAAATGGACTCGTAGCAATGTAGTATCCTCCCATGTAGCCTCGGTCTCATCATATATATCCTACTAGACTCGAACCTGGTCAATCTCTCTACCTCTAAGGCTTAGGTTCCTACACTCTAAAATGTGGATGAGGTCCAACCTAACACATGAGAAGGATTTGTAATATATCTCCTAATACAGAAACATGAAACACATCGTGGATGCGAGACAAGCTAGGTGATAACACTAAACGATATGCCAAAGGGCTGATATCTCAAAGGGACCTTCATGCCCACCTCATAACTATGATCTGTCATATGCTGATCTGCATACTTCTTCTGCATGTGTTACACCTCCTACAATCTCTTCCTGATGATAACAACCTGTTGCTCCATGTCCTATAGTAAATATGGACCAAGAGAAATCATATCCTCTAACCTGTCCCAACTAAGAGGTGTCCTGCACTCTTTTCCATAAAATGCCTAAAAAGAAGCCATGCCTATCAAACTCTGAAAACTATTATTGCAAGAAAACTCCACCAAGTATAAATACTCCTCCCATCTCAACTTATGATCCATAATGTACATCCTAAGCATGTCCTCCAAGCTTTGATTCACCCGCTCAGTCTGTCCATCTTTCTCAGGGTTATAACTATGCTGAAATTGATCTTCATCTCGAGGGCATACTACATGGTAGTCAAAAAGTGGGAATTGTAACAAGGATCACGGTCGCAAATGATCTTCCATGGAATACCATGTAATCTAACAATCTCATCTAGATATGGCCATGCCACTGCACTAGATGTGTAGGTGGTATTAACTAAATAAAAATGAGCCACTTTTGTCAATTTATCCACCATAACCATGATGGCATCATGGCGGTATCTCGACGTCAGTAACCCAATAATGAAGTCTATTGAAATGGTGTTGCACTTCCACTCTGGTAGAGCATGAGGAAAGAGAATGCCAACTGGATGCTAATGCTCGGCCTTCACCTTCTTACTCTCTAAATAGCGTGACACAAAATGAGACAAAAATCTCTAAAGTCCCCTCCAATGGTACACCTGTCTCAAGGTGGCATGCATCTTCTTCACCCCAAGATGGGCTGAATGGGGTGCACCATGAGCCTCTATCAAAATGTCGTGTCTCAAGCCTGTTATCACCGAATCACATCACCCTTCTATGGTTTATACAACTGCATATACTTGAACTCGCGGTGTGATTGGATAACATGGGTACTATCTCCAAGTTGTGGGACTTGCTACTTGAGATAGACCTCCAGAGAAAGCAGGTTCTTGCTCCTAAACTACTTGCCACAATCTACTCTAGTGCAGGGGAAACTAACTATTCTAACCTAAATTTCCAAGGAACCAGGGAGAGAGAATGCATAATATGAAAGCCTACACTAAAGCGATGATACACCAGAAAAGGAGGGTGTGAGAGTAGTCTTCAAAATGTGTGAAATACAGAAGCAAAGTGCACACTAGAAGAGGTGATGACAGTTCTCCATAATCTAGAAAAACACATTCACAACAATATTTCAAACATACACAATGATAATGGATCCCTACATGAACATAATAATAGACACAATATTCTTGTAATCAAGATTGAAGGGGCAAGAAGAATGCAAGAAAACATAGTAGGTGAAGATGCATCCACAAACTTATATTTTATTGCTTCCTGATATGCACAGTTCAATCGATCACAAGAAAAGGGCCTGGCTCACCATGCAAGGAGTCTAAAATAAGGGCCTGTAATACAATGAGCCCCAACACTCCCATTTATAGAAAAATGAGAAGAAAGAGAGAAGGGAAAAGTGGAAATCTAGAAATCTATCCTTCAACCACTTATAAGATGCATTAAATGGATTAAAATGATTATATATTACTTGAAAAAGGCTCCCCATACTGTCCCACATGTTGTAGCAGAGAAAAAATGATGACCATGCCTCTTAATTGCAATCCCAACCACAAAATAAATCACTATTGTGAACCCGGCCATGTTTTCTAAAAAAATCAATCAATCTCTCATCAAATCTGGAATTTCTTGATTTTTGTGTGTCAGGATTGGATCCATGATTCCAACGGTACCAATTTTGTGTGATTTCGTTGAGAAATGCAAAAGTTATGGCCTTCTAAGTGCGGACAGCTATTTTGGGTCTGGCAGTTATTTTCTATCATTTGACAGGAATGAGCATTAACTGACTGCATCTGAATATGTTTCCTTTATTTAAATATATCTAACCTCATTAAAAATAAGAAATCGTCATGCTCGTTCCAGAAAGTCCAATTTTGTGAAAATCGGAGCTCGGAGTCAAAAGTTATGGCCGTTTGAAGTTTCACGGGTCAAACGTTGAATTTTCTTCTTTGCCTTCGGCCAATTCATGTTTTCGTGTCCTGCACGTACCTTTTTCTTGGCTGTCCCAGACAAAAATCTCCTGCTTTGGCCGATTCGGGCTTCCTTGTTCCTGTTTGCAGATTTTTTGCCTTTTCGCGTCCCACGCGTCCCTCGCGTACTTTTGTCCCAACTTTCCCGGACTGCCTGGGACAAATATCTCCGAACCGCCCGAAATGGACTATCTGTTAGCAAATCGTTTGATTTGCGTCCTGCGCATACTTTTTTCCCAGCTGTCCCAAAACCACGTGAAACAAAAACTTGATGATTTTCCTTGCTTTCGGCCATTTCCGCTTTTCGCGTCCCTCACGTCTTGACGTCCCAACTGTCCCGTGGACTGCCGGGACAAAAATGTCTGACTTAGCCGATTTTCTTTGTATTTCAGCCCCAAGCTTGGTACGACGAACCTCAGTACAACCCGCACTAGTACGACCTGAACCCTTCAGACCCGAAATTCCTTAAAAAAATCCTGCAACCTTATTTTTCACATTTTTTCCATTTTTTACTAACTCGTTGGGATTTCTTCTTGGATGGGAGAGTTAGAGAGAAGCCGAGGGGCCCCCAAAAACATGATTTCGGGCCTTGAATCAATCTACTTGCTCGGGACTGAATAATTTGATGCATGTTATCAAAATTACCTTGACGGTGAATTTTGGATAACAAAGCCTCCATCTATAGGAACATATATTTGACCTTTGTGTTGGAGAAGTCCATCTTCCTATAATGAAAATCCATCAAACTTCCTCTCAAGGGTCTCTGAGACTCTATCTCGACTATGACTGTAGGGTAGAAGCTTTCGTGAGGAAACTGGTGCAAGATCCTGCTCCACAAATTTGTACCCACTGAAGCAGCCATAACCACATTCTCAGGGACTATGTAATCACATTCTCCTTTCCCTTCACATGTTCTATCTCCATGTCTTAGTCACAAAGAAACTCCATCCAATGCCAGTGATGAGCGTTGAGATTGGGTTGCGTGAAGAGGTGGAGAAGACTCAAGTGATTAGTCCTGAGTGTAAATATTTGGCCAAGAAGGAAGTGTCTCCATCAAACTAAGGTGTGAACAACTACCGCAAGCTAAATATCATGATTCGTATAATTGAGCTCATAATATTTGAGTTTATGAGACTCAAAAGTAACTACTCTTTCCCCCTACATCAACACACCTCCAAGTCCTGTAAAAAAAGCATTTGTTCATATGAAGAACTCACCCTGACGATCTGACACTACAAGAATAGGCACTGTCGTTAGGCATTCCTTCAGTTTCCTAAAGGCTTGCTCACATTTTTCTTTCCATACAAAATTCTTCCCTTTCCTCTTAAGGGAAGTGATGGGGTGTGTAACCTGAGAGAATTCCTACACAAATCTCCTATAATATCTTGCCAAGCCCATGAAGCTACGCACCTCAGTCACCCTTCTGGGTGCTAGAAAATCCATATTAGCTAGAATCTTGGAAGGATTGACTATGATACCTTCCCCAAAGATGATTTGGCCCAAATACTACACCTCTTTCTGAAAGAACGCACACTTCTCCAGGTTTTCATAAATATGTTGCTCACGAAGACACTAAAGAACCTAGCGAAGGTGGTCCTTGTGCTCCTCACACATACATGAGTAAATAAAAATGACATACGGGAAAATGATCATGAAGCGATCTAGGAATGTCCTGAACACCCATTCATTAAGCTCATGAACACTACGGGGGCATTTGACACACCAAAAGGCACTACTATGAACTCATAGTGTCCATATCTCATAGGGAAGATGGTCTTATGAATATCAGTCTTCGTGATCCTAAGTTGATGATAACCTGTCTTAAGATCTATCTTGGGTAAAATTGTGGCACCCTTCATCAGATCAAATAAATCATCAATGCATGGAAGAGGGTAACAATTCTTGATCATTACTTTGTTCAACTGGTGGTAATCAATACACAACCACAGAGATCCATCCATTTTCTTTACAAAAATCACCGATGCACCCAAAGGGGACACATTAGGGAGGATTAAGTCTTTCTCCAGAAGGCCCTCAAGCTACAACTTGAGCTAACAAAGCTTAGGGGTAGTCATCCGATAAGGTTCTCGTGACATATGTTCTTCTCTTAGAACCAAATAAATATGAAAATATATCTCACATGGGGGAGGTTACCCTGATAGATCCCCTAGAAAGACATCGAAAAACTCTCTCAAGATGGGATGTTCATTAAGGGATGGAACACCAAACTCATGCTCAGATCTACCACTAATTGTAATAGCATACAACTGGCAACCTCGTCACCCACACCGCTTAATCTGCATAGCAAAGATGGTGCAAATGGAAACGAGCCTCCTAACTCCTGTTATAACTGACTTAACTCCTAGATCATCCATACATGAAATAGTCTTATGGTAACAATCCACTCTAGCTCTATGTGAAGCCAACTAGTACATGCCCAAGATGAATCCATAAGAACCCAACGGAAGCATATGAAGATCTGAGGTAGTGATGAAGGGTCTTAATTCCACTACACACTCCTTAACTAAGAATTCAATAGAAATTTTGGCTCAAGAATCCATTTAAACGTCCCAAATGAGACCTTGCATAACTTCCACTAGCTTGCAACATCTACTAAGGATGGTGTAATAAAAGAATCAGATGAACCAGAATAAAAAATATGGAGGTAGGAACACCACCAATGCTACATGTCATCTCTATCATGGTATTCTGATGCTCAACCTAGTGGTTCTCAAATACTACATAGATCCGATGGTTGGGCCCCATGTCACCAACATTAGGCACTAAAATCTACATCTTACCCTTATTACTAGGGTTTTGTGGGAACTCTCTCAAATTATTTCCAACAACGCCACAACCATAACAGCTTCTCGGTCCTTTCAAATGAGATGCACCTCCATCCAGTGATCTAGAGGTTTATGTTTTGGATCTTGATGATCCGGCTATGGATGGTTGAGGTCTCTGCTGAAGAGATCTTGTTGACTGACCTCTCAGTGCACCCTATGTCGTAATGGGGCCCCTAGGAGGAGGCACCATACTCCTTCCTCTTTGTGCGTTGAACCTCATAGTAAGTATCAATGGTGAGTAAGTCTATTGTTGCTATTACTGTTGAGATGGTAACTGTGGTGGCCTAACTGATGACTATGTAAAACCATGTCCACCACGAGGAGGAGGAGTTGACCTCCTTGATCTACTATCATACATCTATTGGATGCGTCTCCGAACTCTATTCCTGGCCTACTGCATCTTCCCTTGTGTCTCCTCTGTAATATAGGCCTTCTCCTTTGCCTCTACTAAGGTTTGTGGGTAGTGAATATTCACCGCACCACCCAAATCAAAACTCAAGCCCCTAATGAACCTGTGAATCCATACGTGCTCATCCTGTTTGTAGTCGACATACTGGAGTAGGTCCAAAAATCGACTCTCATACTAAGCTATAGTCATAGATGCTTGACGGAGGTTGTGAAACTCGTCCATCCTCCATTGAATGAACCTTCAACATAAGTACTTTCTATTAAAACATTCCTCAAAGATCTCCCAGGTAACCATCTCTTAATTAACATGGAAATTCTGCTCCTCAGTCCTCTACCAGACACTTGCTCCATCCCTCAGAAGATGGATCGCAACATGATCTGTTGTGTAGCTAGTACAAGGGCAGATCTTGAAGCACCCGCACAAGCTCACCAACCAAGCCTTGACCTGAAATCCACATGTATTTCCAGAAAAGTGAGACGGTCGTAGCTTCATGATCTCCCTGATATGGTCTATAGTTATCGACTGGTGACCCCTAGTCCTCTCTGCATGCTCCTCTCTAGGTATAGGGCTCCAAGACCTATCCCTATGTCCTGAAATCCTTTCTCCCTGTCCATGGGTTTTAATTGTATTTATTTATTTCATTTCAATATTATTTTCCCAAGTAGGCAAATGGGTTTGTCCCATTTTCTACTTTAGTAAAATTTATTCTACATTTTCATTTTGATAGGGTATATATACACATATACGTTTATATACATATGTATTTACTTTATATATACATTTAAAAAAAATCCATAATGGGTTAAAACCTGAAATTAAATTATATGCGATATATATATATATATATATATATATATATATATATATATATATATAACAATAAAACTGAATGTTAAAAGTATGGTGGCCGCGGGTTATACTTTATCCACAGTCTATGAGGGATGAAAATGCAAGGCCTGCAATCTATGTTGCACCGTATAGTGGTATAGTTGGGGTTTTAAAGTTTTTGGGGGGTGGAGAGGGGTCGGCGACCCCAACCCCCAACCAAAATCTAAATGCCACAACAAACATAGTGGTCGTGGACCAAGGTACGCTTAACCTATATTCCATTAAAAACTTACCCTAACTAAGATTTATTTCAAATAATACATATAAATTATATATGTTTATATATATATATATATATATATATATATATATATATATATATATGCATATACATACATAATAATATTTCAATGACTAATGATGGTTAAGAATAATACTTTTATTAATACATGGATATTAATACTATATTATTATACTATAGGTTTATAGTATTTAATATAATATATAAATAACATATTAATATTAATATATTTTCCACGTTGGTAGGCCTCATTATTATTAAATATGTCCTTATTAATTTAATATTTAAAACATAGATATTACTATCAAAAGTGGTCAAGGAAATATAGCTAGTAATATTGATAAGTTGAATACTTGCACTATCATGTTGTTATCTTAAGAATTTGATAAAAATAATGTAGAAGGTAAGAGAGAGTACATTTCCTTTCCATTAGAAATTTGTAATAGGTTTGTAATAAATTTTTTCTTTTAATGAACATTGCATACTAGAATTAGCAATAAAACTACTTCATTGACCGAATGAAAGACAATTTTAATATGAGCTCTTTTCCATCAACAATACAAGGATGAGAATAAATAGTCTAAATTTTCCAATACATGCCTTTCAAGTAACACAATGAAATATAATATTTCTTAATAAAAATTTCCAACATTCCACATGAGAGTTTACAACAATATTTTCAATAATTTATTTAGAACAAGAACAACACACTTTTGTGGGAAATAAATCAACTACAATGGAATAATATGTTTCCCTTTTCAAACTTCTTTCTATTTCTACAAAACTAGCTTTACAAACACAATTATTCCTTTCCCGTTTTTATCATACAACACTACTTTAATATCTAATGGTCAATCCAATTTTTCTTCACAAGAATTAATACAATATCTTCAAATTAAAGCCTGAAATTTTACAAGAATAAAAGCTAAAATGAAATAAAAAATTACAAGTCTTCCACCCTAAGTGCGAATAATAAGGAGGTTTTATCAAAAGAAAATATTTCTTTTAGACACCAAAAAAATCTCCAAGTTTCACATCACTAATAAGAGAGCTCCGCCATGATTCATTTGATCACAACAAGAAAGTGGGGAGAGGTAACACTCTCTACCCAACTAAGAATTTGAATGAGGAGAAGAAGCCATCCTCCTCATTGGCCCCCGAGCCCCCAACCACATTGCAATGAAAAAATGGATTCAACTAATGTGAACAAAACAAGCTTCTAAATCACAATACAAGATTTTACAACCATACCAAAACACAAACAAATACAACTACAATCACAATAAGGAAAGCAACAAAATACACAAGGCTTCAACATGCAAAATCCAAATGAGCAAGATCTATGGGGAAGTCACTTATGATTCCCAATGGTAAATGGGTACCCACCTTAAAACCATCCAATAAACATCTCAAAACCCCTACACAGTCTTACGTCCTCCCTTAGGAATCTCTTATGTCTCCCACATTATCTTATGCCTCCCAATAATCTCTTATTACTCCCTCATAATGAAAGAGACCAAGTAAGAAATGCAAGCTGATTTCTTATCCAAGGTGGCGCACCCAACCCAACTCCCTCCAGAACATTAAATGAACTCTTAATGCCTCCCCACATGTAAGATCCCCATAGTCCACTCCTACACCACACTTAAGCAATCTACCCAAGCACCCAACAAGCATACTAAAACACTAAAAAAGATTCACATATACACAATATAAGAAGAAAATATTTTACAAGAGTATAGGTCCTACCTTTCCATGGTAGAGCTTGATCTAAGAGTCCCAAACCAGAGCTTCTTCAAGCCCAAATAATCACAAAGAAGATCCAACAAATCCACAAGCATTCCAAAATCCTCGAACTCCGAAAAAATGAAAGGGCTCACAGAAATTAAGTAACCCTCAAAAAAGAAAAAGAAATTTAATAAATAGAAAAGGGAGAGAGAAGGATTTTGAGGTGGCTCCATGTAGGATTCCACATCACTCATCCTCAACTTTTCCTCGTACAGTTCAAACCTAAACCCCCATACACCATAAATTGATGGGTGAGAGGAATGACAATTTACTTACACACACAAACCAAGCCCACACCCCCTAAGGAAAAACTTTAATTACATGAAATAAAATGCAATAAAATTTTACCTTTTTATCTTCCCAAAACACATAATTGGGTCTATGTTTGATCCCCCCATTCCATAGGTAGGGTTGGTATAGAAAATTAAGAGGTTTGGGCCAAGTTTTACTTGTCCCACAAGCCTTCAAACATTTTCCCTTAAGGCCAAATTTGAATTTTCAATAAAGGGGTAGAGTTTTCAACACTAAAGATCATAAGTACTCAACCTACAACACATAATCCAAAATCCATCTAATCTAATAAATGAATTCCTTTTGACCCATTCATAATTTAGTTTATTAAAATAATTAATTTACTATTCTAAACACAAAATCAAGTAATTAATAAAAGAGGAATACATCACTACAAAATCACATAAAAAAATTAAATCAAGGAAACTAAATGAAAGATATAACACATAACCCCTTGGTCGCAATTGGAGGTAATCCCCCCCAATGGGAACCCCCTAGCAATAATACAATACAAACATACACATATAACAAAATACATGTTATGCCATGGTGACCTTTCTTAAAATACATCTAGCATTCCAATGCGGTTGGTCTCTAATCCCCCCATCGTTATGTTGTGATGGCATGTTTAGGTACAAAACAACATAATACTTCCTTCGGCCTTGTGGCCACATCAAAAAATCCAAAATGAAATATCCACAATATAAATCCACAATCATCTATATATGAATCGAATCATCATCTAGGCAAGTAATGCAATATCATTTACAATTTCTAACACCATCTCGAACTCTAGATTATGTTCAATGATCCATAGGGTCACAAGATTAGTTCAATTGTTAAGATCTACTCAAAAAGATGTAAAGTATCGGGATGTCATAAATATGTATACCCATGTCAATAGTATATCATCATCAATATAAAATGTCTCTAATAATCTACACACAACATATTAATGAATCGAAATCTAATAATAGATCTGAGTATCTTTATCATCTAACTATCCTGCTAAGTCAAAAATGATACCATAATGTCCATAACCATATTCAACAGTATCGAAAATCAATAAGAAAAAGTGTCAGAGAGAAGTGTGCACTACACTATCAGTAGATTTAAAACTGTTTTTGTCATAAATATTCATTGGATTAGGTGACTGACACACTGGACCCGTACGCCACATGTAGCTATACTCCCATTGTAGCCGATTTTTGTGGAGGCATATATAGTCCCATTTAAGCACATTATGTTTCTGTTCTTAAGTCAAGTTTGTACGTGAATAAGGCCTAGGAAAATAAATTTATAGTGGCATCTCAAGATTTGCAGTACAAGATCCACTATCACTCTCAGCAAGACATCATAGCTGGAAGAATAAGTGAGGTCCATTCTAACACATGAGAGGGAAAAACAATATACCTCCTAAGGACAATGACTCAACTTGATACACGTCATAATTTTTTTTTCCTGCTATTTGGCATTGCTAGACAATAGGCCAGACTCCCGATATGCTCAAAGATATCACTGGGACCCACAAATTTCATACATGGAAAGCTAAGATAAAAACCTTTTCCATTGATGAATAAAAATCTTATGTGGCCATTGTAAACGGAAAGGAAATAGAACTTCACTGATGACCTCATAAATTATTGGATCTGGAAGACTATGGATGATAAAGTGAAATCAATTATTCTACCTAGTAATTTTAGATTCCTACAGTTTCATCATGTGGATCATAAGAAAATACTACTCCAAGTCTTGTAATATGGATGACACAACTTAATACATTATCCTCTAACCTTTCCCAACTAATCAGTTATCTTGCAAATATTTTCGCATAAAGTAGCCTAGTTATAGGAGCCATGTCTATCAAACGGATGATTTAATTATTATGTCTAGCCGTATAAACTCCAATATGAGGGAAATTTTTAGATCAACTTGCTGAAGTATACACTAGAATAGATGAAGAGTAAGAAAAATCTATTCTATTGAATTGTCTGCCCTCTAAGTATAACAATATATTCTTTCACATTCAGTCAAATGTCCATCTCAAACTCTTGATGATCAGTTGTGTTGCAACATTTATTTGTAGATAAAAAAAGGACACCTGCTAAAGATGATGATAGTCCTCAACAGTGAGAAATTTATTTAGGATCGTGGTGGCAAATGATATTCCATAAAAGTTCCATGCAGTGAAAAAAAGGCATCATAGATATGCCACTATTGAAAAAAGAACTGGCCATACATTGTGGGAATCTTCATATCCAAGAAAAATGATGCTCTTTCAAGGGAACTTATCACAGGAAATACAAGCCCAATGAAGGCTATTGTGGTGGTCATGTAAAAGAATCATTAGTATACAAAAGAGAGTGAAGGGTCTATTGATGATGGTCAGATTCCACATCCACATCTCAGTGTAGTGTGAAGTAATTTGTAGCACAGGTCAGCTAGAGGTTGGATGCTTGACCTACACAGAGTGACACTCTAAACAATGTGATACAAATTGAGCCACTCCTCTCATCAGTTTCACCTCCAATGATAGGGTTATAACATAGATTTGGCATACAGATCTTATTCACCCGAGGATGGGTTCATATTTTTGTTGCACTGATGATGTTTTTTTGAAAATGTCATATTTTTCAATACCTAACAGCTCTAGGAGCATAATTTCTTGTTGGTACCTCTATGATGGAAAAGGCCATCTGTGAGGAGCATGAAGAACTTTTTAAAAAGTCCCCTCAAGGATGGTACTTTAATAAGGTTTGTGGGTCTCCTTTGAAACCACATAGGTAGAATATGTCAGAGGTGAAGCTGTTGCAAGATCCTACCCTCATAAGTTGGTGGCCACTGAAGTATGTACATAAACCACACATAGCTATCAAGACTCATGGCAGCTGCAAAAAAATTATCCTTCCCCTTCACATGCTCTATCTCCATGTCGTACTCACAAAGAAACTCCATCCAACTCTGTTAATGAGCATTGAGATTGGGCTACGAGATGAGGTGGTGAATACTCAAGTGATCAGTCTTGAGGTTAAATCTCCATCTAAGAAGGAAGTGTCTCCATCGAACTAAGGCGTGAATAACTTCCACAAGGTCAATATCATGAGTCAAATAATTGAGCTCAGAATCTTTGAGTTTGCGAGACTCAAAAGCAACTACTCTGCCTTCCTGCATCAACACACCTCCAAGTCCTACCAAAGAAGCATCTGTGCATATGAGGAATTCACCCTGAGGATTTGGCACTGCAAGAATATGCGTTGTCACGAGGCATTCCTTCAATGTCCTAAAGGCCTACTCACATTTGTCTTACCATACAAATTTCTTCATTTATACAGATGCTTCGATGGATACATTTCCTGTTTGGTAGAAGATTTATTCTCAATACTGATCACTTGAGTCTTCATCACCTCTTCACGCAACCCAATCTCAATGATCATCAGTGGTGTTGGATGGAGTTGCTATGTGAGTACGGCATGGAGATAGAACATGTGAAGGGGAAAGAGAATTTTTTTTCTGATGCTATGAGTAGAAGGATACATTTTGTTTTGGCTACTTCAGTTGGTATAGATTTGTGGAGCAGGATTTTGCAACAGCTTCCTCATGAGATGTTTTAGCTTGCAGCTAGATCAGAGATTGAGTCTTAGAGACACCTTGAGGGGAAGTTTGATGTATTTGTACTAGATTCAGATGGAATTCTCAGACACAGAGGCCAGATCTATATAGCTAGGGATGGAGGTTTGAGATAAGATATCTTGGCAGAGGCTCAATGTACACCTTATTAAGCTCATCCAGGGGTGAAGAAGATGTAGGCCACCTTGGGAAAGCTTTACTACTGAAGAGGTATTCAGAGAGATGTAGCTCAGTTTGTGTCAAAAAATTTAGAGTGTCAGAGGGTAAAGGCCAAGCATCAACATCCAGCAGGCCTTCTTTAATGACATGTTATCCTAGAGTGGAAATGGGACACCATTTCCATGGATTTCATAGTAGGGATACTGACGTCCAGATACCACCACGATGCCATCATAGTCACGGTAAATAGATTGATGAAATTTTCCCATTTTTCTCTAGTGAAGAACACTTATACATCTATTGTGGTAGCAAGAGTGTACCTAGATGAGATTGTTAGACTGCACGAGATTCCATAGAAGATCATTTGTGACCGTAATCCTTTGCACACATTACACTTTTAGACTACCATGCAGCAAGACCTTGGGACGATTATTAATTTTAGCACAACCTATCATCTAGAGACATATGATCAGATGGAGGAGGTGAAACATATTTTAGAGGACATACTTCAGATGTACTTCATGGATCATTAGTTGAAAAATGGATGAGTACTTTTATTTGGTGGGGTTTTCCTACAGCAATAGTTTTCATAGTTCGATTAGCATTGGACCTTTTCAGGAACTTTATGGTAGGGAGTGCAGGACACCTTTTAGTTTGGATAGACTTGGTGAAAAAGTATCTATTGGCCCATCTTTGTTATAGCGCATGGAGAAATAGGTTGTTTTAATTTTTTAGAAGTTGCAGGAGGCACATGACATTCAGAATAAGTATGCAAATCAGAGGAGAGTCAACCATAGTTATGAGGTGGGCACGAATGTGTTTCTTTGTTTTAGACCTTATAAGAGTCCTATCCATTATGGAAAAGGATATAAGTTGTCTCCTAGATTCATGGGTCCATTCGAGACCCTGGAGTGGATCGGTCCCTTAGCTTATCGTCTAGCCTTTCCACCCAGCTTGTCTCACATGCATGATGTGTTTCATGTATTTGTTGTTAGGAGATATATCCCTAATCCATCTCATGTATTGGATTGAACTACATTACAGATGCAGGAGCAAGGGAAGATGATAGTGGAGCCCATGCATATTTTAGAGCGCAAGACCATGGGTCTTTGAGGCCAAGAGATTGATCAAGTGTGATTCTAGTGGGATAGGTATGATGAGACTTCTGCTACATGGCCAAATGCTACATTGTTACAAGTGAAATTTCCACACCTATTTCAGTGACTTCCAGGTGGAATTCGAGTCCTAGGGGAGGGGGATGTAGTTCCCACACCTATTCAACACTTATTATATGTTTATTTTGATTAGTGTTGACTTTAGACATGGATATTACTACATCATTTTGTTTTAGCATGATGTTAGATGATAGAGATATTCTGATTATTTATCGATTGTGATTCATAGTATGATTATGTGGATTCTTATATACATAGAGAGAGACATTTTATATTGATGATGATGATGTGTTGTTAGCATATATATTACTGAAATTTGGAATTCTCGTCGTGTTGAGTAGAATTTAGCATTTGAACTAATCTTGGGATCTTGTTGATACTGATAAAAAATATAATTGAGATGTTGAAATTTTAGACAAATGATAGAATTTTTAGTAGAGATGGTGATTTAGCTATATGCGAATGGTTATTAATTTATGTGTGTGTATTTTATCTTGGATATTTTGATGCATCCACGAGGCTGAATGAGGCATTGTGTGATTTTGTAAGTAATTATATCACATGAATCAAAAGATGGATTGGAGACCAACCATAAGGGAATACTAAATTGATACAATGAAGGTCACCATAGTAAATTGTGTAATGTTGTTGTTTATTGTTTTGTTATAGATTTGTAGGGGGATCCCATGGGGGGTATGACCTCCAATTGTAACCATGGGCTTTGTGTGTAATTCTTTCCCTTTTATTTTATTTATTGTTGAGTATGTGATTTTTTTGTGATGTAATTTATTTAATCATAGTTGATTTATGTGCTTTTATTAAGTAATTAAATCATGTTATTAAGTGAGATGGGGATGTGAAAATAGAGTCATTTATTAGATTTGTTGGTCTTTTGGACTATGTGATTTATATTTAGGGTAAGTGAATTTGAGTGTTGTACACACTACCTTGCCTTAGAATTATGGATTTGGGCTTAAGGGAAATTTTTGGAGGCTTGTGGGACAAGATAAGCTTTTCCCGCACCTCATAATTTCATATACCAACCCTACCTATGGATCAGGAGGTCAACAATAGACCCCATTATGTGTTTTGTAACACACAACATTGCATTTATTGCACTTTTCTTACATGGATTTTAATTTTTTCCTTAGAGGGTGTGGGTTTGGATTGTGTGTGTAAGAGGATTTTCATTCCTCTCAACCACAAATTTATTTTTCATTAGAGTTGAGGTATGACTCTTGATGTGGATTCAAGGATAAGTGATGTGACATCCTACATGGAGCCACCTCACCCTCCTCTCTACTTCTTCTATATATGAAATTTTAATTGTTTGTTTGTGGGTTACATCATTTTATTTGGGCTCTTTTTATTTTGTAGTTGGAGATTTTTGGAATGCTTGTTGAGTTTGGAGCTTGTTGGAGTTAGATTTATCTTGAAGGATCTTAGAGGGTGATCCATTGATCAATTTCTACCATTGAAAGGTAGGAACTACACCATTGTTTTATTTGTTTTTTCTTATATGTGTATACTTGTATGTTGTTGAATGTTTTGGTATGCTTGTTTAGTTCTTGGGTATATTTTCTAAGTATGGTGTAGGAGAAGGCTATGGCAATATTATGTGTAGGGAGGCATAATATTTTATTTCATGTTTTGGGAGGGAGTTGTGTTGGGTACCCCACCTTGGATAAGAAAATGCTTGCATTTCTTACATGGTTCTTATGAGGGAGACATAAGAGATAGTAGGGAGGAATAAGAGAATGTGGGAGGAATAAGAGGATATTGAGGGAGGAACAAGAGTTGTGTAGGGGTTTTGATATTTATATTTGAGGGTTTTAAGGTGGGCACCTAATCCCATTAGGAGACATAAGTGATCTCCCCATGGATCCTTGCTCCACTGGCTTTGCATTTCAAGCCTTGTATATTTTTAAACTTACATTCCTGTGATTTTTTCTTTTGTTGAATGTGTATTATATGGTAGGTGAATCTTGTAATGTGATTTTGAAGCATTTTGTAGTTTCCATGAGTTGGATCCATTTTTTATTGCATTTTGGTTGGGTCTCGGGGGCCAATGAGGAGGATAGCTTCTTCTTATCATTGGATTATTAGTTAGGTGGAGAGTGTTGCCTCGCCCCCATTTTTGTTGTTATGATAAAATGAATAAATGGTGGAGCTCTTATCAAATAATTGGCACTTGGAGATTTTGTGAAATCAAGAAATCCTTCTTTGTGAGAAAACCTTTCTTTTTATCCCTACTTAAGGTGGAAGAGTTGTAGTATTGTATTTGAAAGAAATGTTTTATTATATATTTTGTTCATTAAGGTTTAATACACTATTGAAAAGGAAACTCTTGCATTGTAATAGAATGATACATACTCAAAAGAAAAAGGAAATTTCATTGTTATTGTAAGTGTTTATATTTTAGTAAAAATGAAAAGAAGAGCATAGGAGTTGTAAAATAGTAATAGTGTATTCATTAAAAATTTGAATCTGAAATAAATTTTCATATGGTTACTTGAACAAATGGTTGTAGCAGAGATGGAAAGATGTAATAAAATTTAAGTAAGTTATTGTGTTGAAAAACTTACATTTTGTTGAAGAAAGGAAATCAATAATATTAGGAATAGATTAACATTCTTTCTTACTCTTGAACTAGAAAAGAAAAATTGTTGAAATAAAATGAAAATGATCTTGTAGTTGTTTTCTTGTTACTCTAGAAATAGAAAATCTTTAAATTTAGTAATTTTAGGCATGGAATGAATAAAAGGTTAAACCCTTCAACTGAAGACTTTAGGAACATAAATTCAACTAAGAATAAACTGTAAAACACTCCAGTAAAACTTGTTTGTGGAAATTTTATGGAATTGATGGTTCAGATACACATTTAACAGGTGCCAATATAGTGTTGGTTATTCAAAAACCTTTTGATTTCATATAGATCTAGTACAAGATCCCTGTAAGGTGATTTATATATGTTCCATGTTAAATTAAATTCCCCAAATTTTTGCATAAGCATGTAGGATGTGGACACAGTTATCTATTAAGGCTTAACAAATATCATTTTCTTAGATTTTCTCCCCTTATTAATCCATGGTGACCATCTAGAACTAGAACTCACAATGTGAAGAAAATGAAAAGAAACAAAATATACCTTTTCCCTCTCGGTGAAAATTAATTCCCGTTGGAAACACAGAAAATATATCCATGTGAAGGGTTGAGCAAACCCACTATGGTCAGATTTTATGATAGATAAAAGAGGGATCTCAATTTTTCACTAACCCACATACCCTTCTATATGCACTGCAACTACAACATCTACCAAATTTTCTCTATCTTTAATGCTTTGATAGATCTCCATGATCTATTCTAGAGCTTGTATTTTGGCATGGGCCAGGAGTAGGAAGGAAAATGTAAAATGATTACATTAGAGACTTCTTTATTGCATAGCTGAAACCATGTGACTGTCTTGAGAGGGTACCCATGCCTTATTTACATTGTCTTGTCCTTCCATAGCTGCAACTATCCAAGGACTACTAAATTTTCAACCTCCACATGGGTTTCATGTGATAGACATCTAGAGGCACAATTAAAGGGCATGAATTATTATCAAGGATAATGATAGGACTTATTGTACACTTTCCACACTACACTCCTACCACATGCATTCCATTAAATTGTTTAATATTTTAATTTAAATTTTACATGGGGCACTACATATCCCTCCACTTATAAGATCAACATCCTTGATGTGACACAATACTGAAGATCAAAGCGTAGATAGGAAATAAATTCAATATTGCCCATGTCACTTAACAAAATAACTTGTCGGTTCAACTCAAACATAGGGAAAAAAAACTCATTTTTGAAATATCTTAAAGTTTAATGTTCACTGAACATGGAATATCTCTACATACTTCTACAATTTTATCACATCACAATAACATGGAATTGCCAACAATGCACATATCAAGGTTTCACATTAATTACGATAATAATTGTAGTTACATAGTGTCATAAATGGTCAAAGCATACCCTCAATTAGGATTATCAATCCTCAACATCACAAAACATGATCTGATTCACATAAGTACACATAAATCAATGTACCAACACTATAAACCTCCCAAAACATCATAAAAAAACTCCATATATGTCCCAAAGAATCACAAAATAACTCCATATACCTACTAAAGCATAACAGAACAACTCCATATACCTATCATTCATCAATCACACACACAAAACTATCTTATGTCTCCTTCAAGTCTCTTATGCCTCCCTCAACTCTCGTATGCCTCCCTTAAGAAATAAAATAAAGATAAATTTTCCTTTTCACTCCCAAAAAGAGGTCGGTCACCCTATGGCCTCAGGAGAATAGAGTCCAGATACCTCTAACCTAAGTGACATAATAAATCTTGGTTCGACAAACTACTAGTGATCTATAACTCCTTGGGTCGTACCCCCATACAATGAAATAGGTCCATAGGTTCCACCACTCCAGGTGAATCCCATGACCCTATTCCAACACATTACGATATGAGAACCAACATAAAAATCCATTTCAAATGCCAAGTGGCAAATATCTCAAGCCTTGGGCTAGGCTATAAAAATTTTAAACTTGATACAAAAATTTAAGACTAAGAAAAGAAAATGTCTAATTAGCCATAGTTAGTGCAAAAATCCACATGTTAGTGCAAAAACCAAATAAATGCCCAAAATATATGAACATGTCAATCAAGAAAATTGTTGGTTCTTGCAAGAAAAGAGAAAATGTTCAATTTATAAATAAAATACATATAGAGAAATAACACATTACAATAACTACATGGTCTTATATGACCACCAAAGTGGTAATCAATGATTTACTTACACTCCTACATCGAGCCTCAACTCATGAAAAACATATTAAATAATACAATTGTCATCATATCTATCTGAATCATCCCTCCACCACTTCCACAAGGCTCAAAATAGTCGTAACTAATATTACGTTGAATCCATATGATAACCACATAGGGAGAGAGAAAGGAGTACAAGTCATCATCTAATGAGCCTAAGGTGTTTTCGAAACACAATATGCATGAAACCCGTTTAGAAAGTGCCATACATACCAAACAAGCAAAAGTGGGTTTTCATCCTATGTAAGACTCCACTTCATATCTCGTACTTGGCTCAAGTGCCTTGTCAAATGTACACATTTTCTCACTCCAAGAATTCACCTTTTACCGATTTACCTTAGGGTCAGTTAGTGTAGGGTCAACAACATAACACATAAGTACATCACTAACACAATGGTCATTTACACACATTAACCATAACCTCTTTCACATGGTATATATATATATATAGGGTATAACATAGTCATTACTTTCAAGGGTTACGATACATCACATTACCAAAGACTGCACCCAAAGTGAAATCATTGTACAATATGTTTTATACACTCATGATATGCCCCTAAATCATGACATAAATCACCTCATATTACACAAATTATACGCACGATGAACACAATGAATAACATTACAACATGGAAACAATTGCATAACAACATGGTGACACACAATTCATCACTACACAGTGGCAACATTACTAAAAAATCCAATCCACTATACATGAATTTTTGTCATACAACACATCAGCACACCTACATATCACAAAATGATAAGATGCTCCAACACACTGCCATTGATAAAAACATTCTTCTCATACATACCAAGGCAACACATCACACATGGAATCCACATTGAATCCATGAAAAATGAGATCAAATACTCTCAGACCATCAAAAGCACATCAACATGATAAAAAACATGCACTAAGCAACGTGCACCACATGTGCATTCATAATATCACAATTACAACATAGGTCACATAACAATGTATATACCATTACTCTTCCAATCTTCACCATCGCTATGCAAAATCATCACAACTCCAATCCATCCCAAAGGTTTCGATAGTATGAACCTTCGCTATGATACAAAATGTAATCCCCACATTCTACACACACAAATACAATAATACAAATACAAAAATAATTTTTATTTTGACTTACATTTCTCACCACACAACACCACAAGGGCTCTAAGTAGAGAAACTCAACAACACATAATAGGCTTCCATAAATATGAACCCAGTCATATAATAAGGTAACATAGCGTACCCATCAAAGTCATACTCAAATAAACATAAACCAATACAATGACCCAATTACAATAAGAAATGTCGAGTAGGCATACTCCACGACGTGGATTTTTTATGGTTTACATTTTCATTAAATTTACATTTCCGTTGGATGACAAAATATTTTTCAAGAGAATTAAACACATAAGGTTTCAAATTTCCAACTTTAAAAACTTCAATTACTTTACTTTACAGGGTAATAGTCTTTATATTAGAATGCACAATTGATTCCTTTATTAAATCCCATTAATTATCCATAGATCATTTATTATTTAAATTCAAATTATAACAACTATGAGTCTCCAAATAACTCTTTTTTATGTTAAAGGTTTGTTTCTAGTCCTATTTTTGTTTTAGTTCCAAATTTAGTTTTAATCAATTAAGCATTTACATGCCATAATTTTTATATTTAGTGGACTCTATATTGGGTCAAATGCATAGTCCCACCAAGAACAATTTTTATCCTTTCTTAACAAAAATTCAATGCTTAAATAAACCATATGGAATTTAAGAGAAAATTTGTTCATAAACCATTATCACATATACTCTAGTTTCTCATCTCGTTTACATTGTTTCTTAGGTATCTTACTGGTGTCACTTTAAAACAAAAAGAGTTATGAAAGTTATTGTCTAACATCTTTAAGAAGTACCTAATTAGAGGCATTATAAATTCACATGAGATATAAGTTAACCTCCTAATCAAGTACCTAATGTTTGGTTTAATTCCAATTTCCACTTAGGGCTCTACACCCCATTATAGATCAGATTTAGGTGTAAAAAACATATTTACCCTAGAAAGCTTCTGTAAAATAACAAGGCGCTATAGTTTAACTCGCCAAGGTAACATATTTAGTTGACAGGATTTAAAGAGATTATTAACAAGAGTTTAAGTAATAGTACAACTATTTCACTAGCTCCATTGTTTCATCTAGATCCCACAAGGAATTCCTTTCAATATTTGTAAGACTAGGTAGTCCACTAGGATCCTAAGAAATTTTTAGTTCTTCTTAAACCAGAATTAGTTGGACCATATAATTGTTAACTGTCAGGTTTATGATAATGTCACTAAACATACCGACTATGATGGTAACTCAAAATTGGGCTCTTATCTACATAAACTAAAAGGTTCCATCGAGTGCAAAGTTTAAGTTCATTATATGGTTTCAATTTATTCTATGGTAAGAAGGATAACACATGAAGACAAGATATGCATGAATCTCATACTATGGCTAAGTGTTTTGTTTAAATCTCGTTATTACATTTACAAGGTAAGAATAAAACACACTAATTAATTAATTGTCTATTGAAAACTAGAAATGCACTATAATTTTTTAAATGGGTAAGTGCAACAATTTGGGGGATCAAAAAGTGGACATCAAATCCTGAATTTTACATCAAAAATAGAAAAACATCAAATTTTCTCTTCCACGGACTTGAACCATACTGAAAAATCAAAAAAATGTCACAAAAATGTTACCATCACGTAGGGGAGACTATTAGCTTTGTAGAAATATTTATTTTAAAGTGAATAGAATATGATGATTATCATTTTCTAATTATTTACTAATAGTATGTATTTAAGACACTTTTTCCCATGAATGTTCATGTCTATGTTTAAGACTACAAATTTTGTTTCATCTATCAGAATGTGATAAATATACTATCCCAACCGTGGAAAAATTCTATACACGTTAAAAAAAAGTATTTAATTTTGATATTTTTTTATAAAATCATGGCGGGAAAACAAAAATTGCTATGTTTTCTTTATGTTTTCAGACCACTTTCGCGGAAAAAATCATAGATAAAAAAATATTACTAAAAAAAACACAACATAAAATCTATCCCAAGATAGATAGTGGCATCTAACTTTTCACCAAAGGAAAAAAATATCAAGTTTTTTTCATCCAAAACATAGACAAACAAAGTATAATCTTACAGGTTTTTTCAAAAAAATAATTACAAAGTAATTGAATTTTGATTGTTTAATATATCTAGACTTGTTCATATTTTAAAAAATTAATAGTTTAGAAAAAAGATTCTGGATACTACGATTCATATTTATATAAGTGTTTATAATTTTGAGTGCATGCATTGCTAATAATTCCTACAAGTTGCTATTTACCTATTATTTACAATATGTCATCCACTTATGACCCCTTTTATGCCCCCCAACATGCTTCACTTACCCAAATTCAAATTCATTTAGCATACATATATAAATTTTACAATATAAAATTTGAGGATCCAGATAAAACCCATGTGTAGAGGAACATTTCCCTTAAACCCTAGTGTCTAACATTTTACAAAACTTCAATTATAATGCTTTTCATACTTCACAAATGTTGAAATATCCTCTACAATTTAATTTAACACATATATATCTAACCTTTTTACCATACGTAAATATGAATTAAAAAGTGCACCTATGATTAAATTCCCAGTTCCCAAGGTATCCATAAACTAACATCTCATAGATATTATGAAATTTTAGATATAAACATTTCTATGAGATGACAATACATTATAAATATATACATTCTACAATGACCTATATAAATTGCAATAATAGACAATGAATTACACCATGCCTTTTCGTCATCTTTCTTGCATCCTATAAAACCATGTGAGCATGAAATCAACGTTAACGCACTGGCATGGCATCTACCTAGATCTAGCATAATTAAGGTTTTTGGTTTCCATATACATTCTAATAATACTTTGCATTTGAAAGGAGATGGTTAAAGACACATATTTATTTCATTTCACTTTAGTTTTTTTGTTTAAAACCAAGGACAAAGAAAGAAATAGGGAAGAGAGAGAAACACTTTTTTTCCAAAAGTTCAATTACACAAAACAAGTCACACGATAGAGTTTCAAACATTTATTTACAAGTGTAAAAAAATTTCCATGGTGGTTTGGCAAACTGATAGGGCTCCTACAACTTTCTTTTTACATTTTCTTACTAGTTGTAAAAAATTTCAATTTAGGATTAGAGGCTAGAAACCACTTTCAAATGTTGTCTTCTGGTGAGAAAACATACCACCGGTAAGTTTGTACATGTCCTCCTATACACCAAGGATTTACAACAACTGATGGAATTCTAAATTTGGGTTTACGATTAGTAGTCATTTTTTTGATGTCATTGGTTGTAATTGTCCTTGTTGTAAATGATCAAAATTTAGCTTGAGGGCTCAGAAAACCACTTCCAAAACTAACGTTTGATGGCTGAATGTGCAACAAGAAAATTCCTACAAGTTCCCCCATACATGGAGAATTCAGTAGAGTTGACGGAACTGAGAACTAGAAAATGGTTTTGAAATGACGACAAGTTTTCTAGAGCCACCGGTTGTAATTGGTCTAGTTTTGACCTGTTGAAACTGCGACTAGAGGCCTAAAAAATTCCTTTTCCAAACTATGGAGAAGAGTTTTTTTACCCAAATTGAAGTTCCTAATCAATTGTCTTGTAAAAATTCTTGGGGTTTGCGAAGGTGGGAATTTATTTCATTCTTTAGGGTTTAAATGGCGGGTTGATATGAAACCCAACTTTTTAGTATTAGAAGCTTCTTGAGAGTGCAAAAATGGGTAACAAGATTCCTAGAGAAGTGGTGAAGAGAGTACAAATAGTAGAATGGTGTCAATATATAGCTTGATGTAACTCTCCTCATATCAAGGAACACATACGATGCTTGACCTCTCTTTTATGGGGTTGAAAAGGTTGTTTAACAAGTCTCTTAATGTGGTGTTTTCTCAACTTTGCAAGTAAAGAAAAATGTTGTGTTTAGTTGATGAATTGCCTAACTCTCAACAATATTAGCAGACATGAACACTTGATTCGGATACCTGAGTTGCATCGTATAACATTATGATGACAACCATAGTTGATGTTCAAATGGTAAAACATTTTCAAAAATCACAAGGTGATGTTTTATTGCTTTACACTATTTAGGGTCTATTCCATATACAATTGTAAAATTATTTATCAGTTTAATTATTCTAATATAATGCAAATGAAGAACCAAATTATGAAAATTATAGAAGATGGAGGTAAGGAGACCATACCTGGAGAATATTAGAGTTGGTAGTGCATGAGGTTCTCCAAGAGGGTTCACCTGAATTCTACAAGGCTTCATCTCTCTTCTAGGCATTCCATCAAATGGTTTACATGCACCTAGATCACCCATCCACTTTCCTTTTCTTAAACGTCTCTAAATCTTTTTCAAAAAAATCATTTGTGCACATCCCCAAAATGAAGCATTTCATGAGACCCCATTTCCTTGAGGTGGAATGTCAATTATTTAACATGCCTTATCCTTTTCCCAACATTTTTCAAAGACGTTTAATATAAGAACACAGGGTGCAGAAATTTTAGAACCCATCTCAAATAAGAAGGAAGTTTTGAATGTTATAAATACACCTAGACCCGTATTCCTTTACTAAAATTACAAATCCATTCAACTACCATAGTGTAATGGGAATATTGAGACAAATATTAGAGTTTCTCTAGGATAGTTTGGGCATTAATTGATGTTCTTTCTTGCACAAACCAACATATCCACCCAAGCACCACAAGAATCGTCCAACACTATGCATTCATCTTCACCTTCTAATGTGATCTTTAAACAATGGTAGATGTACCCATAGAGCCACCTAAAATTTAATTAGCATGCTAAAGGTAACATTTAGAGCTCCTCCTTGATGGCCCATGCAGCCAAACAAAAATCTACCAAAAGAAAAAAATTCACACAACCAACATAGGATTACCTGCTATGTTGGAGATAACGTTGAGAGACTATAAGACTGTAGATGCAACACATTTTTTTTTATACACTTTTTCCAAGTTCCAATATAGTGTTGGTTGTCCACAAACCCTTTGATTTCACATAGATCTAGTAAAAGAGCCATGCAAGGTGATTTATATATGTTCCACGTCTAATTAAACCCCAAAGTTTGGCATAAGCATGCAGGATGTGGAAACAATTATGGATTATGGATTAAAAGATATCATTTTCTTGTATTTTCTCCCCTTATTACTCAATTACAGTTGCTTGGAACCAAAACACCCAATGTGAAGAAAACGAACAAGAAACAAGATATCCTTTTTCCCTCTCATTGACTATTAATCCCGCTTAAAATGAAAAAATAGATCCATGTGAAGAGATGAAAGAACCAACTATGGTAAGACTTTAGGATGGCTAAAAGAGGGATCTCCATCTTGCATAGTCCCACGTAGCCTTATGCATGCACTACAACTACAACATCTACCAAATTGTCCATTTTTAATGTTTTTATCGATCTCCATGATATATTGCAAAGATCGTATTTTTGCATGGGGCGGGAGTAGGAAAGAAAATGTAAAATGATTACGTCAGATACCTATTTGTTGCATAAGTGAAATAGTGTGACTATCTTGAGAGGCTACCCATGCCTTATTTACATAGTCGTGTCCTTCCATGGCTGAAATTATGCAAGGACTGCTAAATTTTCAACCTCCACATGGGTTTCACATTATAGATAGTTGGACGCACAATTAAAGTGCGTGAATTATTGTCAAGGATAATGATAGGACTTATTGGACACCTGCCACACTCAACTCCTACCACACACATTCCATTAAATTCTTTAATATTTTACAAACTAGAAAAGAGAAATAATAAATACATTAGAAAAGAGAAATAATTTCCCCATTACTCCTCTCATGTGTAATAGTGTAAAGTAGAAATGTAATAGTAATAATTACATACCAAAACATGAGTGCATAAAGGAGACCCATGGCCCTAATGTGTTCTAGACCGGAAGTTAAACTAAACACCATAGAGAAAGGGAGAATGACACACTTCATGCTCCTTGAATATGGCAAAAAATGATTCAATCAAAGTATGAATCCATATGAAAATGTTGTTATAATGATGATAGATATATAAATGTTGACTAATCTAGAATACTTTCCCCTGGGAAAAACCATATGGTATGGTCAAAACCATATATACATTCCTGACCATGCTGTAAGTTTATGAACACCTGTAAATTTTTCTTATTTAAGTTACCAAAATCTTATACTAACCAAAAAAAAATTCATCTGCATATTCCTATACCTGGAAATATACATGTTCTACTAAGAATGTAAAATAATAACCTAGATGTGTTCCCCCCACTTTTGAGGCATGTGAGGTAAAGACTATTGGCATGCGAATCAAAAGAAAAGATGGAAACCCATAGCTAATTGTGGTGGCTAGCAGGAAGAAGTTGTAGTTCCAAAAGATGATGTGCATGGTAGAAACTGTAGCACAAACTATTAGCAACAATAAGAAGAAACGTGATAACAATAATATTTTTGATGCAACAAAATAAAAATGAAAATAATATAAGATGGCGTATTAGTATAAAACAAGTGCATATAATATAGAAACAAGTCTGAATAATGTGAAATAGTATCCATTAAAATTTAAAAATGAAAGAAAACATAGTACACTCATGGCATCACCATATATTCAAGGATCGTGAGCCTGCAAACAAGAAAAATGAAACCAACCACAATGTTTTACGATACAAAAATTTGACACCCACGGTGTCACAAGATAATCAAGGCCCTTATGCCATAGCTAGAGTTATAATCAAACATACACACATATAACTAGAAAACATGGATGAAAATTAATCATTACAATATGTGATATTAAACATATGATATATGATATATGAAAAATATAGAAATGACTGTAAACAATTCATAAGACACATGTGCTAGTGTTATTAGTTCGAAAGATAATAAATACAAATTTGAGATTATATATATATATATATATATATATATATATATATATATCCATGTTTATGTGTCTTTGTAATAAAGAGAAATGATGAAAGAAAGAAACTATAATGGAAATATATCATTTGGTTGTAGTATGTAAAAGGAAGATGCCTCAAAGGTTAGTAGTTTCAGTAAAGAGCAAGCTATCACCATTCATTGTGTACCCACTCTATGTATGTCCAACATCATTCTCATTATGCCATGTGATCACATCTATGTAAAGAATAAATGGTGTCTATCAGACCAAAGGAATTAGAAACATGTATAATGCAGAGTGCAAATAATATATGCTATAAAAATAGGTCCTGAATTTGTATTTTTACAAATATTTTAATTTTTTATATTATATTCCCTCAATAATGGCATATATGAAACAATATTCTCCAAATATAATAAAAGGTGATCCAAGAATGCACCTATGGAAGGGAATAGATACAAATGATGCAAATAAAAGGGTGGGACGTTAGATTGAACCCTAGTGTGTGTTTATTTTCAAAGTGAGGTTTGGGTGCCAAACCACTCCCTCAATAGTCAGGTTAAACCTATAGACCGAGTGCTTCATCAAGGAATGATGGGTAATTAGATACAACTTTACTAGTGGATAAGGAATGACATAATAGTGCATGTACATGAAGATTTAATATATATTAATAATAATTAGTATTACATAGCAATAACGTATATTGAGTGAAAATGTAGTATTAAATGCATGAATGGTTGTTATGTTATATGTGTAGAATATTGCATCTTGGATTCTAATATAAGTATTTATAAATAGGACGAGGAGGTGAATTAAGTGGAATTTTATATTTTTCCATTATTAAGTTTTATGCTTTGCAACTAGGCGTTGATAAAGATGTGATTATTTTAATGAAATAATATCCTCATCTTTAACAATAGAATGAATATTATTTTTTTTAGATACAATAAAAATGTGTTTGGTTTTAAAGGGGACCATAAAATACCCGAGTACAAATAGAGACAAGATAAAGTGCTTAAGCCCAAGAAAGAAGTCCTCTACCAACAGCCAAAGAAAGTATAAAAGAAACTTAAACCTTAAGAGGATTTCCTGTAGTCAGACTAAGAGTGACTCCATAAAACGACATCAGATTCGACACTAAAATATCTCTTCCGAAGAAACTTAGTCCATCCTTCCGCATCAACACCATGTGTGGATGGGGCATTCATAAGGTTAGTATTAGGTCCACCTGCATCCACCATGAAGCACACCATAACATTTCCATTTTAAAGTTCTATTGAAACTTCCCTCGAGCTATGAGCCTCAGAACCACCAATAATATCCACTTGAGTAGACTTAACCACATACATCTAGTCTAAAGAAAGGATCCAATTTGAAAACGAACCCCTACTTACGGACCCAAGCTCCTACTAAGATAGAAAAATAGCCACAGAAATGTTCCCCACTCTTGCTGACATGGGACTGATGACATTAATGGGTTGATTAAAAATTTAAAAATCCTGCTCATTGAAACCTTCCACATAATGGTTAGGAAGATCAGATCCCACCACCAAAACACCACCAGGATAATGCCACTTAGGGGAGAAGTGGACCCAGTCAAAGAAACATCTAGAAACGCCAAACTAGAAGTGACACCTAATTCCACGTGTGTAGAGCCATCCACAAAAGCACCCGCTGATTCATTCTCCACAACATAATCATCCAGATCCGCCACTAAATCCACATCTGACTCGTGTCCCAAATGAGATATGGGCTTCCTTACATTCTTTTTTTTACCCAAATAATCCATTAATAGCTTTGCAACCATGACTATTTGCTTCAAAACCTGCCACCCTAAACCTTAGACAGATTACTTGGGAGGATTTGATACCGATTCGTTGTTCCCATTTTCCAAGGAAAGAATCCAATAAGATTTATTTGGGCACAGGTATGCTAACAGGAACATTGATATAGAGTTCGGCATAGATCATTCAAGATTGAGATTTAGTTGTTGGGTCAACTATCAAAACACCCATTGCTCTTGCTATTCCTAGGAACACTTCAGGTTCCCAAAATTCCAATGGGAAAGTAGGAAGCCTTATCCAAACTAGGATAACCTCAAATTTTCTTCCTTGAAACAATCTGGATTGCCACCACATTATTGTGAGGGCCGATCTCCCAAAAAACTAGGGTTCCCTCTACAACACCCTTTCCAAGTCTCTATTATCTTTTAAATAGAAAATAATCTCATCTTCTGCTAAGGCTCTGACCTCCAACTCAAAATCCCACTTTCTCCTACACCAATCTTTGAAGGAATTGATATTGGGTCTCAGCTCAATGAAATAACCAACAGTAGTGTGTTGAAATCGATACTTGGGCATTTCAACAACCTCAATAGGAATCTGTAACTTTGAAGCTTCATCTTTCCATGAGGGAAACAGTTTGAGAGGCTCATGTGGCATACTCTTAAGAGCCTTCCAACCTATTACTGACCTACACTTTTCCTCTATTGTTCCAATCCTACCTGTAGAACTACCCCACCCTTCGCATTATTTATCTTAATAGGTTTCTCCATTCTTTATCTCACTACTACAAAAAATATTATGTGTGTAACCCAAAAATGACATTTTAGAGACACACTTAGTGTAGTGCCCACTTACCTTCGACACCTTTTTTATTATTGTTTTTTAATATTGTTGACTGCACTTATGGATCTATTGTAGATTCTTTGATTGAGCATGTTAGTAGATATTAGAGATACTAAATTGTTATTGATTCTATTCATATATGATGCGTATGGAACATTCGAGACATTTGATGTTGATATTGATATACTGTTTACATGGTTATTTATCTATATTTTTGACATGTGATATAATGAGTCTTATTGAGTAGACCTTTGATAGTTGGATTAATGTGGTGATCATTTTGACATGGATGAAATGTGGAATAGAAATGTGCTAGAAATTGTAAGTGATATCGTATTTGCATAGATGATATTTAATCATATATAGTTGATTTTATATTTATATCGTATATTTGACATGAATATTTTAATACAGCCACAAGGCTGAAGGAGGTATTCTCTGTTTTACAGGCATATTATATTCACAACAACATTGGGGGATTGGAGATCAACAACATCGGAATTTGAGTAGAATTCAACTAGGTTCACCATGGCAACATGTAATTGTGTGTGTGTTATAATTATTTGGTTAGGGGAAAATTGTGACCTAGGGCTCATGTGTTTTTTTTTTTCACTTTTCCTTTTAATAATGTTGGTATGTGTTTCCTTTAGTAATGAAATTTACTTTTTTTATTATTTAGATTTTTGGATATATGTTTACCCCTTTATTATTCATGGGTTTTAGTGTCTAAATTAAGCTAATTTGAATTTGTCCTAAACTAATTAAAATATGTGACCAAAAAGGAGTTCATTTATTAGACTTGATTTACTCTTGGATTTTGTGTTGAGTGATGTGTGTTTGAGTTTTGAGTGTAGCACAATCTACCCTTCATGGGAAACTCGAATTTGGCCTTAGAGACCAAATTTGGAAACAAGTCAAACATTTCCCACACCTCTTAAATGCCCATGCCAACCCTACCTGTGGGTTGGGGGGTCAAATTTAGGCTCTATTAGGTGTTTTGGGGGATAAAAAGGTGAAATGTTAATTTCACTTTCTGTAAAATATTTAATTTTGTCCTTTGGGGGTATAGGCTTAGATGGAGTGTGTAAGTTTCTTGTCATTTCTTCAACCACATATTAATTATGCATTGGAACATGAGGTTGACCAAGTGATGTGTAGTGGAGAGGAAATGAGGTGGCATCCTACTTAGAGCCACATCATCCCCCTCTCTGCTTAACCTATTTATTGAAATCTTTTTACTTGTTTGGGGGTTACTTGATCACTTTAGTCTCTTGAATTTTTGGAGATCGGGAGGATTTTTGAGAGAGCTTGTGGATTGTTGGAGCTTTGTTGATGCTTGCTTGGTTTTTGGAGAAGCTTGGAACTTCATACTTGGAACAAGCTCTACCATGGAGAGGTAGGAGCTTTATCTTAGTTAAAATTATGTTCTTTTTATTTTTTGTTCATATCTTTGTTTTGTGTGTTGTTTTCCCTTTGGAATGTTGTATGGTATGGGTAGATTGCCTAAGTTTGGAGTGGGAGGAGACTATGGGGAGTTTCACCTTTTTCTCAGATTGTTTCTTTGAATTGTTGACGAAACAGATAGGGTAACGGGCATAGGAGGAATACATGTTCAAATGTCAGTTGATGGGTTGTTGCGTGCGTATGACTTCTGAATCCACAGCTGGCCATGAGATCTGCCTTTTGGCTAGAAGGAACTACTTGTAATGAAAACAAGACCACCAGAAAGAATCAAACAATATGAGCAGTGAACTGCCTAGCATGAGCTAGATCCAGGAAGTATGGTACTTCCTAGATGGTTGTCAGTCCACTATTTTAAACAAATTAATGCTGAAAATAAGGTAAATCCTATTGTTATATTGAAATGATTTAGGTATCTCACTTAAAAACACAATAAGAAAATAGATCTAATATAACAAGCTAAGCTAGATTAGAATCCATGGGTCAAAGGATTGATTATGAGTTCTGCAAGTCTGATAAAAGGTCTCTGGTAGGTCACAGGTGAGTGAGGGTGAGGTAAATTTAGGTGGATAGGTCTCTGTTTAAGACTGTGTAGGTAAACACAGAGATAGGCATCGGTCAGAGGGTGACCAACCACAGTTAGGTAGAACCGGTGCCTATTATTGTGAAATATGGAAACATCACAGAATGGGGTTTTAGTCTCCTTTGTTATTGCACAAAGAGTTTGGTTGGTCAGGACGAGGTATTGGGTGACTAGAATGGGTTTTTACGAGTTTTAATGGGGCTATGAATTACAAAATGTTGGAGATGGTCAATAGGGAGCAAGATAAACAATGGATGATAAAATACTGATAGAATGAAATAACCAAGAAAGTATGATGTTGTTCTTACTTGGATTTCATTCCTTAAAGTCTATGTGTGAAGGATGGAGGTACTGATGATGGGTTTGAAGGCTGCAAGTGATCACTAACTGAAGAAAAGCTTCTGCATGGGCTGTATGTGCTCTCCTCTTTGCTTGGATAGATTAGAATATGGTTGGGAAGGCTGTGCAGGAGAAGATCCTTAATCTCCTTCCTTGATGTCAGTTCTTGTTGGAATTGGCTCTCTAAAGATATGTTATCTCTCTGAGATTTTTTTCTTGCTCGTTAAATTTCTCCCGAAGTTTACCGACTTGCTTCTAACTTCCAGCCTTCAACCTTGAGAATGAGGTTGTTTTGGGGTTAAAAGGGGTAACCGACGGTGGTCTACCTTAATCGGCGACGGTTAGGGGTAGTTGGTGTCGGTCAAGGCAGGATTTTCTAGGTTTACCAAACTTAAGGAGATCCTACTGATTTCCTCGGATCTTATGTCGTTATCCCACAGATTAGACCAAGAGCCTCTTGTGAGCATGCGGGAATGTGGTTAGAGGGAGTGTAGGCATTGATTTTTAGGGTTTGGGTAAGTCTTAGTTAGTTATGGTAACTTGCTAAGAATAGGTTTTAGGTTGAGTTAGCTTGATGAGGTGTCTAAGTGAAGTGTTTGTGTAGATATTATTTAAATAAGATATTTAAATAATAAATATAGTGAGGATAGAGCATTAATTAAATAAAATTAATTAAATTAATATTACTAGGGTGAAGGGGGTCATGGCTAGGTAGATGTAATAAAGGGGGCTTATATGTCAAGGGATGAAGGGGGAGTGTGACCTAATTTTAGTGTCTACATTTTTCCCCTTTTTGTTGTGTAGCTTGTATTGGTAAACGATGCTAACAAAAATAAGATGTGGTTAGCCCATGTGAGGGTGAAGGTGATCCCTCTCAAACTAGGAACTCACGAGGCAGCAGGCTGAAGTGGTGAGTGGTTTGATAAAAGGTAAATGTGAGGAAAAGGTAGGTGAGTGTAGGGGAAGAAGAAGTGAAAGGTCTACTCAGGTGATCTAGGTAATGGGTCAGGGTCAAAGGTAGCAGCATTCAAACGCACACACACGTATAAATTGTAGCATGCTACCGGGTTGAAGAGTAGGAAAACTCTACATTGTCTAAGGTCGATAGGTTTATCTAAACAAGGGTGAAGTGAATCCGGTATCCAAGGTATAGGATAAGGTCAGGAAACACAACATAGGTTTGGTGTAGGAATGTTTAGGTATGTTTCAATACACCAAAGGTAGGGTCAAGATAAACAGTCACAATAATAGGCTAGGTAACGTCATTAGGTTAATCAACATAGGTAACAGCGCCACAAGGTATAGTGAACACATGAGGTCAAAAGGTCACTAGTAATGGTCTTGGTCTAAAGATTGAGATCATGGCATGGGTAAGGCCGAGGTAGGGGTAAAATTAGGAGGCATTGACAGCGGACACAGTGAGGTTGAAGAAGGTGGAGGGGCAGAAGAGAAGGTAAAGTGGTATAGGTAGGTGAATGGAAGGAAAAAGAAAGGAGAGGTAAGGAAAATGAGGTAAATGTGAGGGCAATGAGTAGGTACGGTAACTGATAGTGGTCACTATGAAGCGATGATGGTGGAGAGGAACTGACGATGGTAGTTTAGGGCACCAAACCGGTAGCGCTCAAGGGTTAACCGACATCAGTCGGGTCGGGTAGGGTATAAAAATAAAAAAACCTACATTTGAAAATTCATTTGTGCATTTTGTAAAGGAGAAAAGGACAAAAGAAAGTGTTAGAGGAAGAGGTCAAAAGAGTACTGTAGAGAGATTGGTTGGCGAGCCACATAGGTGAAAGTGGTTGAGTGAGAGGTGGGGCCACAAGATCAGGTCGCACAATTCATGTGGCTGAGGATTGGTTGAGAGAGTTAGAAGTCAGTTGAGGATGGTGGAGGACAAAGAGGGCTTGAGAGGACCAGCGTGAAGGCCAGAGGTTCCTCCACGATGGCGGTAGCGAGATTAGGTAGGATTTGAACCTTTGGTGTTGATTTTTGAGTTAATTTGGTGTAAAATGTAGAAAATATATTTTTTTTAAATGGGGGGGGTGGGGGGAAAGAATTTCAAAGTGGGAAAAAGAGAGTAAAAAGGTAATATTGAAGGGTAGGGGGTTGGGAAAAGGGGAAATGTAGGAAAAATTAAGGGTGTAAAGAGGGATGTGGGTGGGTAGAATGTCAAGGAACGGAAAATGAGGGTTGGAAAGTCAGGGCGGGTGGGACGACAGTATCTGTCGTCAGTCAGCTTATGGTGAACGTCAGTTGGTAGAGACCGGTATCCGTCACAAGAACAATGACTGATGCCAATCAAGGGGAGACCGTGGTTGGTCAGGGGATAACTGGGGTTCGGTGATGATAACCGACACCGGTTAACCTTAGGTTTGGATAGGTTTGGGTGAGTGTTAGGTTAGATAGGTTCAGGTAGATGGATTTGGGTAGGTTTGGGTGAGGGTTAGGGTAGATAGTGTTGAGTGGATGGTTTTGGGTTAAGTTGGGTGAGGGTTAGGGTAGATAGTTTTGAGTGGATGGGTTTGGGTAGAGTTGGGTGAGGGTTAGGGTAGATAGTTTCGAGTGGATGGGTTTTGGTAGATCTGGGTGAGTGACAAGGTCAACAAAATAGGGGTGGGGAAAGAGATTAATTTGAGATGTCAGGTAAAATAGGTAAGTTGGGAAAGGTATACTAATACATTTCTTTTGGTTGGATGGAGGTGAGAGACGAGCTGCGAATGAGAGCCCGGGTGCCACCCTTGTTATTGAGAGTATAGGTGAGCACGACATAGGTGAAGTGGTAGCATGTTGTAGAGGTGGGATTGATAGGGGTGCGGCGCTACCAGCATGTAGTCTGGGAGGTGATTCTTATGGTTTCCCTCATCGATAGATAGGACTCGGTGACCAATACCTTCCATTTTCTGACAGGTGAAATGAAGATCACCCTGGAGGACATCTACAGGATCCTGTGGTTGCCCATATCAGGGACCCATGTGTATTCTATCTCTTTAGAGGCATTTGAGGAGTTACTAGCACCTGTTTTTGGTGAGGGTGTAGCAGACCTGACTTTCCATAGCACTAACATGAGTTACGAAGTGATGTATAGAGCTCATCCAGAGGAGATGATGTTAATGGTACTTGTGATGGAGGCAGTGTGCTACTTCACACTGCTGGATGCAGAGGGGGGAGATTCCCAAGGTCACTGATGGGAGTCCTCCATGACATGATGATACATCGGACATGGTTTGCATGGGTACCTACATTGCTGACATAGGTGTATAGAGAGCTATGGGCCTATGGGTGATTACGGAGGTTGAGCATCTACTGCGTCGTACTACTACATTACTAGGCATACAAGCACATTGTTTGTGTTCAACCAGTGCGGATGCCTCAAGTAGGTGCATTCCCACGGAGAGTTCTGAGAGTTGGGTACAGGCGGTGGGTACCGGACATTGGAGAGGCCCGAGGTGCCATAGCTACTCATGATGTAGCTTACTATAGGAGGTTGTTGGATGGGTTTTCTAGGGGTGGATGTCATTTGAAGGTTATATGTGGGCTCCCCTACATACAGAGAGATGGCCACGGAGCTAGCTAGGCTACAGATACATCTGTGCATAGAGGGGAGGAGGTAGGTAGAGATGGAGGGAAGATAACTGCCCTATAAGCACAGGTGCAGGCTTTACAGGGCCAACTAACAATAGCACAAACACAGATTACTACCCTATAGGCCTAGCTACAGGCACAGACATAGATTCCAAGGCTGACTCAGGCTTTAGGACCATCACAGGGCTTAGCATAGGTTTAGGGATAGGGTCCCATTGTATAGGTACCCATGCAGGTAGCGGGACCCATGGCACCTCCATAGACAGTGCCCATGGCCATGTTCAAAGAAGCCCTAGGAGAGGCATAGTATTACCAGGATCATTTGTTAGCTATCGAGATAGATGTATCCTACTATGCTGAGTACATACCACATAAGGCCTCTAGTGAGAGGAATAGGTCCTACACTCACAGTGTGGAGAGTACAGGGGGGCAGCGAGCCCAGAGATAGGGTCATGGTGAGGCCACTATTATACAAAGGCCAGCCCCAGGTGAGGGGCCATCAGGAGGAGGTGAGGCAAGTGTTGGACGCCAGACAGGTGCGGAAGAGAGGTCAAGAGAGATGCAATCATAGGGAGCATTCCCTGACATTATATGGGGAGACGATTGATGTGCTATGGACCGGACTACGTGCCGAGTCATTTTGTATGTAGTACATATGAGACCGTCATGCATGCCGAAGATTTTTTGTATTTATGATTTTTTTGTACATGATACTGGCCTGCGAGCTAATGATGATTATTTTGGAGATACACATTTACGTGATATGGGTGTACATTGTATTGATACACACATGTAAGGATGAGGACATACATGGTATTTGGTGATGTTTTAATGTGTTTATGAGATATTGGTTTATGGCTTGTGTTAGATGAGATATGGATTTTGTTGGTTTGTATTAGATGAGATATGGGTTTTTTGGTTTGTATTAGATGAGATATGGGTGGAAACTAGGTGAGTTAGGCATGATGGAGTCAGGTATGTTTAGGCATGGATCAAGTCAGGCTTGTTAGGCATGGCTTCGAGTCAATTTTTTTAGGCATGGTTGAGTCAGGTTATTTAGGCATGGTTGAGTCAGGTTATAGGCATGGATCGAGTTAGGTTGGTTAGGCATGGATCGAGTTAGGTTGTTTAGGCATGGTTGAGTCAGTTTATTTAGGCACAGTTGAGTCAGGTTATAGGAATGGATCGATTCAGGTTGGTTAGGCATGGCTTGAGTCAGGTTGGTTTAGACATGGATGTCCATTTCAGTATTTTGGTACCAAATGGTAATATAAATGCATGTGATGGTATAAAATGTGGAAAATGTTAGTTATGTATGAAAGTGTGAAATAATATAAGTGGCACAAGTTATGTGGTATATAGTTTAGATGTCGAGGTTTTTGAGATGAATAGGAAATCAGGTAAAAGTGGGGAAAATGATTAGGGTAAATAGTGGCCGAGCTAACCTTCTAGGGCCCCATTGCCCTGGAAGTGCTACCTACATAGTCCTGATGAAAAGGGACCTCAGACAGATATAGTTATCCCATAAGCTAAGGATGAATATGAAAATGAGTTGGTAGGTTTGTGGTCATGTTGTGGGTTTGGGTTTAATAGGTGGGGGTAGATGATAGTAAAAATGTTGTAGGTGAGGGCGACTATGGAAAAAGGTGAGGATGAACCCTAAAGGTAAGCGTCAAGGACCAAGTCTTGTATAAGAAGATCAAAAGGTAATGAAGAAGAGAAATGATAAGAGGGGGCAAGAAAGCCACCTGATTAGCAAGGATAAAAACGTAAGACCCTAAAGACAATACATGATTGATAATTCTAAGAGTTATGAATAGTCACATGGTCACCAAATGTCATAGGTTTAGCAGGTCCCTTGAGGTATGAAGTGAAAAGACAATGGATAAAGAGGTGCAGGTAATTGGGTCGTAAAATGGGAAGTAGAATGCCTTAGGCAATAAAACCAATATCACAATAGGCAAGTCATGACGAAATTTTTTATTTTTCTTTTCCTTTTATTTTTGACTATGTAGATAGACTGATCAACGTAGGAAGTCTATATAGGAGGAATATATGTCTCCTTGATGTCTTCGCAAAGCTGATCAATGTGAAAAGCTTCTAAATTTTGATTTTTGAGAAAATAGTTCTCTTTTTGGAAAGACTATGTAGAGAGTTGTGAGCTTCTTATAGCTATCCTTTGAGGGAGAAATCTACTTATAGTGACAATGGAAGGTGGAATATTTCCTTTGGAGGGATTCATATTTTATATTGGAATTCTGACTCAAGGAGTTAATCCCTTATTTTGGAAGATGTCCTTCTAAGGGATTTATCTTTGTTTTGTTTTGTTTTAGATTTTAAGTCATGGACGAGACTATAATGAAGCATTTAGTTCTTATTGAGAAGGCAAGGGTGAATGACCATGGGATCTCATCTAAAAGAAGAAGAAAAGTATCCATGAGAATCATGCCATGTGCAGAGCCATGGTGCACATATTTAAGATAAGGCAAAAGGGTGATGGGTAATCACATGATTCTTGTTTAATCGTTAGGGAGATGGATGGAATGGATAGCTCTCAAGGGACAATCCTGTAAAGAGACACAGGGTGAGTTAGGACAATGACTCAATAATAGAATGGTTGAAGATGTAATGCATTAAGGGGCTCAGGTTCAGGTTTACCCTTAAGCAAGGAAAAACGATAGGCACCCGATCCATAGGTATGAGTTATGATGTATGGTCCAAGCCAATTAGGAGTGAATATTCCCCATTTAATTTTTTCTGCTTTGGTTACATGTTGATTTTCTTTTAAAACAAGGTCACCAACTTGGAAGTTCCATTCATGAACATATTTTTCATAAGCACGTTTGATACATTGTTGATAAACTTGAATGTGATCCAGAGCATTAAGACGGTGTTCGTCTAATAACTTTAGTTGTGTTAAGTGATCCTGATGAAATTCATCATCAATAAGCATGTCATGGAGAGAAATGTGAAGTGAGGGGATCTAGACTTCAAGAAGCAAAACAACCTCAGTATCATAGACCAGTGAAAAGGGTGTAGCTGCAGTGGCAGTGTGAATACTAGTGCAGTATGCCCATAGAGCAAAAGGAATGTACGTATGCCAATCCTTCCCAGTATCATCAACCACGTTCATGAGAATTTTATTGAGGATTTTTTTAGTGGATTTGGCTTAGCCATTGGTTTGTGGGTAATAAGGTGAGGAGAAACTAAGCTGAATGCCGAAGGTGTCACAAAGTTTTGCAGTGTTTTGTTTTTGACTTGTTTTCCATTGTCAGTGATCAGGCAATGAGGGACACCAAAGTGACAAATGATGTGATGGTTAATGAACTCACATATTTTCTTAGATTTTGTGGAGATGAGTGGTATGGCTTCTACCTATTTTGTGTAGTATTCTATAGTAGTTATGATCCATTGATGACGTTGGGAAGAATGAGGATTGATTTCTCCAACAAGATTCAAACCCCATTGAGAGAAGGAGCAAAGGTCACGAGTGAATTGTAAGGCATGAATGGGTGTATGATGAAGGTTGGAATATTGTTGACATTTCACGCAGTGTTTGACATAGTCGCAACAATCATGGTTAAGGGTCGGCCAGTAATAGCCTAGGCGAAGAATATGCTTAGCAATAGCAAGGCCACTAAAGTGACATCCACATATACCATCATGAACCTCCTTACTGGTATAAGAAATTTCAGAAATTTTGAGGCATCGTAAGAGAATACCATCAAATCCATCCTTATAGAGGAGTCCCCCCAGGATAACGAAATGGGATACCTTCTTAAGGAAGGCACATTGTTCATTACGGGTGAGATCAGGATGTAAGATGGAGAGGGAAAGGTAGTAGGAGCATTGTTTATACCAAAGGTCATTCGGGTCAGGGGTGTCAATCCTAATTGATTAAACATCGTGAGGTAAATAAGAAGGTGAATGGAGGTGTTGTATAGTGACAAATATTTTTGAATCAGTAGGGGAAGCAGGTATTTGGGAAGCAAAGTAGGCCATAGTGTCTGTAAATTTTTTGGTTGACCATGGGATGAATTGAAGGGTGTAACGATAAAAGGTGGTCAAAAGTATGTCTACACGATGTTTATACTTTTTAAGTATCTTGTTATGAAATTTCTACATACCATTAACTTTGTTTATGACCAATTGTGAATCACCAAAGATGTGGATTGATTTGACATCGAGGGCATAGGCAGTCTGGAAACCTAGTACAAGCGCTTCATACTCGACAATATTGTTGGTGCATTCAAAGTCTAGTTTGAAAGAAAAAGTCATGGGTTCTCCATCCAGAGGGATAACGATAACACCAGCTCCACCACCACACTGACACTTAGAATTGTTGAAGAACAGTGTCATTTGGTAAGGGGGTTCATCTAGGGAAAGGGTAGCAATGGATTCATCAGGAAAGTCAAAATTAGAGGGTTGGTCCCCGAGAATAGGTGTGTCAGCCAGTTGGTCAATGATAGCCCGGTCCTTGATGGAATTTTGGTGAATTAATTCAAGGTCAAGGTCAGCTAAAAGCATAAACCATCATGCGATGCGCTGATTTTGATAGGTTTTGGCATACATGAAGTGTAAAGGGTCGGTGTTGGTCACAACATAGGTTTTGTGGTTGAATAGGTAATGGCATATTTTGGTGGCAACAAAAACTAAGGCTAAGCAAATCTTTTCTAGGTGGTTGTATCAGGTTTCATAGTCCAAAAGAGTATGGCTTATGTAATAAACCACCTGTTCCCTATGTTGTTCATTGTGATGAGCGAGCATGGCTCCCAAGGAATGATCGGTAGCTAATATGTATAGGTAAAAAGGTTGATCGTCTTTTGGTAGAATGAGTACGGGTGGTTCAAGAAGGTATTTTTTTAGGGCCTCAAAAGCTTTGTAACAGTCATCATCCCATTTAAATGAGACATCCTTCCTAAGTAGATGATGAAATGGTTGACACCGATCCGATAATTGTGAAATAAAATGGAGAATGGATTACAATTTACCTTGTAGGCTACGGAGTTGTTTGAGGTTCATGGGTGGAGGTATTTCCAGAATGGCCTTGACTTTAGCAGGGTCAAATTCTATACCATGGAGGGAAACAATAAATCCTAGGAGTTTTCCTGAGAGAACCACAAAGACACACTTTTTAGGTTGAAGGCATACGCAATATTTAATGAGGCGGTAAAAAATGGTTTTGAGGACAACAAGGTGCTCGGCGTAGTGTTTAGATTTTTCCAAGAGATCACCCATGTAATCTTCCAATATGTGATGCATGATATCATGGAAGATGTAAGTCATAGCACGCTGATATGTGGTGCCAGCGTTTTTAAAGCCAAAAGGCATGAGTCGATAGCAAAAGGTTCCCCAAGGGGTAATGAATGTGGTCTTGTGTTGATCTTCTGGGGCAAGCAAAATTTTGTTATAACCTAAGAAACCATCCATGAGTGAGACTATCTCGTGACCCGTGGTAAGGTAAACCAGTTGATCAATACTAGGAAAGGGAATGTAGTCTTTTGAGCAAGTGAGGTTGAGGTCACAGAAGTCCGTTCAAATGTGGAATCCACCTGTTGCTTTAGTAATAGGGAAAATGTTAGAAATCCAACAAGGATAATCAATGGGTAAGATGAAGGAAACAGAAAGAAGACATTGAAGTTATTCTTTGACGAGAAGAGAAATGTGAGGGTACATTTGCCTCAGCTTTTGTTTGATAGGTTTGGCATTGGGAATGGCTACGATATTGTCGGCACTATGGTGGGGTCAATACCAGGCATGTCTGCGTAAGACCAAGTGAAAGCATGTTTATGATCTCAGAGAAAGGAAGTGATGGCTTCCTATTCAGCAGCATCTAAAGATTGTCCAATCTTTAGGATGTGCGAGTCATCCTGAGTATGAATGTTGATCTCAATAGTTGATTCATTCAACATGGTTTACGTCTCAGAGGGTAATGACCGATGAATATATGAGTCTTCTACACCAAGGTAGGTGAGTATGGATTCATCATCCTGACATTGAATGACGTTAATGGTAGGTGTGTCATCATCAATCATCTCAGGACACAGGAATGGAAGAGTGGAAGAGGCCTTGCCTTCGCGTTGATAAGTCAAAGGCCCTAAGGAAATTGTGTTTATGAAAAAAAAATTTTAGGAGGGATAGATTCATGATCCATCGACTCCATCGGTGAGGGTGGTGATGAAGGTGAAGAAGGGCTAGGGTCCTCAATGAGTTCAATGCAGGTCTATTTGGTAGGAGGTTTGGGGAAGCCGATACCACTACGGTCATTATGATTGTAGGTGGTACATGGAATAACATTATGGTGGCCATGCTCATAAAATCCAAAACCAAAACCCTTCCACACACAACGGTGTAGGAAGGTGTGGAAGAAACTACGATTGGTAAGTGATTGGAAGTCAACGAAAAATGGGTGGGGTTGTGATGGTGGTTTAGTTGTGTAGGTGGTAGTATCAGGTCCCCCATAAGTGAGACTAGTACGAAGATGAGAAGGACCATAAAGAATGTGTTCTCCTATATGGTGATCATAGCGAGGGTGTTGGTGAAGGCTTCCATACTCATGTGGAGTAAGGAAGGTGTTGACACTATATAGGTGGTACTCCCCCAGAGTGAGGCATTGAAAAACACCTTCCAAGGGATCAGTGGTTGGTATCTGGGTAGCTATTATGGATGATGTGTTGGAGGTTGATGCGGAGGTGGTGTTGATGGATTGGGAAGCTAATGGGTCATCCGTGGAGGTGATTGCGGTGGTAGGAGTAGAGGAGGTATGTATGCTAAAAGTAGCGGTGGTACTGGTAGGTGTGGGTATAGGTGTAGGTGAAGTGGTAATGGTTGCGGAAGTAGACAGCTTGACTAGTATGAGTACATCGTTTGGTTGGTAAAGCATTTTGCATGTTTTAAAAGGTGATGGGTCAGCTAGAATGGTATAAGTGTGTCCTTCATGTTCAAAGTTTACACAACGATGCAAAGTGGAAGGAACACAACCCATGACACTGATCCAAGGTCTACCAAGCAACAATTTATATTAGAATTCCCCCTCAAAAACATAAAACAATTCTAGAACAGTGCGGGGGCCCACGCGGATGTGGAGGATAACAGTGCCTAGTGTTGAGGTGATAGCATCATTGAATGAATGTAACATGACCAGATGTTTATGCATGCAATTTTCAGGTATGTGCATTTGAGAAAATTCATGGGATGAAATGATGTTAATGCTAGCACCTCCATCAATCATCACACGGTATACCTGTATGTCATCAATGTGTATAGAGATGAAGAGGGCAGGGTCTAGGTCATCATTTTGGTATGGCGCGATCTTTGTCTCTAAGAAGCTGAGGGAGGCCACTTGGTGAAAAAGGTGAGGTGTGATGAAGGTGGTAATTTGGTGAGAGAGGCTACATGATGGGGTGTGATAATGGAGGCTACCAGTGTAGGGTCATTGGGTAAAACCTCGATAGTTTGAAGAACCTCCATGAGGGCTTGACGATTGGGATTCCGAGGTTTGGATAAGGTCGTTTAAGGAAATTTTGAGGGGAGATTGGTGTAACTATTTGAGCATGGTGTGATGTGTGACGCCATTAGAAATGGGGTATGTGGGGCCGTGGATAGTTATTTTAGGTATGGGGGCAGATAGTATGTTGGGTATAGGATTGGTTGGTGGTTCATTTTCCTTTTCCTTACCCTTCTGCACATGCATAGTGATGTGTACCATGTTGATTTTAGGGAGTTTTTTAAATGGAGAAGGTGTAGGGTAAGTGGTATAACAACATGAAGGGAAAAAACCTACTAGAGGAGAAAATCCCTATGAGGTCAGTTGGTTGCAATGACATTTGGGTGGTGGTATGGCAAGTTCTTTGATGCACACCATATTAATTTCAAACTTTATGTGTGGTTCCAGGAGCTATGAGGGTGGAGGTTGTGGTTGTTGAGTAGGTAATGTGGGAATGGGTGTAGGTGAAGCAAGATCCTATTCCAAAAGGTCATCGTCATCAATGTTGGTTTTGGGTGGACATAATTGGATAAGGAGGGTTTTCAAGGCCTTACAGTTCTCCACATCGTGCCCTGGCACACGATGGTATGCACAAATTTTGGTAACATCAAACCCCTTTGGATTGGGTTTGAGGAGGTCGTAAGGTCAGAGTGGTGGTAATGTGATAACAGAAGTCTCGAGGAGGTTGATCAAAATTTTGGCATAAGACCCTGCTAACAGATCACAATGGGAAGTGAATGTGGGTTTGGGTGCAGGTGTAGTTGGTTTTTGGGAATTGTTTTTGGAATTATAGGAAGTGTTCGAGCTATGGATTTAGGTGCCGGTGTGGTTTGAGGTATCAGTCAGGTTTGTTTTGGTAGGGTTATAGTAGATGGACGGGTAGGAGGGTTTGGTTTTGTTTTGACTACCTTGTTGTGGCATAGTGGGGTTTTGTTTTTGGATTGCACCTTCTTGGGTAAAGGTCATGTGGGTGTATGAGGTCTAGACGGAAAAGTAGACGGAGGAAGAGGGCGAGTTACCTAAGGGGATAACGGGGGTGGTATGAAGGTAGATGACGTGGGTCATGCTTGAGGTGTGAGGGACAATGACTGAATTATAGTGGGTAGTGAAGCAATGGATGAAGGTAACGGAGGTATTGGTGGTAAAGAGACTGTAGGTGTGGGTATGAGTCGTTTTGTGTGCCTGGGTAGGTTAGAGATTTGTGAGGTAGGAATCAGTGGTTGTGTTATTGGTTTATGGATGGGTGAAGGGTGCTTGACCATGTTAGGTAGCTTAGGTCTTAAGGTAGATGGGACAAGTGCGGGTGTGATTGGTGCAGTAGGGGTATGAGGTTGATGAGTTTATTTCTTGGGTTTGGGTGTCAGAGTAGGTGTGGTATTAACGTTGGAGGATGTAGCTAAATCCAGTTTAATAGGTGGATGAGTAAGGCTGGTGGTTGGGGTGACCCCTAAAGTTGTAATAGGTTTATTAGAGGTAAATGCTATGGGTATAGGTTTAGATTTAGGTATAGGTCGGGTTATGGGTAAGGGTGTGGTGTGAGTGTTAACAGGTATCATGGAAGGGGCTGCGACAGCAGTGGTGGTATGTGGTTTGATGGGTGGAAATGTGCTTAGGTAGATAGTGGAGGTGTCCTCGAGGGATCTCCGCATTTGTGTTAAGATAGGGAGTAAGAGGCGCCCCCATAATAAAGCCCTATCCACATAATCCAAGTGATCATCCAAATGTGATAATGACACATTTATGGGTGGAATTGGTGAGGACCTAATGGGAATTCCCGTAAAATGCATCTTAGAGATGGGGAATCAGCCAGCTTCAGCTTCCATGGGTAAGAGAGCTGAAAGTAGGTCTATTAGATGTTGGGTAGCTGATGGAGAATGCTCGCCAAGAGGTAAAGGTATCTCTACTAGGTCTATGACGGGTGGAAGAGATGATAGGAGTTCCTCAATAAGTGGAGGAACAGATGGGTGTTCCTCTATGGGTGGAGGAGGTAATGGGTGTTCCTCTACGGGGGAGAAGATATTAGGTGCTCCTGTGTGGGTGGAGGAGGTAAGAGGTGCTCCTCTGTGGGTTGAGGAGGCATGGTAGGTAAAGGCTCTCTAAGTGGAGAAGCTAGGGGTGAGGTGGTCTTAATGTTAGCATAATACTCCTCCATAGGTGATGTAGGAGATGAAAAGTGTTCTTCTATTGGTGAAGGAACGGTGATGATTGGTTCAAACGTGGAAGGAGGATTTTAGGCTAGGATTTCCTCTATGGAAGGGATGTGAGGTAATTGGGAGGTGACAGGTACCTCGTTAAAGATCACATGAACCTCACGTGTTTGGGTATCGTGAGTGGATGTCTCACCAGTTTGATTGGATGAAGGGTCGTGATTGGGAAATGGTTTTTTAAAGATTTGTAATTTTTGGTTGGGGGTGGCGTTGGGATTATCCATAGTCAACTCACCTTTCTCAAGCATTTCTTGGATAATATTCTTAAAAGTGATGTACTTTCCATCACTATGACCCTTCACTCGGTGATAGTTACAAAAATCTTGTTCCTTATACCATGCAGGCATGGGGCGAGCAGGGTTTAAACTAGTGTGTGGTTTTATGGGTGGAAGAGTGATGGCACTAGATTTGATAAGCTTTTCTAAGAAAAAAGAGTAAGGTTCCCCAATTGGGGTATATTTTCATTGTTCTTGTCTAAATCGAAAAGCGTGAATGGGTGATAGATTAGATGAGGGTGTAGCCTTATTAGATGGATGAGCTGGGCCGACCTTGAGTACCACTGTGTTAGCAGTACCTTTAGCATTTGAATACTTGGTTGGAGGTTTGGAAGAAGAGGAGGTTTCATTCAACTTGAATGCCAAATTCTTATTTAATAATTGGATTTTCTTCTCTTCGATGGCCCGAATCTCTAGCTTTCGTGCCATAGTGAATGCCTCATTGAATGTTCTGAAAGTTTAGGCCTGTAAGGTCGAGGAGATATGTTTGGCGCAAGCTCAGGTGAAGAACTCAATGAGTTCAGTTTTTGGCAATTGAAAGTTAATTTGATTGATCAGGCTGTGCCAACGAGCGACAAAATCTGTGATAGATTCATCCTCATACTAATGTGTGGAATATAGATCGGTCATGGTAACTTTGTTGGTAATGTTGATGGAGAAATGATCTAGAAAAGTTTGGGCTACCTGATTGAATGAAAATATGGAGTGTTTGGGTAACTGACTATACCAATATAATGTTGTTCCAGTGAGGGACATGGGAAAAGTTCTCAAAAGTATGACATCATCATGAGTAATTATATAACACCCATGTTTGAATGAGCACAAATGTTGTTGTGGGTCTTTCTTACTATTAAAACGATTGAATTTTGGCATTTCCCAATGCACAAGGTATGAATGGATGGGTGGATAGGCTCGTTGCAAACCTCATCATAAGTGAGAGTATTGTAGGAGCTAGAAACCAATGCCTCCAGTGTTTGCATCTTATCCATCATCAATTTAATTAGGTCATTGGTAGGTTGTGACGATTGGATGCATCCTATAATGCGAGGAGGTTGGTTTTGGCTGTATAATGGGTGTGGCATTCTAGTGTATGGGGCTGCCATGTAAGGTGGTGGAGAAGAAGGAAATGAAATAGGAGGTATGTACCCGGAATGAATGATAAATGAAACAAGCGGTTGTTGGTAATATGTATATGGGGGTGGAAGGGTCATGGTAACCCTAGTGGTAATAGGAGCTAATGATTGTGGAATAGACAGGACCATGTTCTGAAATGGGGGTAGAAGTCATCGACACTGGAGGTGGTAATGTAGCTATGAGTATGTATGAGACATTAGGGGCAAATGAGGTCATGTTTTGGGGTAGTCACTGAGGGTATGGTGGATGTAATGGGTGCTACAGAGGTAACAGATGTGGCAGTCATAGCGGGTATAGGACCTAACTGCAAAATGACTAGGGGTAAAGTGGAAGCGGGAAACACTGAGCTAGATGGAGCCAATTTAGAATTGGGTGTGAGGGTCGGGGGGATTGATACGAGCATGTCGTATATCAAAATGACCCAAGGCATCTCGGGTAGACAAGTGTGAGAGGTAAAACTGCAATGCGGGTAGGGTTCTAGTTAAGGAGTTGTATGAACTCCTCATCTCTGGTAGCAATATTAGTAGGCTAGATAGGATCCATAGCGGGTGATAAAATAAAGGTGGTGAAGGACAAGGTGGGAGCGGCTAGCAACTGGCGTGGAACACGAGGGCATTCGCTTGTCTTCAGGTCAGTACCATGTGAACCAGTACTGATTAGGTGTGGCTGCTTCTTTGTGAATGGTACAAAGAACAACAGGGAAAAAATGGATAAAGTAAATAATGGTGGGTGGAATGTGAAACAAGCTAACCAATGTCCGTTAGGAAAAATTGACGTCGGTCAGAGGTAACTACTGCCGGTCACTATCGAAAATAGGCAGTGAGGAAACAAAAAGGCAGAAGGAAAAATCTGACAAGTATGACAAATATGGGGATGTGTAAAACGTCAATGGGAACAAAAAAAAGACAGTGACAAAGAATGTAAAGTGGAAAAAAGTGAAGTGAGAATGTCCTTTTGAGTAGGTTAACAAAAGAACCTAGAACTAACATCGATTGGGTTTAACCAATGGCGGTCAGGGGTGACCGATGACAGTTACTGTGAAATTGAAATAATGATCAGAAAAATGGTTGTGATTTAGAAATCTAGTGTTGAATCAAACCCAAAAGTTTTAGAATGATGTAGATGTGGTACAGACACACTCAGATGAAGTCAGAATACACCGACTATGATTGGGAGTGTGTGAGGAAAGACAAAAATAATGATTGAAAGCTCTCTCCTCAAAACACAAATCAAACAAAACACTAAGAAAGAACGTTCCTAGAGAGCCTATTCTATTACATTTGTTCATCTATGCTATTTGTGTGGACGAACTGTTATGAACAGAACAATAAAATTTCTTGGTGAGGAAGGCTTCCTATGAATAAAGAGATCTAAAGGGTGAGGTTTCCGGTTTGTTATGGTTAGGTGGGCTTCACTCTGAAGTATGACTTGACAGAGAAGCAAGCTGGGTGCCCACTGTGCCATGATCATGTGATCACCTACAACTTCTTCTAGGTAATATGTTGTTTAAGAGTGTATGTAGTTGAGTTTTTGTGTGGTTTGGTAAGACTCAGAGAAAGAGAAAAGGATAGAAGTGTTTTTCTGTGATTCGTTCATCAACCATTAGCTGGTAATGACCTCCAGCATATAGGTTGCCCTCATTTAATGTGAGCTAATGCATAAAATCAGAATGAAATGTGATGATTTTAAACTCAAATCAAAAATATGAAATTGGATGACACAATAAGATGAAGAGGAAGAGGGATGATCTTTCACTAAAATGCAAAAAACATGAAGAAATGATTCTTTTTAAATACACCAAAAGAAAAGTTTCCTTTAGAGCAAATAGAAAGAAGAAGTGGATTACCAGGGAAGAAAATTAGTATGTATGCTTTTAGAAGGGAAACAAACACACAATTTTTTCCTGGGAATGAATGAAATGCAAGGAACCCCGAATGGGTCCCATCGGGCGTGCCAAAATGTTTCACCTCTTTTTCTTAAATTGTTTCTTTGAATCATTGACAAAATAGATAGGGTAACGAGCGTAGGAGGAATACTTGTTCAAATGTTGGTTGATGGTTTGTTGCGCATGTATGACTTCCAAATCCATAGCTGACTGTGAGAGCTTCCTTTTGGCTAGGAGGAACTACCTATAATGAAAACAAGACCACTGGAAAGAATTAAACGATATGGGTAGTGAACTGCCTAGCGTGAGCTGGATCTGGGAAGTATGGTACTTCCTAGATGGCTGTCAGTCCACTGTTTTAAACAAATTAATGCTGAAAAAAAGGTAAATTCTATTTTTATTTTAAAATGATTTAGGTATCTCACTTAAAAACACAATAAGAAAATAGATCTAATCTAATAGGCTAAGCTAGAATAGAATCCACAGGTCAAAGGGTTGGTTTTGGGTTCTGTAGGTCTGATAAAAGTCTCGAGTAGGTCACAAGTGAGTGAGGGTAAGGTAAAATTAGGTGGGTAGGTCTCTGTTTAAGAATGTGTAGGTAAACACAGAGACTGGTGTTGGTCACGGGTTGACCGACTGCGGTTAGGTATAACTAGCGCCGATTACTGTTAAATCTAGAAATGTCACAGAACGGGGTTTTAGTCTCCTTTGTGATTACACAGATATTTTGGTTGGTCAGGATGAATTATTGGGTGACTGGAATGGGTTTTTTTACGAGGTTTTAATGGGGCTATGGAGGTACAAAATGTTGGATATGGTCAATAGGGGGAAATATAAACAATGGATGATAAAATGATGATAGAATGAAATAACCAGGAAAGTATGATGTTGTACTTACTTGGATTTCGTTCCTAAAAGTTTATGTGTGAAGGATGGAGGTGATGATGATGGGATTGAAGGTTGCAAGTGATCACCAACTGAAGAGAAGTTTCTGCATGGGATGCATGCACACTCATCTTTGCTTGGATAGATTAGAATGTGGTTGGGAAGGCTGTGTAGGAGGATATCCTCAATCTCCTTTCTTGGATGTCAGTTCTTGCTAGAATTGGCTCTCTGAAGATGTTTTATCTCTCTGGGATTTGTTATTACTCGTCAACTTTCTCCCAATGTCTACCAACTAACTTCCAACTTCCAATCTCAAGAATAAGGTTGTTTTGGGGTTAAAAGGGGTAACCGACGGTGGTCTGACTTAACCGGTGATTATTAGGTAAGGTTGTTTTGGGGTTAAAAGGGGTAACCAACGTCGGTAAAGGTGTGATTTTCTAGGTTTACTAAACTTATGGAAATCCTCTTGATTTCCTAAGATCTTGTGTTGTTATCCTATGAATTAGACTGGGAGCTTCTTGTGAGCATGCAAGAATGTGGTTAGAGGGAGTGTAGGCATTGATTTTTAGGGTTTGGGTAAGTCTTTGTTAGCTATGGCAACTTACTAAGAACAGGTCTTAGGTTGAGTTAACTTGATGAGGTGTCTAGGTGAAGTGTTTGTGTAGATATTATTTAAATATAATATTTAAATAATAAATATAGTGAGGTTAGAGAATTAAATTAATTAAAGTAATTAAATTAAAATTAGTAGGGTGAAGGGGGTCATGGGTAGGTAGATGTAATAAAGGGTGGCTTATATGTTGAGGGACAAAGGGGGAGTGTGACCTAATTTTAGTGTCTATAGGAGGCATAAGATTTTACTTTCTTGTGGAGGGATTTTGGGTTGGTTGCCCAACCTAATATGAGGAATGCTTGCATTTCTGCTTGTTTATTGTTATGAGGGAGGCATAAGAGTATATGGGGGTAAAAGGGGTACTTGAGGGAGGCATAAGAGTTGTAGGGGATTTGAGATATGCATTGGAGGATTTTAGGTTGGTAACCCATTCCCATAGGTATTACTCTTTTGGCTTTATTGATAATTTTTGTTTTATTGTTGTTTTGTAGATTCTTCTTTCTTGTGTTGTTGTTGTGTTTTGATTCTGAATGGAATGGATTGTAAAATTATTTGTTAAGTATTATGGTAGCTTGTAGTTGCCATGAGTTGAAATCTTCCCCATTGTAATGTGGCTGGGGCTCAGGGGCCAATAGAGAGGATGGATTCTCCTCTCCATTGGATATCTTGGTTGGGAGGAGAGCGTTTCCTCTCCCCCTATTTTGTTTGTGAATTAAAAAAATTCTTAGAGGAGCTATCTTGTTGGTGGTTAGAGCTTTGTGCCTTGATGGTGACCATGTGAAACTTCCTTAGTATTTTTTTTTTACCCACTTAGAGTGGAAGAAATTGTAATAATGTATTTCATTCTTGTATTTACATTTTGTATGACCTTCCCACATCAAGTGGAGAACATTGTGGTGATATTTTGAGAAAACATATTGCATTTCATTGTGGCTATGAAAGTGTATTATATATTGAAAAGAAATAAGAGAGATTTGTGTGAATTGGTTTAAAATTGGAAAAACAAATATTACTTTCATTGAAGAGTTGTTTTATTGTTAATATGTAATAAGGAAAATAAATGACCAAAATGGATATATAGTGCAAAACTTTAGTTAGAATTTGTTGTGAAAATGAGAGTTGCATTTAAATAGTTGGGTTGTTGTAATGAGAAAAGAAGGAAAAATAGAAATAGTAAGAAGTTGAACTTGTATACAAAATAACATTGTATGAAAAATAAATTTATTGTGGATATTTAGAATGCATACATATTATAGTGAAATAAAAAGGAGAACAAGTTAGATTATATTGAATTTAGAAATGTTGATTTTATAGCAAGAAAATGACAAAGTAATGAAATAGATTTATATGCCTTTCTGCTCTTGTAATGGAAAGAAAGAATCTAGTTAAGTAAATGAGAAGAATTCGTGTAAGAAGATGGATTTTTATTAGAGTTGAAAACACTTTAAAATGACTAGATTTAGCTAAGAAATGAATAAAAGAGCAATAAATATCAAATCGGGAACTTGAAATGAACAAAAACAAACTTAGAATGCATTTATAAACCTTTTGTAACTTTAAGTTTTTTCGATAATCTCGGCATTAAGGTTATGTTTTTTACAAACACGACCGCCACCCTGTGTAAGAGTGGCAATCTCGTAAACCACTACTCAGGCTATGGCGGAGGTCTCAAAACCGTCGCTCTGTAGGGTGGTGGTCAATGGTTTGTTACCCAGGAAGGGCGGCGGTCCAAGGACCGCTAGTTTGCTCTGGGCGGCGGTCCTGTTCACTTATGACAAAATTCTGCGGATGTGCTCCTGTGCATCGAAATTTAGCCAAATTGCACTGATTTATTTATTGAAAAATTTAAGCTTTTTATTACCTGCAAGTAAAATGATGAGAGATGCTATGAAATAAAACAATAAAACACACAAATGGTGAATCTAAAAGAATTCTTTCATTTATAACAAAGGGGGTGGGGGTTTGCCCCAAAATTAAAACCCAATACACTTTAATCTTGAAATCAAAAACCAGATTGGAGGAGGAGATCCGTCCCAATCCTTGAATGAAATAGATTACATAAATAAAACTAAAACTAAACTAAGCCTAGACTAAATCTTCATGTAGAATCCTCCATGGTTCTTTCTCTTTTGCTCTCATGGCTTCCTTCTCTCCAACCCTGCAATTTCAACAAAAGGGAATGGACCAAATGAGAAGAATGGAATGAGAAAAGGTTTTAAAATACTTTCATAAGGATTTAAGGGCTATGTTGGGAACCCTAGGATATAGTGGCTAATATGGATTTGATCTAAGCGTGGAGGATACACCCTACCTTTATTAAGAAGAAATGTATTTTACATGTTTAATTTAAAATCTTTAAGGTATGTGTTGATGGGTGAGTGGGGTCATTTAATTGCCTAACTGTGTAATGTCCTTAGCACCCTTAGTGTGTGTAGGAATTTAATAAAAGGAATTTCAAATTATTAAGGTAATGAATTTAATAAATTGGTATGTGGTTAACCATATTAAAGTAGAGCAATATTTTATAGAAGTAAATGTTTCAGTAAATAAATTAATTCTTGTTACCTTCCTATAGAACATTTGATTAATGGACCTTTGATATAATTGTACAAACATGCAACTTCTAACTAGACCTGGTTCTTCAATCATAAAAATGAGTTAAGTAGCGTAAGTAAGTTAGTGAACCCTAAAGGTTAAGCACCCTTGTAACATCCTTGTACGTTAACCTTCTTTGTTCTCCTAAACAAACAAAAAATTAGTCGCATTTTCGGGTTAAGTGTAAGGTTTAAGCGTGTTTTGAGAATGTCATTTTTATGGGCGTTATACTTAGGATTTAGACAATACTTTCTAATGCCTAAAGAGATCCATAGTTCAAAAAATAAGTCATTTATAAATGTTGTCATGCTAGTAATAGGTTTGGGAAAAAAAATATTTTTTTAACGATTGACATCAATAGGTGGATTAACATATATCATAGTCTAATGTTGATAAAGAGATATTTCTGAATAATAATCATTTACCATATAACTTTGTTCATCAATGTTATTATCATAATCCAAATTACCAACCTATTTATCATGTTTTTTTAAAAGGATACGTGTTGGTAATAGGATGTTATCCTTGATATTTTAATTTATATGCTCTCTAGATTATGAGGCCATGTGTAATTTGTTTATGTTCAACTGGTATTACTACGATTGTTGTTTTTGCACCATATGATGATTTGCATCACGTGCTGAAGGTGATATCATTTTCCAATCCTCTAGGTATTGAGATGACTTATGTTTTAATGCTAGAGGTGTATCATTTTCTATCAGATTATGATCATTAGGGATTGGAGATATCTATTTTTGTTTCCATTGGGATGTGAAAAATTGAATATAAAGGTGTAGTAAATGAAACAAATCCCTTACACTTATGTTGCGGGATTATTTTTTGTAAAGAATAGAAATCATTATCGTTATTTCGATTAATTACATGAATATTACTATATGTTTGACATCTAATTCTTTTAAGATGATATTATGGAAGTAAGTAAAAAAGTGATTAACCGCTTATCAAGAATCTAATAGAGGATATCAAGTTGTGCAATATTCATGGAAAAAATAAGATGTTGATCTCATGGAATATACAGATTATTACATCTATGTAGGATGTTACCCTAACATTTTTGAGCACATGTAGTAGACATGATAATTTTATCATATTACATATCTTTGGTCTTAGAATTACAATTCTGCAAATAGCTAATATTTACAATCAAAGCATTGTTAAGATGTTTCATCTTGTCCTTTAGAGATGTAATCATAGTATTCATATCTCTAAATTTATCTTGAAAATCATGGTGTAAACATTGAATAGAATCTAAGATACTCTTGTGGAATATGTCAGCATTACTAATGAAAGGATCTAAAATATAAATCATAGTTGAATTCACCTAGAAATATTTTGTATTATCAGGAAAATTATACTTTATGCACTAGCTTCGTGGGAGTGTTTCTACATGATCGGTGCAGTTGAAACAATTGATACAAAGAAACTTGAGAAACTATGGCATGGGCCATGATGGGAAAAATGATAAAGATAAAACCAATTATATAGAAAATAATAGGAACTGCCTTATGAAGAGATGGCAATCAAAGAACCATATCTAAAAATAGAATTTGAATTTTACAAAACAAAAATAAGTAATTATGAATCTAATAAACAAAAATAAAAACCTCTTATGTATTTTTCAAAAAGTATATGTTGTTTCTATTATGCCCTAATTACTAGAAAAAAAGCATATTGAATTTTGGTAAAAATTTCTAAATATTATGGTAAAAAAAAGATGTTTTCGTTAAATATGAATTAAGTAAGATTAACCTAGAAAGGAATTTGGAAATAAATTTGTTATGCCTGATATTTGACACAAGGTGTGATTGGGAAATTAGGAGCTCTATAATGTGACCCAAAGAGAAAGACTAACCATGAGACATATGCGATAAACTAGAAAATTATTTTTGAGGTCAAGTAAGGAGATGAAATTGGAATGGAATTTGAATATAAACCCTAGAAAAATTTTATGTTTATGAAACCAAGTAAAAATAATTCACCATAGGGAAATAAGGGGTTAATTGAGTTAGGTTCCCACATGATTTCACATTTTGTGAATATTTTGAATTCATTTTTAAAAATAATTTTTTTTTTCCAAAATAACATTCATAAAAAGAATGAAATTACTATTATCGATGGTTATTACACTTTAATTAAATTCTAACATTAATTACATAATTCATAATAATATTTTTCAAAGTGTATATTGACCTAAGAACTATCAAAACATAAAATAGAGTATGACCTGAGATTGAATTTGATTGGTTTCTAGAAATGGTTCCTGAAACTTCACCTAGTCAAAATCACACAACTACGTCAAAAGAGTACACAAGTACCTAACCTATTTTTACGGTCTAGGACCTACTTGGATTACACCTCTATAATATTTTTGTTAGGTTGTGGAGCTTGTTTTCATGTGTGAAAGTGTTGAAGATTGTACACTAAGAGTACTATACACTTTTCATGTATCCTGTGTTTGTATGTTGATGACATTGCTGGTTGCAAGTAAAAACACACAGGAAATAAAAGTACTCAAGAAGCAGCTAAGTGAATCATTTGCTATGAAGGATTTGGGTGTAGCCAAACAAAATCCTTGGTATGAGGATATCTCGGGATAGGAAGGAACGGAAGCTGATTTTATCTCAGGAAGAGTACATTAAGAAGGTCTTGGAGAGGTTTAATATGCAGGATGCTAAACCGGTTGGGAATCCTTTGGCAGGCCACTTCAAGTTATCAAAGGAGCAGTGTCCCAAGATAGAGCAGGAAAGAAACTAGATGTCCAAGGTACCTTACTCATCAGCAGTTGGCAGTTTGATGTATGCTATGGTGTGCACTAGGCCTGATATTGCCCATGCAGTGGGAGCTGTGAGTAGATTTATGAGTGATCCAGGTAAAGAGCATTGGCAAGCAGTAAAGTGGATCCTTCGGTATTTGAGAGGGACCATGGGGACAGTTTTGTGCTACAGTGGATCAAACACCACTTTACGTGGTTATGTAGATTCAGATATGGCTAGAGATGTAGACAGCAGGAGGAGCATGACAGGTTATATTTACACTGTATGTGGGACAGCCAGTGAGTTGGATTTCACGACTACAGAAGTTGGTGGCTTTGTCAACCACAGAGGCTGAGTATGTTGCTGCCACAGAGGCAAGCAAAGAGATGATTTGGTTACAACAATTGCTTGAGGAGTTGGGGCATAACCAAGAGGAATGTAAGTTACATACTGATAGTCAGAGTGCTATACACCTAGCTAAGAACTCTGCTTTCCACTCTAGGACAAAGCATATACAGTTAAGGTACCATTTCATCAGGACAGCTTTGGAGGAAGAGAAGTTGAAGTTGGAGAAGATTCATACCAGTCAAAATCCTGCAGACATGATGACCAAGGTGGTCACAAGGGAAAAAATAAAGTTGTGTTCAGCTTTGGTTGGTCTTCACAGAAACTAGTGAAGGGTTTAGAAGCTTACTCAGAGGAAAACTAGTCTCCAAGTGGGAGATTGTTAGGTTGTGGAGCCTGTTTTCATGTGTGAAAGTGTTGAAGACTGTATACTAAGAGTACTGTACACTTTTCATGTATCCTTGCCTTGAAAAAAGTTTTGGCCTCAAAAAATGCACCGACATATCGGGAAACGTGCTTTTCTCATATGGGCGAGTTTTTTGACCCATAGGTTTATGGGATGGGTTGTGCCCATGGTTTTTTTTTATACCCACGGTTTTGTAAAAACTGCTTAAGCAGTTGTCTATTTATATGGTCTTATGCATATGATAGATGTACAAGCAAATGTATTGCATATGTGTTTTGAATTCGGCTGTGAATTCTGTAGAGTTTGTTGAGCATAGCTCCAAACAGATCTGGGTATTGTATTGAGAGAGCGGTGGCTTGTAATAAAATCTGAGCAAGTGATTCTTGGTGGACGGTAGCCCAAATTGGGTGAACCACGTTAAATACTGTCTCTTTGTGATGTGTTATTTTATTCTGCAATTTTATTTGAGATCTGTAATAATTTCTGCATATTAGTTTCTACTGTTGCGATTCTGTGAGGGATTATTCCGCATATTTTATCCCTTATTTCCTAACAATTTTGTGTGCCTTTCTTGTGTTAAAATGATTATTTGTGTGTCATCCTTCTTTCCTCACCTTTTAAATTACTATACGAGTCTTCCGATGTCATCAAATCCTCATTGTCCAAGTTGGAGTATCCTAAATAACAAAGTTAGGTTGGTGGTGTGCACCCATTGCATTTCTAAAATCACTACTAATTTGAAGAGAGTTTAAACCATGCATGATTCTCTTATTATTTTTAATCTCACATACCACAATTAGAATTTGAAAAAACATTCTTTGACAATACCTTGCTTGAGTTTTGTACTTTATCAAATGCTTGGGAAGGGTCACTTTTCTTTAATGTATAGACAAGATGGAGACTCTTGGACATGGTAGGATACTTTAAACCTATAGGTAGTACTATACTAATGGATTTGCATGAGTTATTTTGTAGTTTTGGGATCTTGGAATTCCAGTTGTGCTTTGTTTTACATGACGAGCTTGTAAAGTTTCAAGACCTTAAGTGAGGTATGGTTGACTTACTTATATATGATTTTGATAGTTATTATGTCATGAAGTATTAAAAAACTATGTATAGTTATTACGCGAAGGTGATGTAATTAAAATGTTTAATGCAAAATGTTTCGATCCAAAACCGTACACTATGGTTGAGTTGTAGATTTTTGACAAACCAACCAAAGATGACATTTTGAACCCAGGAGGAAAAAAAATGATTTTGAATGCATGAAGCTAGGGATAGATTTTTAAATGATTTTTTTTACAATTAAACCTTGGAAAATGATAAAGGAAATCCATGCAAAGATATACAATTTATGGAAGGGCTAAGTAATAGCGAGGAGGGCTTATTTGTGCACAAAAGAGTATAACGTGAAGAAAAGTAGTATTAAAGGATTGCTTGCCAAATTTGAATGTTCACAAAATACATCAAATCTATTATGTCAGCAAGGTATTTCATAAGATATCTAGAATGTGAAATATTTTATTTTTTAATTATAGGTAGAAAAGGATTAAGGGGAACCTACCTCGTACAAATATTGGAGAAAAATATTAAACTATGAAGAATAAATGAGGATTACTCTTCTAGCGGCACAACAAAAAACATTGCATCCAAACCAACAACACTTTTAAACTAGTAGCACAAGAATATCGAAACACTCAAAGAAATCTTCTCTAAGACCACTTCCAATTGGATATAAATTTCATCTGAAGGAGAATGTTATTCCCTTTCTTTTTTCTAGTCAAAATTGTCAAATCCTCTAAAAATACTTGGATTTACATTTTCATTTTTATGGATTGGAATCATAAATTTAATATTCTCCTTAGAATTTTGTTTCTCAAATAAAACAAGTGAAAGGGAACATGTTTCGTTTTCCAATTCAGCTGAATCCATAGCACTTTGATTATCTTCTTCCAACAGATCCTTCTAACAAGGAGGAGCCACTTCCTCCTTTGTAGGGTCTAAATCAACATCTAAATCATTATCTGATGGGTCCTTAATAACCAAGTGACTAGGATTTGAATTCTTCCACAAAGATCTTTTACTTTCAACAAGTTTTCTTTCCAAATGAAACTTTGAAGCTAGATGACCTAGAGAAAAACATATTCAAGACCTAAATGGAAAACCTTCATAGTCTACATTTTGTGTCAAAATTCGATGTTACACATTGAGTTCAATAGTGGTTGGAAAATCTACTGAAGTATCCATATCAACCAATATTTGGGAATACATAGTGTGCTCATAATCTTCAGTCTTTGGATCAATAGCCAAACATTTTCCTAATGTATTACGTACGGAGATTAAGCATCTCTCCATCCAAAATTGGAGTGGTCAATAATGCAGATGAATCCAAACCGGCTTGACTTGGAAAGTATCAAACATTGGGTTAAACAATGGAAACCATGGTTTCATAAGTAGCAAATGGGATTGAAAATCCAAAACTCTTCCAAAAAAATCAAATCTCTATCTTAGGTTTAAACAAAAACAACTATGAAAAACCTACGTGAAGTATGGTAAATATCCAACTTACCTTCCATGATGGGGTTCCAATGGATTAACATCTAATCATTAAGAGAGGGAAAACCCAAAAATAAATTGTTGAATCTGCAAATAAGCCCATTTTAAAAGAAAAAATCTTCATATTTGACAACTTGTGCTCCGAAAATATTAGAGGGGGTGGATTTAGCATAAGCCATAGGCTTATAAATAGATATCTTCTTGGGATCGTTATTTCCCATGTTTCTATAACCATTCCCTTGTAGAGCATCTCTGAATGTTTTAGCTTCTACATGCTTGAAATATTGAATAGGGGGAACAACCTTGGTAACTACATCATCATTTTGTTTCATATCAAAGTGTTCGGTTCCATAACCACCATCCCTAGAGTCACCCCAAGTGGCCTCACTATTCCGAACACCGTCGGAATAGTAAAAATTTGCCGCCATGCTCTACCTGAGCAGAGACATCACTCACTATAAATCACGATTTCTGGGTCTGAGATTTCTTTTGAACAAGGACGACGTCTTTCCCACCACCAATCACTCTCAAATGTCCATCAGATTGCTAGGAAAAAATTTTCAAACCAGCAACACCACCTAGTTGTGAATGGTCATGGAGTACATTGTTGTGCTCAAAGAGATCAGATACATCATTGTCTTCAGGGCAATTAGTTTGTGTATGGTTCCCTCTACCAAAGTTTGCAAGGAAAAATATGGTATTTCCCCGATACATTTCCTTCAAAACCAGGAGCATGGATGCCACCAAGGCCTTTTGGGTTAGGGTTAGCCGCCTTCATTGCACTAATTACAATTTAAACTTTCTAATTTAGCTATGGTTAATCTTAAACTTGTAAATAAAAATTTTATATATAATAAATTGAAATCAAATGTGCAATTTTTTTCACCCAGGAAAGTAATTTTCATCTATTAAAATCTATTTACCATGAATAACTTTACAGACATATTAATAATTCACTCATAGTTTAATTTAAAAGAAATAATAAACATAAATTTTGGAACCATTGTAACATTAATTGAAAAACCTTGCTTGATTTTGGTACTTTCAATGCTTTGGAAGGTTCACTTTTCTTTAATGTATAGACAAGATGGAGACTCTTGGACATGGTAGGATACTTTTAAACCTATAGGTAGTACTATAACTAATGGATTTGCTGGAGTTATTTTGTAGTTTTGGGATCTTGGATTCCAGTTGTGCTTTGTTTTACATGACGACTTGTAGTTTCAAGATCCTTAATGGTGTATGGTTGACTTATTATAATATGATTTGATAGTTATTGTCATGAAGTATTAAAAAACTATGTATATTATTATCGGCGAAGGTGATGTAATTAAAATAGTTTAATGCAAAACTGTTTCGATCCAAACCGTATACACTATGGTTTGAGTTGTAGTATTTGACAAACAACCAAAGATGACATTTTTGAACCCAGAGGAAAAAATGAGATTTTGAATGCATTAAGCTAGGGATAGATTTTTAATGATTTTTTTTTCATTAAACTGGAAAATGATAAAGGAAATCCTGCAAGATATACAATTATGGAAGGCTCAGTACTAGCGAATGAGGGGCTTATTGGCACAAAAGATATAACGTGAAGAAAGTGTATTAAAGGATTGCTTGCCAACTTTAATGTTCACAAAATAACATCAAATCTATTATTTCAGCAAGGTATTTCATAAGATATCCTAGAATGTGAAATATTTTATTTTTTAATTATAGGTAGAAAAGGATTTAGGGGAACCTACGCTCGTACAAATATTGGAGAAATATTAAACTATGAGTCGAATAAATGAGGGATTACTCTTCTACTACTGCACAACAAAAACATTGGCATCCAAACCAACACACTTTTAACCTATGTAGCACAAGAATATCGAAACACTCAAAGAAATCTCTCTAGACACTTCCAATTGGATATAAATTGCATCTGAATGAGAATGTATTCCCCTTTCTTTTTCTAGTCAAAATTGTCAAATCCTCTAAAATACTTGGATTTACATTTTCATTTTATGGATTGGAATCATAAATTTAATAATCTCCTTATCATTTTGTTTCTCAAATAAACAAGTGAAAAGGGAACATGTTTCGCTTTTCCATTCAGCTTGAATCCATAGCACTTTGTTATCTCTTCTTTCCAACAGATCCGTCTAACAAGGAGGAGCCACTTCCTCCTTTGTTAGGGTCTAAATCACAGCTACATCATTATCTGATGGGTCCTTAAATAACCAAGAGTGACTAGGATTTTGATTCTTCCACAAAGATCTTTACTTTTCAACAATTTTTCTTTCCAAAAGTGAACTTGTGAAGCTATATGACCTAGAGAAAAACATATTCAAGACCTAACTGGAAAACCTTCATAGTCTACATTTTGGTTTCAAAATTCGTGTTACACATATGAGTTCATAGTGGTTGGAAAATCTACTGAAGTATCCATATCAACCATATTTGGGAATACAATAGTGTGCTCATAATCTTCAGTCTTTTGGATCATAGCCAAACATTTTCCTAATGTATTACGCTACCGGAGATTAAGCACTCTCTCCACCCAATTGGAGTGGTCAATAATGCAGATGAATCCAAACCGGCTTGACTTGGAAATTATCAAACATTGGGTTAACATTCGGACCTGGTTTCATAGTAGCAATGGGATTGAAAATCCAAACGTCTTCCAAAAAATCAAAAAATCTCTATCTTCGGGTTAAACAACACCACTATGACAAACCTACGTAAGTAGGTAACATATACCAACTTACCTTCCCCCCCCCCCCATGATGGGGTTCCAATGGATTAACACTAATCATAAGAGAGGGAAAACCCAAAAATAATTGTGAATCTGCAACATAAGCCCAATTTTAAAAGAAAAAATCTTCATATTTGACAACTTTGTGCTCCGAAAATATTAGAGGGGGTGGATTTGCATAAGCCATATGCTTTAAATAGATATCTTCTTGGGATCGTTATTTCCCATTTTATATAACATTCCCTTGTAAGCATCCTCTGAATGTTTTAGCTTCTACATTCTTGAAATTTGAATAGGGGAACACCTTGGTAACTACATCATCATTTTGTTTCATACAAAGTGTGCGGGGCTTCCATAACCACCATCCCCTAGAGTCACCCAAATGGCCTCACTATTCCGCACACCGTCGGAATGTAAAATTTGCACGCCATGCTCTAATACCTGAGCAGAGACATCCACTCACTATAATCACGAGCTGGGTCTGAGATTTCTTTTGAACAAGGACACGTCTTGTCCCACCACAATCATCTCCAAATGTCCATCAGATTGTCTAGAAAAAATTTCCAAACAAGCAACACCCCTCGTTGTGATGGTCATCTCGGAGTACATTGTTGTGCTCAAAGAGATCAGCATACATCCTTGTCTTCAGGGCAATTCGTTTGTGTACTGGTTCCCTGCTACCAAGTTTTGCCCAAGGAAAATATGGTATTTCCCCGATACATTTCCTTCAAAACATGAAGCAATGGATGCCAGCCAAGGCCTTTTGGTTTAGGGTTAGCCGCCTTCAATTGCACGACTTACAATTTTAAACTTTCTATTTAGCTATGGTTAATCTTAAACTTGTACAATACAAATTTTATATATAATAATTGGAAATCAAATGTGCATTTTCATTCTACCCAGGAAGTAATTTTCATCTATAAAATCCTATTTACCATGAATAACTTTTCATACATATTAATAATTCACTCTAGTTTATTAAAAGAAATAATAAACATAAATTTTTTGGAACCATTGTAACTTAATTGAAATCCATTTATGTCTAATTAGAGGTTTTTAATCTAATTACTTTGATGACATAATTTACTATATGGACAGTCACGGGTTTTTAAATTATTTGTACATAAGTGACACGATTCCATTCAATATATATAAAATTTCACACAAATATGAAATATCATCAAGAAAAAAAAACTATCATCAAAATTTACTAGGAAATGACAAAGAGATCCTAAAACCTTGTAGTAACTTGAGGCTCCTCACTATACCTCACGTGACCCTCTCATAGACCATGAATTCAACACTGTATAGGAGCTCACGTAAAAATTTTGTAAAACTATCCACACCCCAATTATTGCTTTTTTTCATATTTGGCCTTGCTCCTAAATTTACATGTATTTCCAAAATTTTTTACTTAAAAATACATTATGAAAAGATCCTCCTTCCTCAAACTTTATATATAATCCTTTCAGGACAAGAATCGGAAGAAAATATATTTCAAGAGAAGCTTTATATTACAAGAGAGGATATTAAATTCCTCCCCTCCAAAATTTTTAATCCCTCAAGTATGTACATATCATAAAAATCATATAAATATGAATGCAGCACAATAAGCGTTTACGAAATCCGGTTTAGTGAATGGTTATTCTTAGAAACCAACAAAATACAAAAGAAATATGGAGAAACAATTGAGCATAACAGTACCATCCCGACACATTAGGTGTCAGCGAAGGTCTTTTTTAAATTGTCCATACAAGTAAGCAAAAGTCTTTGGAATGTGATGTATTAAATCTCTGAAAAGGAAACTAATATCATATTGATAGCTTTTTACATTGACTTTGTGTAAAACATGACCTTACACCTAAACCGCTATATAAAGAAAACTAATTAATTCAAATACATAAAATTATTCACTAATAGAACCCCATCATTTTCAGGAAACGTCCATGAATTTTGGACATTAATCTTCGAGACAAAGGCAAGAGCACTCACTAGAATTTTCTTCATAAGAGAACGATGGGCTAACTGTCCTCATAGGATTTGCAAAATAACCGGATGAGGAAAATATAATTCCAGATCGAAATTCCTAAGAAAGAGCTGTAGGTTAATAACAATCACTTCTGTGTCCAGATAAACATTTCATTGAGTAAATTTATTTTATCAATGCTGGAATTATTTCGAAAATGTTGTGGGCAAAATGTTCTGTCCTCAGATTTTTAAATACAGGAAATGAACAGATGAGAAATGTCATTAAAATAGAATCGAGAAGCCATAGAGTCCTGCGAGATGAGTCATGATCATGTTGACCTCCCCCGGCTCTCCTCCATCATCTGGAAAGGAATATTCAATTCTAACACAAACCGCATGCTTTTGTGGGAAAAGCCTGGGTTGTCTGTCACCACTGGAAGTGGAAGAGTCTGTGGTCCAGATGAGGAATCTGAAGAGACCTGCACACAACCATTGCTATCATTGAGTGGCCGGACGTATATAGCATTGGTCCAGGCAGTGCCGGGTTCCCTATTTCCCGATGGCAAGATCGATTGAGATGGAGATGGAGAATGGAGCACGATTACGGGGATAGATAATTATTGGCGACGCACGAAGCTCAATGGGAATGGAAAATTTGTTTTAGCTTTAGGCCCCCTCAGAAACGCGCGGCCTTGTCCGTAGGCAGCGCACCTCCATGTAGTGTCAATGTGCCCAGCCCATACGGCGTCGAATCTTGCGAGGATCTCTGATCTCTGCAGCATATTTTCCCCATGGTCTTTTGCGAACACCTCTGTATGTGCACCTCACGCGCATCACTACAAACCTGGCACAACTCTCTCCTCCTTCACGATCAACACTCATCTACTCCTGCGAAATAGGGTGCAAGATCAATGTCAGGAGATATTTCTCATTGAATAGGTCGGGGGCAAAAGTAACACTTATAGAGAATTGAACAGTAGAGATACGGCAGCATGTGGTGTGCTGGTCATAATACAGAGTAGGATCAAATGCCTTGTCCTCTGGTACTCTGGTATGGTAGAGTCGTTTGGATTTCCGAGGGGATCATCAGTTTCTATGGGCGAAACATTCTATAAGAAAAGCACTGCAGGGCAATAAGTCGTCTCATCTTTTCAATGAGCTTTAAAACACACTCCATGGTGGGTCAACTGTTGTAAATTCCATCAATTTTTATTGAGACTCCAGTGGAGGTCAATGTTAGAGGTGTTTCAATTCTGAGCTCAAATTTTTATGATTCTAGGTTTAATTGTAATTTATTTTCTTTGTATTAAATTACGTTTGAGTGGCTGTGTTCCTGTTAAGCGGCACCTCCATTAAGCCCCTTAGATTTTAGAGGGGATTCTGCCCTCTTTCAGAGATGGCTTTTCCATGTTGTTGTGTTTGCCATGTTTATTGGGTTTAAGGGTTATTTTTTATGAAATCCCCTAATTTAATGAAGGTCCCTTATATTAATGATAGATTTTAGGGTTGCTAATGGAAATGGGTTCTACTGTCCAACAGATCTCCACCTGCGATATAAATAAGTTTCTATTGTGAACAAGAAGGTTTTTACTTTGATTTTTTATTTCTCATATATTTAGTTACAATGTAACATAAACAATTTTAAGATTGGCATTTCTGATACTATTCAATGTATAGTATGAATGATTATTAATGTGTTTTCTCTTTTAGTGAATGACATGCTTGATAAACCACTTTTCAATCTTTTACTACATGGGCAGGGGTCCCAATCTTTTTTAGTTGTCTTAGTCAAACAACGAGTTGTCTCCCTCAAAACAACTCTTTTTTATGGATCCCTCTACAAACATTATACAAAAGCTACCTCATTTATCTGGGAGGTTGTTCGTTATTAGGGAAGGTGATGAGATATAATTATCCTTATCCTCACAACATAGAAGATATTATATTAAGAATCTTATAGCTTACGAAAACTTGAAGTCTTCCAAAACAATAAAATTGGAAGAGTGAAAAACTATAATTAAACTATATTTAAAGTTAAAGATTAGTTATAAAAAAATATTAGTAAGGATATAATAAATTAACCTAACATTACAAGTTCTTTACGCAATTTGTTATACAAATTAACAAGTTACTTGTGTTATATATTTTTAGATATGAACAAAACTAATATAATTAACTAACCTAACATTACAATATTTTAACAAAATCAATTATACATATTAATAAACTTCATTTCAAATAGATTTATTTTTTATAGAAATTTAATAGATATAAGTGGTCTTTTGAATTTATTTTTTTTAATAAAAATTAATTTGTCTCGTCCATAGATAGGAAACTAGTGTCCTTAATGTAAATTTTAGAAATAGAAAACTAGTTCATGATATGCATTCAATGAATGGAAGATTGATAGAAATATAAAATTACCCTTATTTATGAAAACTATTATACATAATTTATCTTTTTAAATTAAAATAAGACTATTTTATAAACAATAAAGTTATCTCACTTGAAATAGCATACCAGAGTGCATAACATTCCTCGGATTAGTATTTTAGTCCCTGATATTATGTGCATGATTGAATAGAATCATTGAATAGCCCAAATGCATTTATTCACAAAATCGTCCTCTTTTTATCTCTCTTTTATTGATTTTTGCTTAAAAAAAGTGTCAATGTTTCTAACTTGTATGAAAAAAAATTTTCACTAAGATTATATTTCATTCAAGAATAGGAAATATGTATATACATCAATCGTAAATCATTATTGAGAAATCACATGGATTATAGAGACACAAAAATTTAAACATTAAAGAAATCATTATTGTATGACATTATTGATTTTAATTTATGGTATATTATGCCACTAAAATAATTAGTATATAAAATGAACCTTTTATATGAAAAAACAATACATATAATTTGTCTCTCTTTCAATGAAACTAAGCATTTTTTTGAAAAATAAAGTTATCTCTCTCATAATAGGTATGGTAGAGTCATTGGTAATTTCTGAGGGTGTCATCACTTTTTTAAAATTAGCATTAAAAACACATTCGAATGGTGCTCAAAATTTTGTAAATTCAACATATTTCTATTAGGGACTCTAGAGAAGTCAATTTCAACTGTTCAATCTTCTTATGAATTAGAGGTGTTCAATTCTAAGTTTGCACTCTATGATTTGAGGTTTTTATTTAATTTTTAATGTTAAGGGTACCTCAATTAAGACCCTTATATTAAGATGGATTCTATCCAATTTACAGAGATGGATTCATTTTTTGTGTTTCCATGTTACTGATTAAAGTTACTCTACATGAAGGTCCCTTATATTATGAGGTACTCTACATGAAGTTCCCTTATATTATGAGGTATTTTATATCGCTAATAGAAATGTGTTCTATGGTCCAACAACATGTTCTAACCGGTGACCTAAATAAGTTTCTAATTATGAACAACGTTTTAAAATCTGATTTTTATTTCTCATATATTTAAGTTTCAATGTGTATGAACAATTTTACATGACATTTATGAAATGATATATTAGTTTGTCTTCTTTTACATGAATGATGTCTTAATAAACTCACTTTTCATATCTTTACTATATGGGGAGGGGTCACAATCTCTTTTAGTTGTGTTAGGAAAACAACAAGTTGCATCCCTCCAAACAACTACTTTTTTTAATGGATCCCTACACAAAAATTATAAAAACCTACCTCATTTTTCTAAATATTTATCTGAAGGGTTTTTTGTTATTGGGGAACGTGACCAGATATAATTATCCTTATCCTAACAACTGAGAGAAGACATCAATTCTTAAGAAACATTATATTTTATGAAAACTTTAAGTCTTCTAAATAATATAATTGGAACAATGACAAAACTATACTTAAATTATATTTAAGGTTAAAGATTAGAATAAAAAAAAATATTTTAAGGATATTATAAATTAACCTACATTACAAAGCTCTTAGTTAATTTATTGTACAATTAACAAGTTACTTGTAATATGTTTTTTACATATGAATGAAACTATATAAATAACTAACTTAACATTACAACCTATTAAGAAAATTAACTATACATATTAATAAGCTTCACATCAATAAATAGGAACCTAGTGTCCATACATAATAAATAAATAATAATTTATCTCATCCATAAATAGGAACCTAGTGTCCATAATGTAAATTTTAGAAATAGAAAACTAGTTCATGATATCCATTCCATGAATGGAAGATCGATAGAAATAGAAAATGACCCTTATTTATGAAAAACATATATATAAAAGTTGTTACTTTAAATGAAAATAGATTTTTTTAAATAAAACACTAATTTTTTCTCTCTTTGAATAGGATACTAGAGTGTATAAAATTCCTTGGATGGGTATTTTAGTCCCTAATACTGTGTGCATGATTTCATAGAAACATTGAATATCCCCTATGCATTTATTCATGAAAACGTCCTTTCTTTATCTCTCTTTTATTGCAATTTTTTCTTAAAAAGTGCTAATGTTTCTAACTTGCAAGAACCAACACTTTTCTTGATTCACATGTTCTTCTCTTTTGGGAATTTATTTGGCTGTTGCACTAACATGCGAATTTTTGCACTAACTATGGCTAATTAGCCATTTTCTTTTCTTAGTCTTAAATTTATGTATCAAGTTTAAAAGTTTTATAGCCTAGCCCAAGGCTGGAGATTTTTTTGACTTGGCATTTGAAATGGTTTGTTATGTTGGTTTTAATGTCGTAGTGTGTTGGAATAGGGTCATGGGATTCACCATGGAGTGGTGGAACCTATTGATATGCTTCGTTGTCTAGGGATACGCCCCAAAGGAGTTATAGATATCTATCAGGTTGTTGAACCACGAGTTATTATGTCACTTGAGTTAGAGGTATCTAGACTCTATGCACCTATGGCCATAGGGTGACCAACCTATTTTGGGGAGTGAAAAGGAAAATTTATCCTTATTTTATTGCTTAAGGGAGGCATAAGAGACTTGAGGGGGCCACAAGAGACTTTTGGGAACCATAAGAGACTTGAGGGAGGCATAAGAAAAAAAATTTGGGTGTGATTGATGCTTTGGGAGGTATATGGAGTTAATTTGTGATGCACTAAAAGGTACATGTAGTTGTTTTATGATACTTTTGGAGGTATATGGAGATTGTTTTGTGATGCATGAGAGGTATATGTTATTGTCTTGTTATTCTTTGGGAGGTATATGGAGTTGTGTTATTATGTTTTAGGAGGTGTATAGTGTTGGTGTTATGATTTATGTGTACTATTGTGAGTTTGGTTATGTTTTATGATGTTAAGGATTGATGCTCCTCATTTTTGGTGTGATGTTGTTTCCATCTTGACCCTATATAGCTACAGTTATTGTTTTGAGCTGCATGAAACCCATATATGTGTACATGTTGAGAATTCCATATATTTGTAGTCTACTTATGTTACGAGTACCTTGGGTCAGAAGCATGTGTGTGACCCTGATGTGGTATTGTAATGTCAGTTTTGTTGGGTACCCACGAACATAAGACAATTGAAATTCTAAATAATACTTATTAAGAGCTTGAGACTGAGAAATACTATAAAAGAAAAGACGAATTGTGTAGTAAAGAAAAATATAGCAAACTACCAATCTTCATAGAACATTAAAATTTAAGATATTGCCAGATTTAGTTTGCTTACTTGTGGTCATATTATACCAACCAGTTGTTTTGTTAAGTGACATGTGTCATTATTTAGATTCTTACCTACCTACCCTTCGAGCTCTGGTACTGTGTCACATCGAGGATGATGCTCTTATAAGGGGACGGGAATGTAGTGCCACCTATAAAATAAAACTATAAAAACATTTAAAAAATAATAATATTTATAAACAGAGAAGTGCGTGAATGGCGTGAATTTGGTGGAGGTGTGTGGAATTGTTCCGGAAAGCACATGTGCTTTCTCCCTGTCCTTAGACATATCACATCCTTTCACAAAAATACAAGCACTTCATTTTCTGACCAGAGGCAATAACCATGTTAATACTTGTGGCAATATTGCAGATTTTCCAAAAACTTCATAGTTGTAGGTGAGTTGATAGACTTGGATGTAAAATGTGGTTATGGTGGTCAGATTTGACTATAGGTTATGGAAAAAATGGGTTTGTTGATGAAGGTGAATGATGTGGTCTCATTTCTGTGAAGGTGGGAGGACATTTGGAGGTTATGTCTACTATTTTGGCTGCCATAGTTGCTGAAGCTATGTGTTTTGTGTCATGGGAAGCAATGATTTCTTGAAAGCCCTTTTTTTTCACTTGATATCTAGTGGATGGGTTTGATGTAGTGCCCACTTCGCTTCGACACTTTTGATATTGATCCTAATAATGCTGATTATATTATATACATTATTATAGTTTTGATTTAGTATGGTATTAGATGTCAGATCATGGATTATTATTGAATTTAATTCATATATAATGCATGTGGATTATTAGAGACATTTATATAGGATATTGATATGTTGTTGACATGGTTATATTTATCGATGTTGTTCGGACATGTGATATTTTGATATGTCGAGTAGATGTAGAAAATTGTATTAAATGTGATGATCATATAGTTATTGATGATATTGCAACTGATATTGTTAATAGTTTAGATGTAGCTATGATTCATATATATATATATATATATAATATATATATATATATATATATATATATTGATGATTTTTGAATTGTAATTATATATATATTGGATGTTTTGATATGGCTATGAGGTTAAAGGGGGTATTTTTGTTTTGTAGGTTTAAAAAAAATATCACAACACACATCGGGGGATTGGAGACCAACCACATTGGAATTCTAGATGAATTCAACAAGGATACCATGGACAACTTGTTTTGTTGTGTGTGTTTGATTGTTGTTAGGGATTCCCATGGGGGGATCACCTTCGAATGTGACCAAGGGATTTATGTTTTTCTTTTAATTGGTCCTTTGTTAATGTTGTATGTGTTTTTTTAAGTGATGAGCTTTCCCTTTTCATTATTGAATTAAATTGTGTGTCAATATTGTGAGTAATCATATTGTTAAAATTAAGTAATCAAATGGGTCATAAGATTGCATTTATTAGAGTTGATGGCTCTTGGATTAAGTGTTGTAAGTGATGTGTAAGTTAATTTTTGGAGTATGAAACACTCCACCTTCTTTGAAATTTGAATTTGTCCTTGGAGGCTGATTTTGGAGGCTTGTGGGACAAGTTAAACTTGTTCCATACCTCTTAAAATTGCATACCAACCTTACCTATGGTTGGAGAGTCTAAATCTAGCCTTTATTATGCATTTTTGTAAGTCAAGTTGTAAGTTGTAATTTCACTTTCTTACATATTTTTAATTTCAGTCCTTATGGAGTGTGGGCTTGTGTTGGAGTGTGTAAGTAAACTGTCATATTATTCACCAACCTATTTAATATGCATTGGAGAATGAAGTTGACTTTTGTGTTGGGGTTGAGGATGTGTGAAGTGGCATCCTACATGGATCCACCTCATCCTCTTCTCTTCCCTCTTCTATAAAATTTGAATTCCTTACCTTGTTTTGGGGGGGCTTCACTTTTATCACTTCATTTTTGGTGACTTGCTTTGGGGGTTTTTTTGGGAGCTCTTGCAAATTGGGAGAAAGTTGGAGATGGTTGCATACTTTTTGATTGTTGATCTCTTGGATTTTTTTTGCATTGGAGAGCTTGTTGTTTTGAACTTGGAACAAACTCCATCATGGAGAGGTAAGAGCTTAGCTCTTGGAAATTTCTCCTTTCATTTTTATGCATATGTGAATGGTAGAATGTTTGAATGTGTTGTTTTATTTGTTGGTTGTTTGGGTAGATGGCCTAGGAATGGTGTAGGAGAAGACTATGGGGTATTTTGTGGGAGGCATAAGTGTTTTGGGGAGGTATAAGTGTGGAGGGAGTTGGGATTTGGGTTCCACCTTACAAAGAAATATCTTGCATTTATTTACTCATTATGGGGTGCCATAAGAGGTTGGGGAGGCATAAGGAAATGGGAGGAATAAGGGGTACTTAGGGGAGGCATAAGGGCATGTCAGGGATTTGATATGATGTGTATATTTTGGCGAAGTTTGTTCTTAGGTGGTGATACCCATTTCCCCTCAGGAGGCATAAGCAACATCTCCCCATAGTTTCTTGCTCCTTTGGCTTGCATGGTGAAGCCTGAGTATTGTTGTCATTTTGTTTCTATGGTTGTAAATTGTAGTTTTGTTTTGGACTGTGTTTTGAATGAGAAATATTGTCTTTGTGTTGTGGAAGCCTGTTGTTGCCATGTGTTGAAAACACACCTTCTATTGCAATGTGGTTGGGGCTCAGGGCCAATGAATAAGGATGAATTACTCCTTTTCATTGGATGTCTTGGTTGGGTGGAGAGCATTACCTTTCCCCCTGTTCTGTTGTGATCAAATTGAAATAAAGAAAATGGAGGATATTCATGTTGTTGTTCTGGAGCAGAAAAAAAAGAAGACAAGTTTTTGACAGTCCTTGTTGAGATTATTTCTTATTGTAACATTTTCCCACTTTGAATTGGATGATCTTGTATATTATTGTGTTGGAAAGAATACTCTATTTTAGCTATGAAATTTGAAATTGATTATGGAAGAATATATCTTGTATTCAGTCTTGTGAACAGAAAAGAAAGATATGCATTTGGTATGTTGTATTTTGAAAATAAATGGGAAAGAAGTTGTAAGAGATTTCCTTTGAATTAATAGAAGTGTTTTCCTTGTTCATATGATATTGTTTTCATTGGAAATCTGTGTTTGAAATGTGGTATGAAATCTCTGTTGGAAAATTGAAAAAAAGGAAACACGTATGAAGAAAACATATTACTCTGCTTCATTTGAAATATTGATTTCAGAAAGTGGTACTGCATTCTCTTTTCATGTTGTTGGATTGAAGGAAATATAACATTGTAATATCAGTTTAGAATGTATTCATATTTTATAGTTTGATTAATGTAAATGGATCAATTCGAGTTAGAAGTTGTAGAACTCTGTTAGATAATTTTCAAACTGGAAAATTATTCTTTTTATAAAAAATGTACAGAACAACCCTGCAACCTTGGAAAATGAAATGAAACATTAAATTGAACTTGTATGATCCAAAATGATCCTAAATAGACTTTACAACTTAAGAAAATTTTATAAAACTTTTCAAAATCGGGCATAGTCAAAATTTACAGTTCATTTTGTTGTCGATTTGGGGAATTTCAAATTGATAATCAATCAAACAATTTAACCCTTGCAATCCATCCTAAATTCTCCCAAGTGCAATTCCCTAGGTCTGTATGGCATGTTGTGAAAGAAAGAATGTCAGATTTGAACAAAATTTATAAGTTAAAAGTCCAGTTCACATTTTAGAAGCCTGTAGATCGTTTTCTTAAAATTGACCCTTCAAATTTTATTCAAAATTAAAATTTTAAGCTTTCTATGCAAAGAGGACTTTGAGATCTTTCCAAAAAGTCCTTGCTTTCTAAAAAACTGAGTTCCCAATCAAAAGTTATGACCTTCTGAATTTTTTACTTCATCTCGGGCTCAAAATTTAAATTTAGCTAAGGGGAAAATTTTGTTAATCAAACCCACGGGCCCAAATTTGACTTAGAGAACTTTGGAAAAAAATTCAAAAAATTCCCGATGGCTCCACAAGCCCACATATTCCCATTTGGTGGAAAAATTTCTAAGTCTGAAAAGTAAATTTGGAAAAGTTTTCTTCGCGGCCCCGCCGGCCTGCAACCAATGGATGGCTGCCATGTGGCTCTACAACGCCACGATAGGAGGCACAGGAAGTAATTTAAAATTTGTGCTTCAAAGGTCAAACCTTCCCAATGATCCCCTGAGCCCACTGAACCCACAACCAATAAGGAGCTGACACGTGGTCCCCTTGGGCATCAGCGGAGGCGCGGGAGTAAACTTCACATTTCACCTGAAGGGAAAAAGTGCTAAATTCTCCCCCAGACCCGCACGCCCGCTTGGGAAAATTTTTCCCCTTAGGCCTATAGCCAATCATTGGTTAGCACATGGCATCTCAGTGAGTCGGTGGAGGAGCGGGCTGAAATGTTCCTTTTCACCCTTTTTAAATTAAGTCAAAAATTCTTGTTTTACCTTCGGCGACCCGCCTTCCCGCCTAGGCATGGATTTTGGACACGTGTCCTTAGTGGACCCCAAGTTCAAAATTTTCCTTTTGGGCATGATTCCCCCGCCATAGGTGTGGACGCGCGCAGAGGTGAAATGCACTTTTCATCCCAAGAGCGCTAAGGGCAAAATTTCTTCCCCAGGCCCACAGGCCGCCTTTGGGAAAATTTTCCTCCCAAGGCTGGTCGGCCCATAACTTGGGAAATATGAGGAGTTAGGAGGACTTCTTTATATCACCGGAAAAGGGGAGGAAATTTCCTATCTAATGGGAGTGTTTTTAGGAATTTTTGAGTGCATTAATTATGAGAAAAATTAGGTTGAATATTTTAAGAGAGTTCTGGGAGTGGGTAAGTGAGAAATTGCCCTTTTAAATTTTAAATGATTATTCTAACCTAAGCTTTGACCTTGAGAACTTTAATAATTGTTGTAATGGGAAAACTATAAACTATTGATTTTAATTGACCTCGAAACTTGTTTGTGTCAACTTCGGTATTGTAGGAGGGTTGTAGACACTTTTAAACAAGAAAAATTATTCCATAATTTTTTTCTAACTAATCCTAGTTTTTTTTTCTTGGGTCTCAAGTGGGTTGTTTTAGCGGGCATTACACTTGGTATCAGAGCCGTGGGTTCAAATCTTGGACCCTTGGGCACACTAGAAAAATTGAGACATGAACTGTAAACCTAGCACACTTTTAATCTAGAAAACAACCTTGTTTGAAAATTGAAAAAAGAAATACGTATGAAGAAATATTACATTACTCTGAACAGTCATAATTAAAATAATAATAAAATAATAAGTTGTTTAAATTATTGTGCTTTCTTAGTGGCATTTTTCTAAACTCGGGTAACCAAGAATGTCAAATTAAATTGATTTTTGTGAACTTCTAGTGTAGTGGAAACTTGGCTCCCCTTTGAAAATGTGTTGTTTTACAAGTCCTAAATCTTGATTTAATTGTATGATGCGTTAAGCCCTTTTAAGACCCTTCCTTATTGGAGTGGTTGGAATGATAAATTGTATGATGTGATTCTTGTGGTTGGACAATAGTGATTATGATCTGGGGTCGAGAAGAGTTAATTAGAAGTTATTTAGAGCTTCCTTCCTTCAGTGGTTAGGAAAGATGGTTTGGTTGTTAGTTTTTCATTTTGTTACCCATATGGGAGAGTGGACATTAAGTTTGGGTGTCGTTTATGACCCAATCCTATGTATGTGTCCTTGGAACTGACCTCGAGGTAGAGTACCCCTATTGGCGGCCATGAAGGGCTGCAGAGTGAATGTGGTGTTAACTTTTTTGCTTTACATTCGTAATCTTGTGTTATTTTATCAAGGACCAACATCTTATTTTATGATTGATTTGAGAAGCTCTAAGGCTCTTTTAGTTATTTATATTTTTGTGAGAATTTTCAGACTTTGCAATGTGGCTACTTAGCCACTTTCCTTGATCATGCCGATATTTCTTGGATTTTACTTTGACTGGTGACTCAGAGCTCGTTATCTGTTGGCCAATTAGCTAAATGTTACGTGATTCTCACTTGCATGTTGTTGAGTTGGTTCTATGTTGTTGCCTTGTGACATTTTGTCATATGGGGGTACACCCTAGGTGTCTTGAATGTCCTCTTAGGTGCTTAAAGTTATGCCTTGGTTTTAGATGCACAGAACCTTGAGTGTGTCTAGGATCTTAGAGTGAATTTTTCATTGCTCGACCTTACTAGATAGAGAGTTCGTTGTGTTGTGTGTTCTAGTTGGCAGTCTGTTAATGGTGGTGGTGATTCTCTTACAATCTGGTAAGAGCTTGAACCTCATCAAAGTAGAGGTGTTTAATTGTGGGCTGATGAATTATGTTAGGATCAGATTACTTTTGGCTGGCTGTGGATATTAGTGGAAAGATGGTTGTTTGGTAGGACCTTTCATCAATGGCATGCTAAGTTTTATCATGATTTCTGTGTTTCATTATAAAAAGTATTGACTTGTGGATTGTATGCATCTTGGTAATTATGATTAGATTCAAGCCCATTCGGGTAGTGTGTTTAATTAAGTGTGTTTGTTTTGCTCACGTTGACCTATCAATCTTGGGGTTACGTGGAGACACTTATGGATGCTTTGAGTCTTTTGGACCATGCCACTAGTGATGTTAGTATAATTAGACCTTGATAATTTAATCTCGGTGGTATTTTATAATGTGATTCTTCTTGTGAAACTATAACTCTTGGTCGTAAAGCCATGTTGAATAGATAGTTTGATTGTCTGCTTACATTTGATGCTTTCTAGTAAGTATGTGGTGTTCTTATAATTGAAATATTTCCTTGTCATTTTGATTTCTTGGTTGGTGGTATCCTGTGGTAATATGGGTGTAGATTTGAAAACTTTCATTGTCTTATCATGTGAGTAAAATGTTTTCACCAAAACAACAAACATTGTTAAAGTAATTATGTTCCCTTAATGGGATTTCCTTGTAACCTATTTTGAGACTTGTAGAACCCATTAGGAATGTTTTATGATACTTTTGATTAGTGGAAAAATCTTGAAATATTGTTGTGATCCATGTTGGTTGATTGTTTCCTAGTTCTTACAAAATTAATAATGTGTTTTCTATGTTGAATGTCCCTTGTTTCCTTAGAATTAAAAATGTGATGTGTTGATTTACCTCTCTCTCCCATAAAAGTAATAGTGTGATATGTTTACCCTTCCTTCTCATTAAATTTTTAATTGACAAGTTGACTCACCCAAACATCATAAAACTATAATTGAGGAGATTTGGCCTTGAAGTTTAACAAATAAAATGGAACATAGAAACAGAAAATGGTCCTTGCTTTAACCTTGGTAGATTAATAGAAGAAATAAAAACCATGTAGAAGAACAGAAAGGGAAAAAACAAAAAAGTTTGTCCATATACCTCCCCTAGGAGTAAAATAAATACTTTTCTTTTCTCTTTTCCACCTTTACAGAATGACGAGATATCATGCCCCTTAGTGGTCCTTATAACACAAACTTGTGATGTCATAATAGGAGGAAGCTTAATTAAGAAAAATCATAAAGGAATGTGCTTAGCAAACAAAACTACAAACTTTTGACTTGATTAGTTGAGTTATAAAATAAGTAAGATTTATGTGTATTGAATGCAATGTATAGTTGAACCTGTAGTTTTGTCACCTACCCGGAATTGTGAAACACCTGGTGGATAGTAATGTGTTCTAGTTGCTTAGTACTTTCTTATTCATAGATGTATGTGTCTTTCTTTGTGAGAGTTTTGGGTCATCATACCCTTATCGTCCCGTAGCTCGACGAGTGTGAGTTGTGGTCTTTTTGGATTGAGACTTACCTCTTGTTTAAGGAGCAACCTCCTTACGTGTTGTCTTGTCCTTGATAACCTAGATCATTGTGATTTTAAGGCAACATATGTTAAGGATATAAAATAACTCTGGGAAGTCTTATTTTCTTCATATTTTCTTGTGTCACCTTGTTATTGTTGCCCCTTGCCATTAGGATGGAAAGTGCAAGATGATGTTATTCACTTTTGTCACGATGCACCTTGAATTGTAGTTGGACCCCCTTGTTACTTGTTTTTCTCCCTAGCTATCTTGAGTGCTCCTTGGTGTTTCTTGTGCCCTCTTTATGGTTATTCTGAGCTTGAGCAGGAAATAAGATAAATAAATCCCATTGTGTTATTGAGAATGGTACTTCTTGTATTGATATGTTAGTTGCTAGGGGAGATATATATATTTTTTATTTTGCTAAATGGTTGACATATCTAGATTTGGTTGGTGTGGTGTGTTTGGTTCTTAAAAACAAAAGTGTAAAAATCAGACTATAGGAAAACTTTTGGTCATGAATTTGCTTAGTATTACCATGAAAATTTGACTGTACCCTCTCAAGTTATATAAGTGCTTTCCATAAATAGTTTCCTCGATTGTAAATGTTTTTTGTTTTAGGTGTCCTTCCTTGTTGATTAACCTCATCTTGTGTGATCTCAAATTGTGGGACCTTGAGTAGACATGTCCCTCGTACAAAATTTTGGCCATGGTTGATTCTGCTAGCCTTGTCTAAACAACGAACTATGAAAACATAACTTAACCTTAGTGGAAACCTTAACTTTTGTTATTGCAGTATGTTGTGTTCCATGGAAACTATGTGGTCTTTCTCAAACTCATGGAATTCTCCTTATTATTCCTATACTTGGTGGTTACTCTTAATACTCTTTTGAACTCTTCATGTTATATTGTTATGTGTCGTATCTTGGTTGATAGCGTAAATTTACTCTCTAGATTTAAATGTTCGTAGCCTTGCATGAAGAAAGTTTAGAACTCATCTCTTACAATCTCCCTTCTTCTTGCTAAATTGCATTGGACCAAACTTGGGTTCTGTGGACCCACACTTGTTTGAAGCAAGATAATCCCATAATGGAGTGATCCTTTTTCTATTGCATTTGTTCCTATCTCTCTTTCCAGTGACTTCCAGGAGGGAGTCAAGTCTAAGGGGATGGGGAATGTAGTGTCCACTTCCCATCGACACTTTTGATATTGATCCTAATATTGTTGACTATATTATGAACATTATTATAGTTTTGATTTAGTATGGTGTTAGATGTCATATAATGGATTATTATTGACTTTAATTCATATATGATGGATGTGGATTATTAGAGACATTTATATGGATATTGACATGTTGTTGACATGGTTATATTTATGGATGTTGTTCGGACATGTGATATTTTGATATGTTGAGTAGACCTAGAAAATTTAATTAAATGTGATGACCATATAGTTGTTGATGAGATTGCAAATGATATTGTTGATTGTATGGATGTTGTGGTGATTTATATATATATATATATATATATATATATATGATTTTGGAATTATAATTATATATATTTTGGATGTTCTGATATGGCCACGATGCCGAAGGAGGTATTTGTGTTTTGTAGGTTTTAAAAAAAATATCACAACACATATCGGGGGATTGGAGACCAACCACATTGGAATTCTAGATGAATTCAACAACAACACCATGGCAACTTGTTTTGTTGTGTGTGTTTGATGGTTGCTAGGGATTCCCGTGGGGGGATCACCTTCGAATGTGGCCACAAGGATTTATGTTTTTCTTTTAATTGGTCCTTTGTTAATGTTGTATGTGTTTTTTTTAAGAGATGAGCTTTCCCTTTTCAGTATTGAATTAAACTGTGTGTCAATATTGTGAGTAATCGTATTGTTAAAATTAAGTAATCAAATGGGTCATAAGATTACATTTATTAGAGTTGATGGCTCTTCGATTAAGTGTTGTAAATGATGTGTAAGTTGATTTTTGGAGTATGAAACACTCCTCCTTCTTTGAAATTCTAATTTTTCATTCAAGGCTGATTTTGGAGGCTTGTGGGACAAGTTAAACTTGTCATATACCTCCTAAAATTGCATACCAACCTTTCCTATGGATGGAGAGTCTAAATATAGCCTTTATTATGCATTTTTGTAAGTCAAGTTGTAAGTTGTAATTGCACTTTCTTACATATTTTTAATTTCAGTCCTTATGGAGTGTGGGATTGTGTTGGAGTGTGTAGGTAAACTGTCATATTATTCACTCACCTATTCAATATGCATTGGAGAATGAAGTTGACTTTTGTGTCAGGGTTGAGGATGTGTGATGTGGCATCCTACATGGATCCACCTCATCCTCTTCTCTTCCCTCTTCCATAAAATTTACATTCTTTACCTTGTTTTGGGGGGGCTTCACTTTTATCACTTCATTTTCAGTGACTTGCTTTGAGGTTTTTTTTGGGAGCTCTTGCAAATTGGGAGAAAATTGGAGATGGTTGCATACTTGTAGATTGTTGATCTCTTCGATTTTTTTGCATTGCAGAGCTTGTTGTTTTTGACTTGGAACAAAATCCATCATGGAGATGTAAGAGCTTAGCTATTAATAATGCTCTCCTTTCATTTTTATGCTTATGTGAATGGTAGAATGTTTGAATATATTGTTTTATTTGTTGTTTGTTTGGGTAGATGGCCTAGGAATGGTTTAGGAGAAGACTATGGGGTATTTTTTGGGAGGCATAAGTGTTTTGGGGAGGTATAGGTGTGGAGGGAGTTGGGATTTTGGTTCCAACTTACAAAGAAATAGCTTTCATTTCTTTACTCCTTATGGGGTGCCATAAGATGTTGGGGAGGCATAAGGAAATTGTGAGGTAGAAATAGAGGAGAGAGAAAAGAGATTAAGTATCTCTTATTATTCTATTAAAAACAGAAGGACGACACCTATTTATAGGTATATGGAATAAACAATAAACCCCAAAATAAATGTAGAAGTTACAAACAAGAACAAGAGAATAATGGAATAGATAGAAACTAGCCTAATAATAAAATTAGGTACATATACTATGCTAACATTCCCCCCCTTATTACATTATTCTTGCAAATGTGACCCTTGAAAAGTTTAAACTTCACTTTTCCAAGAGATTTCTTTAGAATGTCGGCAACATGTGCTTCTGTAGGACAGTATTAGAGCTGAATGTGATGGTTCAAGATGTGCTCTCTAATGAAATGAAAATCAATCTCAATATGCTTTTTTCATTCATGAAAGACTAGATTTTGCACGAGCTTCAACACACTCTGATTTTCGCAATACAGAATAGGTGAATGTTTTTCAGGAATTCCTATATCATCTAAAATACGACATAACCATAGCACTTCACACACAGCTCCTCCTACGGTGCAATATTCTGCCTCTGTGGATGAGATAGAAACAACATTCTACTTCTTGCTTATCCACGAGATGGGTTCAGATCCGAGATGATATATGTATCCTGTATTTGACTTCCTGTCATCAACAGATCCGGCGTGGTCCGAGTTGACGTATCCCTGTAAGCAGAATTGATCATTCTTCTTATATTCCAGACCATAATCAAATGTTCCTCGGACATATCTCAATACATGTTTTTCTATTGTCTAGTGACATTGCTTTGGCTCCTGCATGAACCTAGAAAGATAGATAATAGCAAAGCATAGATCTGGTCCAGTATATTTAAAATAGATGAGCCCTCCAATAAGTTGCATGTAGAGTGTAGCATCTACTTGATGTGAGTCCTAGAATCTTGAAAGTTGTAAGCCCTTTCCATGGGAGTGGATATAGGTTTACAATCACACATACTGTACTTTTCCAGGAGTGTCTTGGCATATTTTATCTAGGAGACAAAAATGTGATGCTCTTTTTTCAATTTTTCCAAGCCATGATAGTAATGTAGTAGCCCCAAATCTGTCATGGCCAAGGTTATTTTGAGATCATTCTTCACAATATCAACGTGATATTCTGAACTGTCAGTGATCACAAGATCATCTGCATACACAACAAGAATGAAAATTTATTTTCCTACCTTATTTATATATAAATTTGAATTCGAGGGGCTACGAGTGAACCCATGCTATAAAAGATGATCATCAATCTTGATATACCATGCCCTTGGAGCTTGTTTCTGTCCATACAGTGATTTGATGAGACTACATACCTTCTTAGGATGCTCTTCATCAAAAAATCCTTCAGGTTGGGTCATGTACACTTCTTATTTCAAATCACCATTTAGGAAAGCATGCTTAACAACCATCTATTGAAGTCTCCATCCTTTTTGTGCTTCCAGTGCACAAACAACTGTGATGGTCTTGATCTTCAAAGTGGGTGCAAAGGTTTCTTCATAGTTGATGCCCTCTTTCTAAGTATATCCTTTTGCTACAAGACATGATTTATATTTTTCGATGGATCCATCTGCCTTATATTTAGTTTTGAAAACCCATTTGCAGCCTATGGGTTTCTTACCTATAGGCAAATCGACAAGTTCCCATGTCTAATTTTTCTTGAGTGAGTCAATTTTTATATCCATGGCTTCCTTCTACTAAGGTTGAATGAGTGCTTCATGAACATTATCAAGCTCGGAGCTATCAATCAGTGAACTCATGAGTTCAAAGTTTACCTCATTTCTTGTTTAACTCCTTATTTTGACTCCAGATGATGCATCTAGGAGTTGTTGCAAATGTGAGTCCTTGATAGTGCTTTGTACCCACTTCAGATGAGAACTTGGCTACTTTTGAGAAGAATTGTGTCGTTGCCATGTGGATTGATGTGGAGTCACATTATCCAGTTCTCCAAGGTCAACAAATAGCTCTCCTAGCAGCATTTCTTTTCTTCGAGTAGTCTCCTTTGGTTCATCATCTAATTCGGAGACTAGTCGGTGAAAGGTGGTTGGAAGTGGATCTTTTGTTGATACTATTGAGTCAAAGGATGAATTTTCACAAACCACATCATGAATCTCATATATTTTCTTTGTCTCAGGATCCATGAGACAATATGCCTTCGAGGTAGTGTTGTAGCCAAGTAGAATGCACAGGAATGTTTTGAGCTGAACCTTATTTCTCTTCTGAGCTGGGACATGCATATATGTTGTGAAACCAAATAATCACAAATGAGAAATTGATGGCTTTCTACCACTCCATACCTCTTCTGGCATTTTATTTTGTAGAATATTTTTCAGTGCCCTATTGAGAAGATATACAGTTGTCTGTATTGCTTCAGCCTAATAGCGTTCATCTAGCTTTGGAGTTGTTAGCATGCAACGAGCCATCTCCATCACTGTGTGATTACGATGCTCAATAATTCCATTCTGCTAGGGTGTGTAGGGAGCAGTCAGGTGCTTCTTAACACCGTGTTGGTTCAGGAATGCCAAGAAATTATTTGATGTGAATTCCCCCCCCCCCAATCTGAGCGAATTAGAAGAAGAGGTTGATTAGTCTCTTTCACAACATGATGATAGAAGTTCTTGAAATGTTGAAGAGCCTCACTTTTCTTCTTTAATAAAAACACCCACATCTTGCGGGAGTGGTCATCCATAAATAGTTGAAAGTACTTGTATCTTGAAAATGAAGCAGGTAGAGGGCCATTTAGATCGGTATGAACTACCTCTAGACGCATCTTGGCAGGGAAAGTGCTCGTCTAAAATGAATCCCTATGTTGTTTTCCTACAAGATAGATAGGGAAAATAGGAAAGGAACTAGAAAATTTTGGTATTCCATGGACCATTGCTTTTGAACTCATCTGGTGCAATGAACTAACTGACAATTGTCCATATCTAAAATGCTAGAAGGCGGTTGACTCTATTTTAGAAGCAGATAAAGCTACTACAGAAGATGAAACATTATCTAAAGTAAATAACTTATGTTTTACAAATGCTCTAACAATTATCTTACCTTTTCTGGAGATTAAACATCATTTAATGCCATTTTGAACAAGAAATTCTACCTTAAGGTGATGAATCAATAGCTGAGTAACTAACAAGAGGTTGTTAGCCAAGCCAGGAACGTATAGTACCTTTGTAAGTGTACATTTTCGTGGTCCCAGAGGAATGGTGACATTTCCTATTCCTTCTATAACGTAATATTTTTCATCTGCTATCCGAACTTAATCTCCAGGTGGTTGTTCATGTAGTGAATCAAATAGCTTCTTGTCACCTAACATATGCTTGTTTGCACCTGAGTCTATCAACAAGAATTTCCTCATTTGGCTTAGAATTTTGAGAGACAAGTACAAGGTTCTTACCAAAATGAGCTCATTCTGATTTCTTCTCATCAGAGTCATCATCTTCTTGGTCTATGAGATGTCCCTTCTACTTTCTCTAGTGGGGACGTCATTTCGACTTTTGAAAATATTCATGCCTTGATATGCTTGTTTGACTTGAATACCCTTTTTTCAAGCTATTGTACAAACAGTGATCAGTGACATGAGTGTTGGTTCTACAAATGTGACACCACCTCTTTGAATTTTGATATTTTTGTTGTTTTTTAGGTTTTGCTTGATTTGTATTCTCTGGGGGACCCTTCCGATTCTTCTGGCCAGGGTATTTCTTTTATAACAGGGATGTATCTTGAGACTCCTCTTGGGATGAATTGATTTCATCTTCCTAATGTAGAAAATTCAAGAGTTCTTCGAATGCCATTGTTTGTTTAGAGACATTCAGTGTTGTAATGAACACTCGGAATTGAGAAGGGAGTGATCTCAAGGTGATCAACATGAGAATTTTTTCCTCCACCGTTTCACCGAGTGCCAATAACTCCGATCGTAGCTTAGCCACATGACCTAAGAACTCCTCAAATTTCTCATCTGAACCCATAGAGAGGGTGTACAACTTTGACTGAAGATGGAGGATCTTCATCTGATTTTTGGCTTCATAAATTATTGTCATCTTGTCCCAGGCCTCCTTTGGTTTCTCCACATTCCAAACATGCGTTTACACATCATCACTAATATTGAGCATTATCAGCATCAAGGCTTTTGCACTAGCCATCTCATTCTTTACTAATTCGTCAGGAGCAATGGGAATGGACACCGATCCGGTCACGATGCCCCATAATCCTTCAAATTGAAAGATTGTCCTTATTTTTGTTTTCCAGGCCACAAAATTTGGCCCTTTGAGCAACTGAGCATCAGAAAGAATAAACTTTGAAGCATACATCGTAATAAAAAAATTATTTATTTATTATAACTTTGACTCACTGATGAGAAATACTAGCGATATTCACATGCTATGAGATGGTGACACTTTTGGGGCTGTTCTTCTTCGTCTTCATAGTCGGCGTTGTACCCAATTTTTAATTCTTCTTGAGTTCGCTTTGCTTGGTAGTTGACGTCGAAAAATAAATATTCAAGAAGTTATTGTCGAACTAGCTCATCGAAGGATAGATTAATGGTGTTTTGAAGCTCGTTTAGCAAAGCAAATTAGAACCTGGAGCTCTCAGGAGCTTCTTTATAGTGTTCTCTGGCTGGCAAGTTAATGTTCCAAATTTCGGCAATGACAACTATGTTATTGACACTCTTAATCAAGTTGTCTACACTCTACATTCGATGAAGTGTTGAAGGATCAGTGTCACATCGTTTGCTATCTTGGTAGAGAATTCATCTCCAAGTAACTGATGGCACCTTTTCTTTAATTATTAAGTAATCTTGTCATTCTAGGTATCCATTTTAATGTTGAATGCTAGTAATCCACGAAGCACATACTCAATCACACAGAGCACTGCACGTAGAATGTTTACACAGAAGCACTCCACACATAAGACTTGATCTTCTCTCTCTACACACAACCCTTCACGTAGGTCAAAATAATGCAGTTTGCTCTCTTTTCCTCCAAATCATGCAACAACAATCCACGCAGGAATAACAACTAAAGAAAAAGTGAAATGCATTTTTACTTGCAACAATTCTTGTCTATGATGTATTTTCACTCCATATGTCCTAAACCACGTTTTAATTGCAGGTCGCTCCAACTCAATCCAACATGTAGGCTAAATAAGTCTTCACGCACTTTTATTCCACATAATTTCTATTCATATTTTTACACAAGATTCACTTCTCCATGCATCATTCAGGAAGATGGGTATAAATCTTCTATAGCAAATTAGAAGACAAAACAGGTTTTAATCTCCCACGTAGCATTTTTGCAAGGTGATTTCCAATGCACAACTCCACATAGGTCCTTCCACACATGCAAGAGACAAAGCACATGTTTCAAAAAATTCTCCACGTAGACTTCCACGTACAAGCAGGAGCTATTATCTTTCACGTAAATTTTAAAAACATAAATCTCCACGCAATTTATTCTATGCAATTGTTTGCTCTCCTTTCCATGTAGGAGTTTCTTCAGCCAATCTAACACGCAGGTAGCTGGTCTTAACATCCACGCAGTAGCACAATTCTTGTTTTTTTCCACACAAAATATTTGTCTCTTACTTCATCCACACACAGGTCAGAGATCATACATGCTCTAATACCAAAATGTGAGGCAGAAATAGAGGAGAGAGAAAAGAGACTAATTATCTCTTATTATTCTATTAAACACAGAAACACGACACATATTTATAGGTATATGGAATAAACAATATACCCCTAAATAGATGGAGAAGTTACAAACAATAAGGAGAGAATAATGGAATAGATAGAAACTACTCTAATAATAAAATTAGGTACATATACTATGCTAACAAAAATGGGAGGAAAAATGGGTACTTGCATGAGGCATAAGGGCATGTCAGGGATTTGATATGATGTGGATATTTTGGAGGTTTATTCTCAGGTGGTGATAACCATTTCCCCTTGGGAGGCATAAGCAACATTCCCCATAGTTTCTTACTCCTTTGGCTTACATGGTGAAGCCTGACTATTGTTGTCATTTTGTTTCTGTGGTTGTAAGCTACAGTTTTATTTTGGACTATTTTTTGAATGAGAAATCTATCTTTGTGTTTTGGAAGCTTGTTGTTGCCATGTGTTGAAAAAACACCTTCTATTGTAATGTGGTTAGGGCTCAGGGGCGAATAAAGAAGGATGATTTCTCCTTTTTATTGGATGTCTTGGTTCGGTGGAGAGCATTTCCTTTCCCCCTATTTTGTTGTGATCAAATTGAAATAAAGAAAATGGAGGATATTCATGTTGTTGTTCTGGAGCTGGAAAAAAAAAAGACAAGTTTGACAGTCCTTGTTGAGATTATTTCTTATTGTAACCTTTTCCCACTTTGAAGTGGATGATCTTGTATATTATTGTGTTGTAAAGACTACTCTATTTTAGCTATGAAAGTTGAAATTGATTATGGAAGAATATATCTTGTATTTAGTCCTGTGAACATAAAAGAAAGATATGCATTTGGTATGTTGTATTTTGAAAATAAATAGGAAAGAAGTTGTAAGATATTTCCTTTAAATTAATAGAAGTGTTTTCCTTGTTCATATGATATTGTTTGCATTGGAAATCTGTGTTGAAATGCAGTATGAAATCTCCGTTGGAAAATAGAATAAAAGGAAACACGTATAAAGAAAACATATTACTCTGCTTCATTTGAAACGTTGATTTTGGAAAGTAGTATTTCATTCTCTTTTCATGTTTTTGGATTGAAGGAACTATAACATTGTAATATCGGTTTAGAATGTATTCACATTTTTATAGTTTGATGAATGTAAATGGATCAATTCGAGTTAGAAGTTGTAGACCTCTGTTAGATAATTTTCAAACTGGAAAATACTCTTTTTATCAAAAATGTACAAAACAACCCTTCAACCTTGGAAAATGAAATGAAACATTAAATTGAACTTGTATGATCCAAAATGATCCTAAATAGAATTTACAACTTAAGACAATTTTATAAAACTTTTCAAAATTAGGCATAGTCAAAATTTAAAGTCGTTTTACTGTCGATTTGGAGAATTTCCAATTTATAATCAATAAAACAATTTAACCCTTTCAATCCATCCTTAATTCTCCCAAGTGCAATTTCCCATGTCTGATTTGAATAGAATCTATAAGTTAAAATTCCAGTTCACATTTTATAAGCCTTCAGATCGTTTTCTTAAAATAGACCATTCAAAGTTTATAAAAATTAAAATTTTAAGATTCCTGTGCAAAGAGGACTTCGAGATATTTCAAAAAAATCGTCACTTTCCAAAAACTAAGTTACCAGTAAAAATTTATGACCTTATGAATTTTTTACTTCATCTCGGTCTCAAAATTTAAATTTAGCTAAGGGGAAAATTTTGTTAATCGAATCCGCGGGCCCGAATTTGACTTAGAGGACTTTGGAAAAAGGTCACAAAATTCCCCACAGCTCTGCAAGCGCACATATTCCCATTTGGCAGAAAACGTTCTAAGTTTGAAAAGAAAATTTGGAATAGTTTTCTCCGCGGCCCTATCGTCTCGCAACAAATGGATGGTTGCCACGTGGCTCTACGATGCCACAACGGAGGTGCAAAATTAATTTAAATTTTTCAATTTAAAGGTCAAACCTTCCCAATGATCTTCATCGGCCCATAGATCTGCATCCAATAAGGAGCTGACACATGGACCCTTGAGCATCAGAGGAAGTCTGGGAGTAAACTTTACATTTCGCCTAAAGGGCAAAAGTACTAAATTCGGCCCCAGACCCACACACCCGCTTGAGAAAAAATTTCCCCTTAGGCCCACAGCCAATCATTGGTTAGCACGTGGCATCTCAACACGTTGATGGAGGAGTGGGTTGAAATGTTCCTTTTCACCCTTTTTAAATTAAGTCAAAAATCTTAATTTACCTTCAGCGACCCGCCTTCCCGCCTAGGCATGGATTTTGGACACATGTCCTTAGCGCACCCAAAGTTCAAAATTTTTCTTTTGGGCACAAGGCCCCACCACGAGCGTGTGGGCAAGTGGAGGTGAAATTTCATTTTCACCCTAGAGCGCTAAGGGTAATATTTCTTCCCCATGTCGGCAGGCCCGCCTTTTGGAAAATTTTCCTCCCAAGGCCTGCCAACCCATACCTTGGGAAATATGAGGAGTTAGGAGGAATTATTTATATCACCGGAAAGGGGAGGAAATTTACTATCTAATGGGATTATTTTCAGGATTTTTTCAGTGCATTAATTATGATAAAAATCAGGTTGAATCTTTTAAGAGAGTTTTGGGAGTGGGTAAGTGAGAAATTTCCCTTTTTAATTTTAAATGATTATTCTAGCCTAAGCTTCGACCTCGATAACTTTAATAATTGTTGTAATGGGAAAACTATAAACTATTGATTTTAATTGACCTCGAATCTTGTTTGTGTCAACTTCGGTATTGTAGGAGGGTTGTAGACACTTTTAAACAAGAAAAATTATTCCATAATTTTTTTCCTAACTAATCCTAGTTTTTTTTTTCTTGGGTCTCAAGTGGGTTGTTTTAGAGGCGTTACAGTTTGCACTTGGGTTATGTATTTTGGTTTTTCCTTCATGTCCATTGTTTCTCATTACTCTGCATTCTAGGCTGTTATAAGAGATATGGTCATTATTTTCTTGAAAATCAGATCATTCGTTGAGAAAAAAATAGACATGGGATACAGAGGACTCGTGGGGATGCATTTTCCTTTTCACACAACAGAATCCCAGCCTCATTCAATTCAAACCGTGTTTTGTGAAATCACCTCACCAGATATCACCAACGAATTCCCATCAAAAGTGTTTCTTGTGATCCTTATAACATCTATGTGCATACCATCTGCATATTCATCGGAATACCTCTGGTAATAAAAAAAACTAGGTGTTGGATTTTGTAATGGAGGATTTATTTGAAGTTATGCATAGCGGATGGATATTTTTTTCGGTTCTCTATCCACCTAGGCCGAGCTAATTTTAACTCCATATTTTCTTTTGGCTACATCTAGAGGGGTTGATCTCTTCATATATGTGATTCACTTTGTGGATTTGGCATTTTTGAAGAAATTAACGGTTGTGTTATTTGTATAGCCATTCTAGGAGTTTGACATATTTATGACTATATCTCGTTTTGATGTTCTTATTACCCAGCTCGTGCATTCAAGGATTGGCTAGCAGTATTAAAGTCACAACTCAATGAGCCCCACATTGAATCAGTTCATTTTTATTGTTGTATGGCTTATGCTCACATAGGATCCACAACTTGTCTACATTTCCAATCATTTGAAGAAACTATTTGGCACTGGAATCAGATCAATCTTTGGAATCTGAGGTAAGCCAATTAATTTAACAACCTTGGGGGAATAAAATTGGCCTCTTTAAGTGTGATCACTACTGTTTTTACAGAAAATGGGATTTTTAAATATCTTTGGGATGACGTATGAGTGCAAAAAGAATAACTTGGGGCCACACACAAATATTTGGCATCATGTGGCAACAAATTGTTGTCTCAATAGATCATAAGTGCAACCTTACTAGACCCTCATACCTAGTTTGTTGGTTATTCATAGGCATGGTCTCCTTACCTCTGTCTGATATAATTTTCATAATTTTGATCTTCATTTGCAATCTATTAGAAACATTAAACTACTGAATAATTTTAAAACTATATATGTAACAAAACTTAAATAGTGTAAGGCAATAAAACCCCACCTTCTATTTTTCGAAACTGTTACACCATTTGAACATAAAACTTTAGAGATTAATAAATAAGGGGTATGAAGTAGAACAATGATTTCCTAATAATGTGTTAGTGGTTGTGTGACCTGAGCATAAACCCTAGCAGAGCTCATTTCAAAACCCTCACTTTCATACTTTTAATTTCATTCGTATATGTAATTTTTAATTTGTATATTTTGGAGGTTGTTCTTGTGATGCTAATATTAGGTTTTATCCTAACCAAAGCATTAAACACTTGTGTAATTATGAGATAAGATTACACTACAATAAATAACATTAAACATTTGGAACCTAAATCATATTTGAGAAAAAAATAGTAAATTACACTAGCATAGATGAGCTAACTAAGAATGTTAAAACTATTGGGTTAAAAAAAATTGCATGATTTCATATTAAGATGCGATCACAATGTTCTAAAAATGTGTAAGAAGGGTACGTAAGTTTTCATTGAGTAGTCTTGAAAATATGAGAGTTTAATTTTGCAAAAAAGACAAAGTTGCCTATCTTAGGAAAATTCACCTAGGAAACTTTGACCTGTATGGATAGTTTTGTCCTATGAGGCTATGCTATACATATTTCTTTTAGAAATGTGTTCCTCTATGTGTGTAGCTTCATCATCTGTGTTTAGAATCTCACGATCATAGTTGTGCAATTAATTAGGGATTCTTTCTTCTTCTTCTTTTCTAAGGGACATATAAAGGATTAACAATTTTTGGTTGTGTGGCACCTACCTAGTGAATGTGTGTAAGTTGTATTCCACAATGTCTTTATATATGAAGACCCCATCTAGGGCGTTTGACACTTGATAATGATCTTTGGAACGTGATGTAGCATTGTTGTAGCTATTGTAAATAGCCTAGGGTAGCTTCAGATGATGTGTGTAGACTTAGAGCTGGTTGAATATTCTTGAGAGAGAGATTTAGCAATTAGGTGATTTTTTGTGATCTCCTAGGTAGCCCAAATATGTGAGGCATGAGTCCCTTAGAATGGGTTTAGTTGAGTGTGCTTATATAGGTTATTGTTGTGATAAAATTTTCCTCTCAAATAACATATGATCGTTTAAGGTAACTTATGGATTTGAATATATAATGAATAGGTTTCTTGTCATGACTAACTTTGTCTAGACATATTACACAATGCAATCTTTTCATTGGAGATAGTGGTCGAATTTTCAAACATGTTTTGTATATTCTAAGAATGAGCTTTTGACTAGTCAGTAATATATATAAAGTATAAATTAGTGGTCGGTAGTGATAGTTGAGAAAGGGATGTGTAGGAATTAGTCAATTAATTACACGATAAGTCATGGGATGAGATAAATGCCAAGGTTTAATTTCGTGAAATTCCAATAGGTCTAATTTTTAGGTATCTACATTCCCCCCCATTTAAAATAGTAATTGAAAATCACTTAATTAAAATAAAATGAATAAAACCTCTTCACCTACCAATGTGTTAGGTGACAAGGCTCACCACACTAGGATATGAAATTACATGCACTTCTTTCTCTTTCGTGTGTATAGTTGTACATGCAAATTTATTTTACACATGCTAAAATCTCTCTCATTCTAGCCTCATTCCAATTTGCAAGACGCTAATCTGAAAATCAATAAATAACATAAACCAAAATTTATGGTAAACAGCATGAAATGTGTATCACTTGTGTTCATGTCAATGCTAAATGTGAGGGCCAGAGTAAACTGAAACAACTATGTTGTGAAACCCTGCATGAAATGACAGTACAAAATATTTGCACCTCAATGTTGTATCCTAAGTCGAATACCAAGTAAGATCTAAACATTCTAAATCATGAAATTAACAATCATGCCTGCTATGTGAAGCCTACAAACCATTTGTAAGTAATTAGGCATGTTGAGTGAAATCATATGAAACCATATGTAATAATTAGGAATGTTGAAACTGAAAACTTGTTTCCATAATCCCTGTTATGCCAATCATGACATGATGAGTGAATCCATATATAAATATCTTGCATCTGATAATAGTCGAGTAGATGGGATCATGACTGTGAATAACAAATCATATAGTGTCATCTGAAGCATTGTATCTAAAATTTGCAATCATTAATGATTGTGTTAATAACAACCCATAGTTAGGCCCCTCCTTTTGAGATAAATCAATGTTATAAATGATAACTTAGCTGCAATATAAGATAAAGTTTATAAGTCTCGTAAAAAATGTAGTAACAACATGAATCAATGATATACTAACAATATGTAGTATTATCAACTAACATTAGGAAAAATCTTGTATAAAACATATGATTTTAACACTTAGTGAGATCTATAGCATTCATGAAAAACAAAGTATATGTGATATCCAATATATGTGATTAGAGTAAATATATGTCATGATAACATTCGCGATAGATTTAGAAAAGAAAGGGACAAGAAATGTGTATAATTCATAAGAATGTTTATGGGAACAATGTAAGGTCAATAATGTGTATGCATCATCAAATAAATGAGACATAATCATGGATAGTGTTCTAGCGAGATTCAACAAGATAATATAACAATGATAGGATGAGTAACATGTTAACAACACATTGAATCAATGCCTAATGGATACATAATGGAGTAAGATATGAACACGATGAATTCCAACTATAAAGTGACATGCAATTTGAAAATACATGAAGGACATGACCAATGTTAGATGTATAGTTTGTGTGTGCAAGAATAAACATGCAAGAAGTAGTGATACAAAGCAATGGTAAAAATTATGTAGTAGGTAATGAACTTAAACAATAGTGTAGGTAGGAAATGAACAAGACATTATAATGTAAACAAAGCAATGTGTAACATGCAATGTTAATCATAACTACAGATCAATATGAGTGGATAAATGTGTAATAAGAAATTTCATAAACAATCAAGTACACACAAATTAATGTGGCTAACAAAAAATGATCGAAATCGTAGTGAAAAGTGTAGTCATCTAAAGTGTTATCAACAATGTCTATCATAATAACTGATTTATCTGTCAATATGCTAGAAGCCAATGTGAAATAAGTGGTGTAAATAAGTTCAGTAATCATAGTGTGAATCATTACAGGGCCTAGAGATAGAAACACAATCAAGTAATGTGTGTAAAACAAGTGAGTCCGTAATCTATGTGTCAATCAATGTGTATAAATATGCAGTGTATAGTAAATCAATTACCGTGTGTCATAAGCTAATCATGTCATAACAATGCGTATGTGATGGCTAATAACTCAAGCAAGTATAGCAATATGTCATAGTATGTATGAAAAATGCTTTTAAAAAAGGATGCAAGCAACGTTTTGTAGGATGTTTGTTCCATTTGAAGAATTTATCTGAGAATTTGTATCATAGGAAGTTGGAGGGGTAGTATGTCCCCAATGTTGAAAAGAATACAAAACAAAGAAGAAATATAACTATCACGCATAAACAATCCACGTAGGATATGAGAAAACAAAGCATAATCTCCAGAATAGACGCGTACCAAGAAAACATGAAAAAGAGAACACAAATGTTACAAAGCAAACACAATTATACTCCCTCATATAAGTAATAGTAAACATACATAAATAATCTATGATTGCACAAATAAGTCAAAGAAAAAAATTTCACAACTGTGTAAACAAGTAATAACATGAAACAATAAGTGGATATCAATGTCATGAAGCATGTAAGGAAGGGCACAACATGTAAATTCACGGAGAAATAAATATCATTCAATATCATGCAATAAGTAATGATGTATGCAATAAATGTAATGTGAGAAATCAATCATGTAAGAAAGTAGTGTTGTGTGAGAAATCAATCATGTAAACTTAATATATTGTGAGAAATCATTCGTCTAAACTAGCAATCTAGTTTTGTGGGAGAAAATAAGTAAGCAAGTAACATTGTGTATCGTGTAAGCAATCAAGGAAGTAACCAAGCCCATGGCCAATTTTAGTGAACTAATACAAGTAGTAAGGAAATTATATATCATAGTCGATATGTATCTAGAATTGCAACATGAAAATAATGATAAAATAAAAGTAAAGTGTAACAAACATCATGGGTAATAGAGTAGTATGGTTTGCACAATGAACTAGTGTAGAAATATTTTATTGTGATAAACTCAATCTAGATGTCCTTGATGTAGGTTGTAGTGTCCACTCCTCTTCGACACTTATTATATTTTGATTTCGATTAGTGTTAACTATAGACACGGATGTTATTGTATCATTTTGGTTTAGCATGATGTTAGATGATAGAGATATTATGATTTTGATGGATTGTGATTCATAGTATGATTGTGTGGATTCTTAGATACATAGAGAAACATATTATATTTGATGATGATGATGTGTTGTTGATATATGTATTACTGACATACAAAATTCTCGTCGTGTTGGGTAGGATATTAACTTTTGAACTAATTTTGTAATCTTGTTGATATCCATAAAAAGATAGAATTGAGATGTTGTTGAGATTTTAGACAAATGATAACATTGTTAATAGAAATGATGAGTTATCTATATGGGATTTATTGATTGATGTGAGTATATTTTATCTTGGATGTTTTAATGTGGCCATGAAGCCGAAGGATGTATTGTGTGATTTTTACAGGTAATTAAATCACAACAATCAAAAGGGGGATTGAAGACCAACCATAGCAGAATACTAGATGGATACAACAAAGGTCACCATGGAAACTTGTGTTAATGTTGTTATTTTTATGTTTTAATTTTATTAGGGGGTCCTCATGGGGGGATGACCTCCAATTGTGACCATGAACTTTGTGTGCACTTTTTCCCTTTTATTTATTTTTTGTAGAGTATTTGGTTTATTTGTGATGTAATTTATTTAATACTTGTTGATTAATGTGCTTCATTAAGTAATTTAATCATGTTATTAATTAATTTTGGGATGTGACAAATGGAGTCATTTATTAGAGTTGTTGGTCTTATGGACTATGTGATTTTAAGTTGAGTGTAAGTGAACTTTGAGTGTTGTATACTCTACCTTACCTTGGAAATTCGGATTTGGGCTTAAGGGCCATTTTTGGAGGCTTGTGGAACAAGCTAAGTTTGTCCCACACCTCTTAATTTCTTATACCAACCCTACCTATGGATTGGGGGGTCAAAAATAGGCCCCATTATGTGTTTTGTAAGACAAAAAGTGACATTTATTACACTTTTCTTACATGGATTTTAATTTTTGTCCTTAGGGGTGTGGGTTTGGATTGTGTGTGTAAGAGGTTTGTCATTCCTCTCAACCACCAATTTATTGTGCATTTGGGTTGAGGTTTGATTTGTGATGTGGAGTTGAGGATAAGTGATGTGGCATCCTACATGGAGCCACCTCACCCTCCTCTCTCCTTTTTCTATTTATGCAAGTTCATTTGTTTGTTTGGGGGTTACTTCATTTCATTTGTGCTCTTGTAATTTTGGAGTTAAGAGAGTTTTGGATTTTTGTTGGCGCTTGTTGGTGTTGGATTGGCTTGAAGGAGCTTAGTGTGTGACTCTTGGATCAATTCTACCATGGAAAGGTAGGAGCTACACCCTTGTTTAATTGTTTTCTTTTATATGTGTATACTTGTATGTTATTGAGTGTTTTGGTATGCTTGTTGGGTTCTTGGGTAGATTGCCTAAATATGGTGTAGGAGAAGGCTATGGGGATCTTATATGTAGGGAGGCATAAAAGTTTATTTCATGTTTTGGAGGGAGTTGGGTTGGGTGCCCCACCTTGGACAAGAAAATGCTTGCATTTCTTACTTGGTTCTTATGAGGGAGACATAAGAGATTGTAGGGAGGCATAAGAGAATGTGGGAGGTATAAGAGGATCTTGAGGGAGGCATAAGAGTTGTGTAGGGGTTTTGAGATGTATATTAAAGGGTTTTAAGGTGGGCACCTAATCCCATTGGGAGGCATAAGTGATCTTCCCATAGATCCTTGCTCCATTGGCTTTACATTTTCAAGCCTTGTATATTTTGTTAGTTTCCTTCTTGTAATTGTTTTTGGTGTTGATTGTGTTTTGGTATGGTTGTGAAATTTCTATATTGTGATGTAGAAGCTTTGTAGTTTCCATGAGTTGGATTCATCTTTATTGCATTTTGGTTGGGGCTCGGGGCCAATGAGGAGGATAACTTCTTCTCCTCATTGGATTTTTGGTTGGGTGGAGAGTGTTGACTCTCTCCTATTTTTGGTTATTGTGATTAAAGTGAACACATGGTGGAGCTCTTGTTCAAGATTTGGAATTTGGAGTATTTGTTGTAGTTCTAAAATAAATCCTTCTTGTGAGAGAATCTTTCTTGTAATTTCCATCTAAGGTGGAATATTTGTAGTATTGTATTTTTAAAAGAAATGTTGCATTATAAGTTTCAATTACCAAGTTGTATTATTATTTTGAAGGAAGTTCATTAAGGAATGTGTATTTTCATTTCTCCTCAAATTGTAGTATGTAAAGGAATGAATTAGAATGGAAATCATGTTTAAAAGTTTAGTTGTATTGTTATTGTGAGAAAGAAAGTTCTTTGCATTGAAAGAAATGAGCTAATGCTCAAGGAAAAGAAAGTTCATTATCATTGTTGAAGTTGCATTATTGTAAAAAGGAAAGAAAGAACATAAAAGTTGTAAAATACTAATAGTGTATGCATGGCAAACTTGAATGTGGAACAAATTTGTTTGTAGTTATTTGAACAAATGGTTATAGTGGAAATGGAAAGATGCAATAAATTTTAAGTTATTATGTGGACATATTGCATTTTGTTGTGAAAAGGGAAAACAATGATAATGAGAATTAGATTAAGTTTCATTTCTTACTTTGAACTTGAAAAGACAATTTTGCTGAGTTTAAAAAAACATGAATCTTCTAGATGTGTTCTTGTCACTATAGAGATAGTAAATATTTAAATGTAGTAATTCTAAGCATGGAATGAATAAATGGAATAACCTTTCAACTGGACACTTTAGGAGCATAAATTCAACTAAGGAGAAACTGTAAAAAACACTCTAGTAAAATTTGTTTGTGGAAAAATTATCAGAATTTAAGGTTTTTTTCTTTAAAGAATAGGACCGCCGCCCTATGTAGAGCGGTGGTCTCTGAACTGCCACTCAGGTAAGGTAATGGTTCGTGAATCGTCACCCAGGTAGGGTGGTGGTCCCTGGACCGCTAGCCTGCTTTGGGCGGTGGGTTTCATCACTGATGACGTGAATAATACATATCCACGTTTGTACAAATTTAAACTTGTCCAAAACAAAATCTGAGCCTATTAAATGTAAAAATAAGACTATCAACATACTATAGGGGAACAAAATCATTGTTCAAAGCAAGTAAATCTTTAAATGGATATTTAAAAGTGCTCAAATCTCATACATTTTAATGGAGGTAGGGTTTGGCCCAAATAGGGAACTCAAAATAAAAATAATTTTATAACAACTCTAGATGTAATGAAATTACTTGTATAGTTCAGATTAAGAGCAACAGTAGAGCACCAAATAACACAATATTTCAGAATAATGATCTCAATATGCAATTAGAATAGCTTCACCATGCTTCGAGGGGGCAACCTCCAAACCATATAACATGACTCAAATGCTCAAATGATAATGAAATACTACCTATAATCCCCTATATATACTATTCATATGCTATGGCCGTCACCAAGGCCGACCTATTAAGCATGAGAAAGTATAAATGATATAATAAAATGATATGGTAAGCCACAAGTCGGCTACTCATATCCTAATACAAGCAATAGGTTAAGGGCGTAGCACTAGATTTGGAGTGGAAACCCTTTCAATCTTCAAATGAAAGTACATTATAATAATAAATCCATAATGTAAACTAAGCTAAGCTTGATTCTAGTGAAATTCTTCATGGCTTCTTCCTTCCTTGCTCCCATGGCTTCCATTTCTCCAACCTGTAAATTAAACAAAAGAAAAGAGACCAAATGAGGAGGCTATGGAAAAGAAAAAGGTTTAATAATATTCCATAAGGACAATTAGGGTTAGTATAGAACCCTAGTTGATCTAATGGCCACCATTGATTTGATCCTAAGGTTGAGAATCAACCCTACAATTGTTAGGTGGGAATATGTATTTTGGGTTTTTAGATAATTTTAAAGGCTATGTGTAAATGGGTGAATGGGGCCATTTAATACCCTTGTACTATGTGACACAGTTTAGTTAGCTAGTCCGAGAAGAGCGATGTTTACGGTAGTCGGTGTTGTATTGATGTAAATCTTAACAGCGCGGCACCCGATCGAGCGATGGAAAATACATAGTAACGTGATGTAAAAGGCGCGTGTAATAATGGATGGGTTTGAAGGTTAATTTCAAGGAAATAGTAGAACCTGTGCTTATAACAGCTTAGAGAAGTTATGGCACCTTCAGAAGTTGAATGTACAGGCTGGGCTTCCGGGGCTTAGAGAAACAATTAATAATATTGGCAGTGCGTTTACCTGGAGGACGTGGTGCTGCGAATAGGCCTTTTAATGTAGTAATTAGTGTTGGATATTAACTGGAATTTACATTAGGGTTCCCACACACAAGCAATAAAAACAATCTTTGGCCCCTACATTAACTATTCCATTTATCACTATTTAATGATTTAATATGTTATTTGAACATCATCCTTGTGGGCCTTTATGATTACATGTGTTTCAGGAACAAGGGAGGAGGAGATGTTCTTTCGCTTACAGCGGTGTAAACTAATGTGCCTTCCACTTTAGAGCACAAAGTGAACTGCAATCATTGGTGTTCGGCTTAGCAATGGTCTTTTACATGCTTCTCCATTGTCAGAACTGGTTACTTATCCTTAATATAGAATTTTTATCGATAAGATACCAAGTTGGAGTTACCAATATACATGTCTTATGTGTAAGTAACCTCGGACTTGAACCTCACAAAAACAATTTCTAGGTATTATACTAAAGTCTAGGGTAGCTCAGAATTTAGAAATAAGCTTATTTGTCTACATTTTTGTCCACAAAAATATCACTTGTGTGGACGTATTTGTTACATTATCCACATAAAATTGATATCATTCAATTTTTGTACATTGTAGGTTTTCCACTATTTCACAGAGACAATCCATTATATAAACTTATTAAATTATCCAAAGTGTTTCTAAAATTTTATTGTGGGAAAATCATAATTGTTAAATTTTTAACAAAGACAATCCAAAATTTCGTATACATTTCCAAATATGTAATGAGTTAATGAATTGTCCACATTGTTAACATTTCATCGTAGAAAAATCTCTTCTCCAAATTATTTGGAAAACATAAATATTTGAAATCGTAAAAACAATTACTGCCATAGTGTATGACTATCGTATAATATGAATTTCATTGATTATTTAATTCCCACATCATTTTTAAAAATTCAACAGTTTACACCAACTCATTTTGAGGAGATTTTAGTAAGTGTTTCAGCTTGCCGAGTGTACGCTCCTTTCCATAATTGGAAATTTATAAAGGTAATTAATTATTCACAATAAAGAAAAAAAGGGAGAATACAAATATAAGGATAAAATTTCTATTTTAAAAATATTTGTATACTATGATAAAAAAATTAAAATTATTGTATAATATAAAAATCGCAATATATCAAGAATTTTAAGATGTCACTTCAAACTAAAAGTCATGTAGATGTATTCATATTAGTTGATTAGTACTTCATATTAATTTTTGTATGTTTCATATATTTGTCAATTATTTGTTTGAATTAATCTCTTTTATATTCAAACAATGTCTCTAAAAACTTGATTTTTTATGGTCCGTAACATTTTAGTTCATATATATAGGACAAAGTGGTAATATTGCAAAGAATAATAATATGCACTCATTTTTTTCAATCATATCTAATTGTAATTATGACTGTATATTAATATCAAAAAAAAAATACTAATTTATAATAGATAATAATTCCATTTCGTAATAATATTAGGTTAATATTTTATGAAAATTTTAGGAGTATAGGACATTAATACAATTATAATTTATTTGTTTTTTTTATGAAAATGATCTTATATTAGGGACTACTATGCTACATGATAGTGCAAATTGTTTCACACAAAAAAAAATCTATTTAAATTAAAATCATATGTAAAATCTAAGATATTAGTGAATTACGTACACTCAAGAATATAAAGGGGAGCTACAAGAGGTTATTCTAATTAATTACTAAGTTTACCCGAAAAGTATTGAATCATGTAATACTCATAATAACAAATTAATACTTGCAACTAAGATATGAAACAAAATTGTGAACTTGAAAGCACAATAGGATGGCATTTGCATAACTTATCAGTATTTACTAAAGGATTTAGCAGGTTCTTTGGGAATGCATACTTCTGAAAGGTAAGAATTTATTTTTGAATCTAATGATTACTTTGGTTTCTCATAACTGTGACTAGAAGATTGACCTGGGGCAGAACCATGCATGAATCACTTCATATCCTAAGGTACCGTCTGTTATGAAAAATCTTGACCCTTGATGTATGATCTTCAACCCATGATTGGTTTCTAGCTCTACAACTTTATTAGATTAATCGCCTACCTAGAAATGTCGATCACTATGTTAATGCCCTAGTTGTCGTTCACTATTGGTGAATCTCGTCTTAACATTTCTAAACAAGATCTCATCATGTGTGAACCATTGATGGAAAACCTTGTCATCAAACAAACATGGACCATTGTTATTGAGGGATGCACCTGCATGCACTACCGACGTTGGCACTATTCTGAAGAGGCTTGAAACCGTTACATCGTTCCCCACCTAGCATAATGAATATTGGAATGGATTTTTTTACTAAATTTGGAAATATTCTTTGAGGTAATGAGCATTCACGTGAGTTGAGTTCTGAGTTAGGTATTTTGCTAAAATACATCCTAGAGGGCCCACTTCTCTTGAACACTAAATTGGAACCATGATTATCATTGTTGTCTTGACTAAAATCGTAAGAAGCTTTAGATTGGTTTAGACATAGATAGCATGCTGAATAAGATGTGTGGGACATCATGTCTCCAATGAGATTTAGGGAGCCTTGCGTGCTTATTATTTGCAAGTATTATGTCATACTGTGTGACCTTAATGGGTGTTTCCAGGTTAAGAAAATGAGGTAGAATGGTTAGATTGTCATTATATTGATTGTTTGATAGAAAGGCCACTATTTGAGGCAGTAAAGGACCTATTAGAGTAATTTAGTTTATCTGAAAGCAAAGACTGGAGGACATTGTAGTGCCCACTCCTCTGTCGACACTTATTATATTTTTATTTTTATTATTGTTGACTAATAGACATGAAATATTATTGTAACTCCTTTTGGTATAGGATGATCGTTAGGATAGACATTATTGCTATTTTGAACTTATTAAATGGATTGTATATAGATCCAGTATGGAATATGATGGTGGGTCATCAGTTTAGATATATAGAGACATATTTTGAGATCATTTTCATATTGATTTTATGATGATGTGTTCAAAGTTAGCATTATGTGATTTACTTTGACATTCGGAGGATTCTCGGTCATGTAAATTGTGATTTAGCGTTTGAACTGAATCTTGTGATCTTGCTGATATCGATGAAATGGTAGATTTGAGATGTTATTGAAATTAGTAGCAAACTAAATGTATCATTAGTTAGTCAAAGATGATGATTTAGTTGGAGTAATTGTTGAAGGACTTGGTCTTAGCAATAGTAGTTATAATATTTGATGTTGAATATTTATATTTAGATATAAGTGTTTTATGTACTTCCACATCATTAATATGGCCTTGAGGCCGAGATGAGGTATTGTGTGATTTTTTACACATAATTATATCACAACAATCAAAATATGAGGGTTAGGAGACCAACCACAATGGAATGTAGGATGGATTGCCACGATGGTCATCATGGCAACTTGTGTAATATGTATTGTCTTTGTTATTATTTTGTTAGGGGGTTCCCATGGGGGGATGACCTCCAATTAGGTGACCAAGGGGTATGTGTGTAGTTCTTTTCCTTTTCTTCTATTTAATCATAGGTGTATGTGATTTAATTTTGTGACATGCGATTCCCCTTTAATCATTAATTAATTAATGTGCCTTAATTATGTGGATTAATCATATTTATTAAGCTTAATTTTGGGATGCGACAAAAGGGAGCCATTTATTAGAGTAGTTGGGTCCTTTTTGGATCTTGTGATTTATTAGTTGAGTGTATGTGATTTTTAGTATTGTACACCCCACCCTATTTAGGGAAATTGGGATTTAAGGCTTAAGGGCCAATTTTGGAGGTTTATGGGACAAACTAAGCTTGTCCCACACACTCTTAATTTCTTATACCAACTATACCTATGGGTTGGGGGGTCAAAAATAGACCTCATTATGTGTTTTGTAAGGCAAAATGTGACATTTATTGCACTTTTCTTACATGGATTTTAAATTATGTCCTTAGGGGTGTGGGTTTGTGTTGAATGTGTAAGAGGCTTGTCATTTCTTTCAACCACCAATTTATTCTGCCTTAGGGTTGAGGTTTGACTTGTGATGTGGAGTTGAAGATAAGTGATGTTGCATCCTACCTGGATCCACCTCATGACCGCCATCTTCTCTTTTTCTATATATGCAAGTTTAATTGTTTGTTTGGGGGTTACTTCATTTCATTTTGGATCTTGTAATTTTGGAGTTGGAGAGTTTTGGATTGATTTTGAGTTTGGAGCTTGTTGGAGTTGGATTGAGCTTGAATTATCTTATAGAGTTATCCATTGATCATGTTCTACCATGGAAAGGTAGGAACCACACCCTTATTTTATTTATTTTCTCTTATATGTGTATACTTGTATGTTGTTGAATGTTTTGGTATGCTTATTGGGTTCTTGGGTAGAATTCCTAGGTATAGTGTAGGATAAGTCTATGGGGATTTTATATGTAGGGAGGCATAAGATTTTATTTCATGTTTTAGGAGGGAGTTGGGTTGGGTTCCCCACCTTGGATAAGAAAATTCTTCCATTTATTAGTTGGTTCTTATGAGGGAAACATAAGATATTGTAGGGAAGTATAAGAGAATGTGGGAGGTATAACAATATTTTGAGGGAGGCATATGAGTTGTGTAGGGGTTTTGAGGTTTATATTGGAGGGTTTTAAGGAGGGAACCTAATCCCATTGGGATACATAAGTGATCTCGCCATAGATCCTTTCTCCATTGGCTTTGCATTTCAAGCCTTGTGTATTTTGAAAATTGAATTCTTGTGATTGTTTCTTGTGTTGAATGTGTGTTATATGGTTGTGAAATATTCTAATGTGATGTTGAAGCATTGTGTAGTTTCCATGAGTTGGATTCATATTTTATTGCATTTTGGTTGGGGCTCAGGGGCCAATGAGGAGGATAGATTCTTCTCCTCATTGGATTATTGGTTGGGTGGAGAGTGTTCCCTCTCCCCTATATTGTTTTTGTGATAAAGTGAAGAAATGGTGGAGCTCTTACCAAATAATTAGCACTTGGAGATTTTTTGAAGTCAAGAAATCATTCTTTATGAGAAAACCTTTCTTGTTATCCTCACTTAAGGCAGAAGAATTGGAGTAATGTATTTGAAAGAAAGGATGTATTACATATTTTTTTCATTAAGTTGTAATACATTATTTGAAAAGGAAACTCTGCATTGTAAGAGAATGAGTCATTATCAAAAGAAAAGGAAATTTCATTGCTATTTTAAGTGTTTGTATTTTTGTAAAAATCAAAAGAAGAGCAGAGAAGTTGTAAGACATTAATAGTGTATTCATTACAAATTTGAATGTGAAATAAAGTTGCTTATGGTTAATTGAACAAATGGTTGTAGTAGACATGGAAACATGCAATAAAATTTAAGTAAGTTATTGTGTTGAAAAAATTTCATTTTGCTGAAGAAATTAAAAAAATAATATTAGGAATAAATTAAGCTTATTTCTTACTCTTGAACTTGAAAGAAAATTTGTTGAAATAAATGAAAATGATCTTGTAGTTATTTTCTTGTTACTATGGAAATAGAAAATCTTTAAATTTAGTAATTTTATGCATGGAATGAATAAATGGTTAAACCCTTCAACTGGAGACTTTAGGAACCTAAATTTGACGAAGGATAAACTATAAAACACTCTAGTAAAACTTTTGTGTGGAAAAGTTTCACAATTGATGGTTCTAGTTTCAAGGAACATGATTGCCTCCCTCTGTAGAGCAGTGGTCTCTGAAACACCGCTCAGGAAAGGCGGAAGTTTGTGAATCATCACTTAGGTATGGCGGTGATCCCTGGACCGCTGGCCTACTTTGGGTTGTAGATTTCATCACTGATGGAAAAAAAATACAAATCCACGTCTGTGTAATTTTAAAATGGTTTTAATTAAAAATTTAAGCCTATAAATTTGAAGAGGAAATCACCAGCGAGCCATAAGGGCATAAATTCATTGTACTAAACTAGTAAATATTCAAATGGGTATTTCAAAGGATTCAATCTCAGGGATTTAAAATGAAGTAGGGTTTTTTCCCAAATAGAAGATAAAAATGGAATTAACTAAATCACAACTCCCGATTTGGAGCAAAAAGCCCTTCAATCTTCAAATCAAAGTCATTACAATAATAAATCCATAACCTAAACTAACCTAACCTTGATTTTTTGAATTCCTCTATGGTTCTTGCTTCCTTTCTCCCATGGCTTCCATTTCTCCAACCTGTAAATTAAACAAAAGAAAAGTGACCAAATGAGGAGGTTAGGGAAAAGAAAAAGGTTTTATATGTTTTCATAAGGATAGTTAGGGTTAGTTTGGAACCTTAAGATCTAGTGGCCAAAATTGATTTGATCCTAAGATTTAGAATCAACCTTTCAATTGTTACGTAAAAATAAATATTATGGGTCTTTAGATAATTTAAGGGTATGTGTAAATGGGTGAATAGGGCCATTTAATACCCTTGTATGTTAATTCATTTATTTATATCCTAATATGTTTTGGTAATTATTTAAATGGACATTAAAGCTATTAAGATAAAATAACTAAAGTAACTAAGGATAAGGGTTACTAAATATGGATTTGAATGTTGACTTAAGAAGGAGAAAACCAGTTAACCAAGTAAAATAATTATTGGCACATTCCTAGCATATTGTAATTTAAATTGACCTTGGAAACATATTTTATAATAGTTGATCATTGATATAGATCTGATCTATCCTTTATAATGTAGGAGTTATTAGTAGAAATTAATTTAACATACTTTAGGTTTTGGAACCCTTGTAACTTGTGGTTTTAGAACATTGAATTTGTGGGCATTACACTTGGTATCAGATCCATGGGTTCAAATCTTTGACCCCGGGAACACTTTGAAACATAAGACATAATAAGAAAATATAGCGCAAATCTAAGCCTAGATCACACAACTTTCACGATATTTTGAAGGAAGAAAACTTAGAAAATTGAGACAAAATCTAGAGTAATAAACTAACTCGCACCCTGGTCTAGACAGGAGGTGCGGACCAGATGTTGGGTTCTTGCATGTTGACCTAGACTTACCACCTCTAAATTAGGCAGTAGCAACCATATTTCCTCAGATACTACAGACGTTACAGGATGTTAATGTTGTTATACTTGGAGGATACTTGATAGAGAGACACAACAGACAAGACAGAGAGCCATTAATAGAGACTCATGTACCTTCCCAACATAGTGATGAGCATAGGGAAGATAATTCTCAAATGGAGTCATTCACATAAGATTCATCATAGAGAGGTCATGGCGACAGGGCTACAGGACACAGGGATAGATCTAGGAGCCCTACATAGCATGATGATTGTGTTGAGAGGCCTATAGGCAAACAGGCTACAATGACAAATTTCATCAGAGAGATCCTAAAAATCCATCCTTATCATTTTTCTGTGGACACTAGAGGATTTTAGGAAGAGGCATGGTTGGTCGGCTTAAGTGGATGTTTTAATCTATTTCCACGTACCAGCAGCATGATGGCTCATGTTTTCATCCACCTTCTGAGATACAGAGATGGGGTTTAGTGGAGGAATGAGGAGCAAAAGCTCCATGTGGATTATGATATA